>JAPFRF010000018.1:7453462-7953821 GCA_029282475.1 Phrynocephalus forsythii
ATTATTATTATTATTATTATTATTATTATTATTATTATTATTGTGTTGTTGTACTGTTTTATTGTTGAATACAATGGTACCCCAACTTAAGAGCAGCTAGACTTAAGAGAAATTTGACTTAAGAGCGGAAAACTGTTGGCATTTTAACTGCCGCCTTACAAATTTTAGATATGGTCTGCTCGACTTACAGTTTTTTTCATTTTTTAACTTATTTTTCAGTTTTTTAGATAGCTGCCCCGACGTATGGGTAGTTCAACTTAAGAGCAGGCATTCGGAATAGATTAAATTCGTAAGTTGAGGTACCACTGCATATGATTCTTATAGTTCCTTCTTATATATGGAGAGCATTTTTTACCAAAACAAATTCCGGGTGTATCCAACAACACTTGGCCAATAAAAGAATTCTGATTCAGATTATTATTATTATTAATTATCACACTGCAGACAAGATAACTACACTGGATTTTGTATTACAAATCACTAGGCAAACGCTTCCCAAGCATTTAGGACTACGTGATTCTGTGATTCTCTCTCTGTGATGTATCAGCGAATTATGCGAGCAGATTTTTCTTCTTCTTCTTCTGTCCTTGTCTGTGCCTGCTCTTTTGTGTAAACTTTCTGCTTCCTGGAGGCAGCTGGTGTTGAAAACGTGCCTGCTTTACATTAAAAAAATGAAATATGATAAGTCTTCTGCCTGCAGTGATTTCTTGTCTTGGAAGAATGTTGGCGTCTCTTCATTGCCCCCAACATGATCTCCTTGCTCCCGACTCAAACACTCCTTTATGAGTGATGTTATTGATTTAATTATTTATTTAATTATGTTTTACTATGTTTTATTAAGTTGTTTTCAGTTTGCTATAGTTTTTTTTTCCTACAGTATATTGTATTGGGAGTTTTATGTTGAATTATAAGTTGCCCAGAGTGGCCTTGTCGCCAGATGGGTGGTATATAAATCAAATAAATAAATAAATTTGTGGGATTCAAAAGCTTGAACTGCTGCTGGGTAGCTCAGCAATTTAGGCATCTGGGTTGGTCATTCTCCACTCTGGCTCCTTCCCTGACAGACACAGTGGTTCTCAACCTGTGGGTCCCCAGATGTTTCTGGACTGCAACTCCCAGAAATCCTGGCCAGCTCAGCTAGCGAGGAAGACTTCTGGGAGTTGCAGTCCAAGAACATCTGGGGACCCACAGGTTGAGAACCACTGATCCAGAGGTCCCTTCAAGGTCTAAATTTCTAAAATTATTATTATTAAATGCCCATTTAAGGTGTTGCTGAACTACTTCTGCTGTGTGCGTTTGTGTAATCTTTTAGTTGGTCTTCTAACAAATTATATTAATATAAACTTTACTCACGAGCAACATGGCCACCTGTGCTCCCTCATCTTTTTGCGAAATGTATTGTTTTTGTCCACCCAGTCTTTCCCCCCGCCCAAACATATATACAGTATGTTCAACACAAAACAAAGATGAACTACCCAATTTAAAAGAGCCACGTCTGATTGCACTCTGCAGTGTGCAATCCGTGCTCTTGCCAATTGCACTTTTTCAGCTCTGCATATGCAACTTGATGTGTTCTGTGGAAGACAATAATGTACATACTTCATTTGCAATGCCGCATCAGTTAATGAGGAGTCTTAACATTTGCCACATTTTCCCATGCTTCGGAACTGCCCCGCTATTGGTTCCCATATGTTGTTCTTCTCAGGATCAGGGATGATTCTGTATTTTAACCTGTGAGCTTCCAGAGCCATGCCAGCGGTATTGACAAGATCTGTGGGAAGTCATTACAGTGGTACCTTGTATAAAGAAATTAATTCATTCCAAATGAAATTCCATTCAGCAAATTTTCCCTTGTACAAATTTCCCATAGAAATGTATTGAAAATGGATTAATCCCTCATCGTGCTCTTTTTTTCTGTTGTAGAGATTAGCCCCATAGGCGACTCTGTTAAACTATTTCCTCCTATCTCCAGAAATTTTTTCCTTTAAGTGGATTTTCTGTTAGACAAACCGTTTGTTATACGAGGGTCCACTGTAATTCATGGAACTGCTGTAGGTCCAAAGAGACAGCCCATAACAATACATTTTCACCTGCAATTTATCATTACGAGCTTTGAGTATTTTTTCCTGGCAAGGCAGGATGTAAACATGTAGGAAAACAGAGATAAGATCCCTGCCCCCAAGGTGTTTACAATTTAAAACCATCTGTTGCAAAATGGCAGAAAGAGGGAGGATAAGAGAGAAAATACATTTCACTCTCTTTGGGGATTTGTCCTGTCTCTCTTTGCCTGATAATAAGACTCGAAATCTTTTATTTGGGTGAAGATAAAAATAAAAATATTTGCACGGTGAGGACTCCAGAGAAACACCTGAGCGATGGCCCCAGCTTTAATGAAAAACCCAGATCATTACAACCCACCTGCATAAATATTTGCCCTCTGGGCTAAATTATTCCTCCCATGTCTTTTTTTGCCCCTCACCCATGAGGCAAAGGAGAACAGAGCAAGACTATCTGCATGCATCTGGTCTCACCTTCCCTCTCCTTCTCTTCTATTTTGTTGAACGCCGGGCATCTGTGCACAGCTTGATTTTGTGCCCCCCCTCCCGTCGAGATGGGGAAGAAAGTGAACCAGCTGAGGGTCTTGTCACAAGCACAGTGGCTAGGAAGACGGGCGTGGGTGGGTGGGAAACAAGGCACCGCGGACCTCTTTATCGTTTCACAATCCGTGTTTAATCGTTACTTGCCTGCCCCAGCGATGCTCCCCTTCAAAATGAGTTATACAGACACAAGCCACGGGGAAGAGTGGCATTTGAGGAACCAACAGTTACAGACGACATTAAGTGCTCCAGACGTCCTGTGCTTTTTAAAATGACGCCAACACACGAGAGGGCACACCGCAAGCTTCTCCAGCTCCACGGAGGCCTCCCTGACGGCCACAAAAACCACACATCTTTCTCTCCTGCTGAGCGGGGATTTGAGGCACCACACACACAGCATGGAGTCGACAAGCCGGAAGGCTTACAGTCAAGACTACAGGATGGGGATGGGAGAGAAGGGTCAAGGACCAAGGAAGTGAGAGCGAGAGATGCCAGTGAAACTGGAGTGGGAGGAAAAAGGTGGCAGCAGAAGCAGGTTTGGAAGTTTCAGCTCCACTTTAGAATCCTAGAGTTGGAAGAGACCTCAAGGGCCATCTAGTCCAACCCCCTGCCATGCAGGAACCCCATCACAATATTTCTGACAGATGGCCACCCAGCCTCTGCTTAAAAACCTCCAAAGAAGGAGACTCAACCACCCTCCGTGGCAGCATCTTCCACTGCCGAACAGTTCTAACTGTCATGACGTTCTTCCTAATGTTCAAATGGAATCTCACTTTAGAGAGAGACAGAGAGGCAGGAGAAGCAGCCCGGAGAAGAAACGGGATTGGACTCTATGTCGGGAACAACGCAGAAGAAAGGGCCAGAGACGAACAAGACAAAGGGGTCATGCAGTATCAGGGTTTCTAGTCTACTGACACAGTTTCCACAAATCTTGCTGCAAGGACAAGGAGGAATTAGAACACACCTGAGAAAAGGTTCAGAGGCGAGGGCCATTCTCTAGAGCAGGCGTGGGCCAAGCAAGGCTGTTGGGTACACCTGGTCTGTTTAAGGCCCACATTTTCTCCCCCACCAAACAAGCTAACAAACGAACCCACATTTTTCCCACAGGTGTGGCGGGGGTGGCGGGAGAGAAGGTAAAATGCTCATCCCAGACTCATGCCGATCTAGAGGAAATGGATGAGACGGCTCAACCAACCGTGACGGCCGAACCGTCCCAGCTCCGAAAGCAGCAGCCTTTCCCTGCATCGATCAGGAAAGGGACATCGCGTGCACAAAAGGTCACACAAGGTCAGGGTGGATGTTACTTTCGGATAAGAAGAACAGAAGGCAAGTACCTGATGTTTTTAAACAATACAATACAAAACAGTCATAGATGACCGAACAGCAAATGCGTACAGTTATCCAGTGCTTTTTTCTTTTTCTCCCTGCTCCTGTGTGTGTGTTGCGTCGTTACAGTCGTGACCGACTCTTCATGACCCCATGTCCATGGAGTTTTCTTGGCAGGAATCCCGGAGTGGTTTTGCCAGTTCCTACTCCAGGCGCCTGACAGCACCTGGTATTCCCTGGGGGTCTCCCATCCAAGGACTAACCAGGGCCGACCCTGCTTAGCTTCCGAAATCAGGCGAGATCGGATGTGCTTAGGGCATCTAGGCAGCTCCTCCCTGCCCCACCCTTTATTTAAAGAAGTCAGATTCAGTTTTTTTTTTTGTTTAAGCTTACAAAGCTCTCTCTGAGAAGATAAGTCCATCCCTTGCATTTAATCCTCTTTGCCCAAAAGCAGGTAACCGGTACTTGGGCTCAAAGCTGCACCACTTGTTGAAGGAGAGATTTGGCCGCTGCCACGGCCTTTCCAAATACCCGAGAAGAGAGGTTGGTACCCCCTCTGTGTTTCTTCCATGATGGGGACCAAGACATCAAACCCCTCGAAGGGACGGAGTGGCACACTGGCTGCAATGGCGGGTTCAGCCCTTTCAGCTCCTTCGGCTTAACGTTTTGGAGCCAATGCTTAGGTCCAAAAGATTAAGGCAGCTCCCTTGTAGGAGATTCTTGCCCGAGTGACTGAAAGGAAAAGGACTTTTTGATTTTTGTTTTCAAAAAAGAGATGTTTTGGAACCTGTTTCAATTCACGCAGGCCCCATCACTACGTAAATTGAGCATGGCCTGAGCCAGCTTGCCCGCGTCCAGCCCCTGACCGCCCTCGGCTGGCAGGCAGCTCTTGGAGTCCACGGCCCCCGGGCCGCAGCCGAAGGCCTCGAAGTCCACTGTGCTGTCCTGGACGTTCCTCTCGTTGGCGTTGTCGAAGCTGTTTTTGCCGTGGAGTTGCTTGAGGTGCTTCCGGAGGACGGGCTTGTGGGCGAAGACCATGTCGCAGTAATTGCACCGATGGGGCTTGTCCCCGCTGTGCAGGTTGAGGTGGTCCTGCAAGGAGCACTTTTGGGAGAAGGTCTTCCCGCAGATCTTGCACTGGAAAGGTTTGATGCCGGCGTGGACCCGCATGTGCCGGTGGAGGTTGCCCTTCTGGGTGAAGGTCTTGCCGCACAACAGGCACATGAAGAGCTTGTGCATCTTCAAGTGGTTGGCGTAGTTCTCCAGGTGACGGAACACCCGGGTGCACTTGGGGCACTGGTGGTGCCACTGAAGGCCCTTGTCCGCAACCCGGCTGTTGGGGCCAAACACGTCCTTGGAAGCCAAGAGGAGGCTCTCACCCCCGGCGTACGAGAGGCCGTAGCTGTGCAGCTGGCTCGTCTCCATTTCCCCGCCCCGGTTCTCCACGGTGGAGTTGATGAGCGAATGCTGGGGTTCGGAGGAGTGGAGGGTGCTCGGCGGCTCCGAGGTCAGGAACTGGCCCGGGTCCTTCTTGATCCGCCCCTCAGCCGCCGCCACCGCCTCCCCAATCGACTCCACCTTCACAATTTGGATGTCGTTGTCCCCCATGTCGAGGCTGTCCTCCGAAGGTTGGATGCAAGGGGAATCCGGCTGCAAGGAGTCCTCCTCTTCTTCTTCCTCCTCCTCCTCCTCCTCTTCCTCCTCCCTCCCACCCCCAGTCCCCAGGCGCTCCTTCGGTTTGGGAGCGTCGCCCCGCCGCTCCCGGTCCTCTTTGCGGCCGAGCTGCTGTTTCGGCCGGATGAATTTCCACAGGGCTTGCGTGCAACGCTCCACAATGTGGCTCATCTGGAGGAAACTGGCGGCAGTCAGGTAGTTCACCAGCTCCATCTCGGGAAACTCCAGGACGCCGCTGTAGCAGGAGAGCAGCAGCTGTTTCCCTACCTCTGAGCTCTGCAGGATGGAGATTTTCACTTCCCGGGAATCGTTCAGCAGGAACTGGTCTCTTAAGAACGGGGAGCCCGCCGCAAAGACAACCTTGTGGCCGTGGACCTCCAGGTCGTCGATGCGGACGGTCACGTCGCAAAACTTGTTCTCCGCCCGCAGTTTGTCCATCTTCTGCAGCATGGCGTCGCCGTAGTTGTCAAACTGGAAGTGGAGGCTGTCGGCTCTCTCGTTCATGTTGGCAAACCTGAAGGGGGCGGGGGGGGGGACAGAAACGGCGAGTTACTTGGGCCACAAAGGATTTTGAAGACTAGGCCAACTTTCTTTTTAAGGAGAGAGGAGGGAAACCGTACATTAAGAGATGGATAAATTCTGGAAAGCTGCCTTTTCTTCATCCCTGCTCCAGAAAAACAGAGAATATTGACCAGTGGACACTGTAATTGTCGTTGTAATCTGTAGTTCTCTTTCAAAATTATTAAAACTCCTTCCCACCATCCTCCTTTCTTTGTTGGTTCCCCAAGAGAAATTTGTGAGAGCAGAGTGGGAAGCACAGTTCCATGTTACTAAGCCACAAGGCTCCTTTGGGGTACCACCTCCCTCTGATACACCTCGCCAGCCTGTCCTAAGGATAAAATGAGGACCAGGTGAAGTGGCCTGACCTCTGTGGAGGGACACACACCTTTGCACCCTGGAAAAGTCCAAATCTCCAGCATCGCCAGGAAGAGCGTGGAAAGGAGTCCAGCCGGACGCCCTCAAGTGCCAGAAAGGGAAACATGGAGCTTCAGAAAGCAAAGATCCTGCAGGGGGGCCTTGAGTTCACAGAACTACCTACTATGTGACTTTTATAGGGATTACCATACATGACCGCATTGACTGATTTCATAAGAACACCAGATGTTTTCCATATTGCTTTCCACCCTTCATAATGGATTTTTTTTTCTTTGATGTGCTCTTTGTTGCTTTAATGTTCCCGTTTAATGATCTAAGATGCCCCTTCTAATCTCCTGTTCTTAACTTGAATATGTCTTAAATGTTCCGGGTTGTAGATTGTCCCTCATTCCGGTAAGCCACCTTTCCAAGGAGAAAGGTGGGGTAAAAATATTCAAAATAAATAAATAAATTCCCTGTTCTTAACTTGAACATGCCTTAAATGTTCTGGGCTATATGTTGTCCCTCATTAGGGGAAGCCACCTTGGGTCCTTTTTCCAAGGAGAAAAGGGGGGTGAAAAACATCCAAAACCAATAAAATGAAATAAACACAAACATGACAGCGGCCCTGATTCGCAAAAGCAGCAGCCTTTCTTCTTCAATTTAATCCAGTGGTTCTCCACCTGTGGAGAACCAGATGTTCCTGGACTGCAACTCCCAGAAATCCTGGCCAGCTCCGCTAGTGAGGCAGACTTCTGGGGAGCTGCAGTCCCATCTTTTCCACAGGTTGAGAACCACTGGGCTAGACAGACCTCAGTCCATTAAAAACAGATCAAAACCAATAAAACTGCAAATAAGCCTCCACCACTTGAAACATGAGTCCAGAACATCTGGGGACCCACAGATTGCGAACCACTGGGCAGACAGACCTCAGTCCATTAAGCAAACTCGAATGTCTAGATCAGTGGTTCTCAACTGGTGGGTCCCCAGATGTTCCCGGACTGCAACTCCCAGAAGCCTCCACCACTTGATGTGTTGGAAGGGATTTCTGGGAGCTGCAGTCCAGGAACATCTGGGGACCCCACAGGTTGCGAACCACTGGGCTAGACAGACCTCAGTCCATTAAGCAAACTCAAATGTCTAGGTCAGTGGTTCTCAACTGGTGGGTCCCCAGATGTTCCCGGACTGCAACTCCCAGAAGCCTCCACCACTTGATGTGTTGGAAGGGATTTCTGGGAGCTGCAGTCCAGGAACATCTGGGGACCCCACAGGTTGCGAACCACTGGGCTAGACAGACCTCAGTCCATTAAGCAAACTCGAATGTCTAGATCAGTGGTTCTCAACTGGTGGGTCCCCAGATGTTCCCGGACTGCAACTCCCAGAAGCCTCCACCACTTGATGTGTTGGAAGGGATTTCTGGGAGCTGCAGTCCAGGAACATCTGGGGACCCCACAGGTTGCGAACCACTGGGCTAGACAGACCTCAGTCCATTAAGCAAACTCAAATGTCTAGGTCAGTGGTTCTCAACTGGTGGGTCCCCAGATGTTCCCGGACTGCAACTCCCAGAAGCCTCCACCACTGGCTGCGCTGGGAGGGATTTCTGGGAGCTGCAGTCCAGGAACATCTGGGGACCCACCGGTGGAGAATCACTGAATGTCACCCAAAGGCAAACCACTCACCACCACCACCCCCCTTGCCACTTTTAACCTGAATGAAATGCGCCTGCATGTGGAAAAGGGAGAGAGAAAGGGGAGGGCGATGGGAACTGTCCAGGCAGCCCCCCAACAGTCCCCACATCTTGTGGCCAGGAGTCCCACCGGCCCAAATAGCTCTTCCCCCCCCCACCCCCAAGGTGGTGGTGGTGGTGGTGGTGGTGGTGGTGGTGGTGGTGGTGGTGGTGTGTGTGTGTGTGTGTGTGTGTGTGTGTGTGTGTGTGTGTGTGTGTGTGTGTGTGTGTGACAGGCGTCTCCACACACACCCAAACCCGGCTTACCTCCTCCTCTCCGCCTCCCCCAGGCGGAGCCAGCCCAGCGGAGGTGGGGGGAGAGGAGGCGAGAGGAGGGAAGCCCCGAAGAGGGAGTTTCTCCTCCTCCTCTTCAGCCGCCGCCTCCGCCTCCTCCTCCTCCGCCACCGGAAGTGGCTCCTCCCCCTTCCTAGGGGCCGCTTCCGGTGCCGCTTCCACGCCTCCCTTTGGTCACCAAGGGAGCGCCCGGAGAGGGGAGGAAGGCGAGCAAGAAATGGAACCATAGAGAGAGAGAGAGAGAGAGAGGGAGAGAGGAGAGGGAGAGAGAGAGACGGGACACCGGAAGTGCGGGCGCTCACGAAAGGGAACCATAGAGAGGGGAACAGTTCAACCTGCGGGTCCCCGGAAGATGTTCCTGGACTGCAACTCCCAGAAGCCTCCACCACTCGCTGGGCTGGGAGGGGTTTCTGGGAGTTGCCGTCCAGGAACATCTGGGGGACCCACAGGGGGAGAACCAGTGGAATAGGTGGTGTCACACCTTTAGGACTTCAGAGGTTTTGGACCACCACTCCCAGGATTCTAAGCCTAGATTGCCAGGGATAAAGGGCTGTGGGAGTGGCGGTCCAAAACCTCTGGAGTGCCCAGGGTTCGCCCCCACGATACCTTTTATAGGTCACAAATAAAATAAAATAAAATAATGGAAGCTGAGCTTTTCGATAGCAAGCTACCTTTCTCAAAGCCTTGTGCCAAAATGCATTCTTGATAGGGGAGATGAAATTTATTTTTATTTGGAATATTCTTTCCCCCTGCTTTTCTCCTTGGGAAAGTACCCAAGATGGCTTACAAGAATGAGGGACAATATACAGGGCGGAACATTAAGACCTATACAAGTCAAGAAGAGGGAACGCCATCCAACCCTCTCATTCTCTGCCGGCCCCTTTTCCTTTTGCCTTCAGTCTTTCTCAACATCAGGGACTTTTCCAACGACTCCTCTCTCCTCAAGTACATCTGGTGTGTGTGTGTGTGTGTGTGTGTGTGTGAATGACTCCTCTCTCAAGTACATCTTGTGTGTGTGTGTGTGTGTGAACGACTCCTCTCTCAAGTACATCTGTGTGTGTGTGTGTGTGTGTGTGTGTGTGAACGACTCCTCTCTCCTCAAGTACATCTGGTGTGTGTGTGTGTGTGTGTGTGTGTGTGTGTGTGTGTGTGTGTGTGTGTGTGTGTGTGTGTGTGTGTGTGTGTGTGTGTGTGTGTGTGTGTGTAGCCAGCCAATGAGAAGCCAGGGATACATATTTTGGGAGATAAGGGGCGTGTTTTGTGTTTGTGTGTTTGTGTGTGTGTGATGCAAAAAACCACAGTTGGGTAAAAATCCAAGTTGGGTAAAAATTTAGTAAAACTCACTAGGGGTATAATTAATAGGGGCCAGATTAAAAAGAAACAATTTTAGCTAGTGGTTGCAGGAGGGAGAGAGAGAGAGAGAGAGAGAGAGAGAGAGAGAGAAAGGCGGAGTAAAAATACTCTAAGATAAACAAACAAACAAATAAATAAATAAACAAACAAACAAATAAATAAATAAATAAAGGGGGGGCACCGGAAGTGCGGGGAGGGGGAAAGGCGCGCTCCTCCCGGTTCCTGGCTTGTCCCTTCGTCGCCCCGGAAGTGACCCGCGTGCCCCACTTCCGGCCAGGGCCTCTCCTCCCCCCCTTTCCCCGGGGGGTCACGTGACCAGAGGGGGGCTGAGTTTTCTGCTTCTTCTTCTCTAGGGGGTGGGGGTGGGGGGGATTTGTGTTGGGGGGGAAAAGGGGGAGGGGGGGAAATCGGGACCGTCGAGGCCCGGCAGCGGCTGCTGCGGCTGCTGCTGCTGGGAGGCGGCCTTCGGGGCCTGGCGCCTGGCCTGGCCTGGCCTGGATGAGGAGGAGGGTGAGTCCGGCCACCACCAACCCCCCACCCCCCCGAGGAGGAGGAGGAGGAGGAGGAGGAGGAGGATTTTTTTGGGGGGAGGATGATGGGGCTGGAATTGGGGGAGCGTACCCTTTTTTGAGGGTGGGGTCCCCTTCGGGATTGATGGGGTGGAAGGTTTTTTTTTTTGGGGGTCCCCTCACTGGTGGGGCTGGAGTTGGGGGGGGCAGAAACCTGTGGGAACCCTGGATGAGGGTGAGTCCGGCCACCACCCCCCCAGGAGGAGGAGGAGGAGGAGGAGGGGGGTGGGGGGTGGGGGTCCCCTTCATTGATGGGGCTGGAGTTGGGGGGGCAGAAACCTGTGGGACCCGGAGATGAGGGTGAGTCCGGCCACCACCCCCGGGAGGAGGAGGAAGAGGAGGAGGAGGAGGAGGAAGGGTTTTTTTTGGGGGGGGTGTCCCCGCACTGATGGGGCTGGAGTTGGGGGGTAGCCTTGAGGGGAGAGGGAGTCCCCATTGGGGGTGGGTGGGTGTCCTTGTCTGCCTCCCTTAACCGGGCGATTTCGAGGGAATTAAAATCCTCTCACTCTAGGAATTCCTTTTTTGGGGAGGAACGGAAAGGGGAACGCGTGAGGGAGGAGGAAGAGGAGGAGGAGGAAGTTTTTTTTTTGGGGGTCCCAACACTGATGGGGCTGGAGTTGGGGGGGGGCGTAGCCTTGTGGGAACCGGGGATGAGGGTGAATTCGGCCACCACCCCGGAGGAGGAGGAAGAGGAGAAAGAGGGGGAAGGGTTTTTTTTTGGGGGGGGGGTGTCCGCGCACTGATGGGGCTGGAGTTGGGGGGGTTAGCCTTGAGGGGAGAGGGAGTCCCCATTGGGGGTGGGTGGGTGTCCTTGGTCGCCTCTGATGGGGCTGGTCTGGGCTGCCTCCCCTAACTGGCCGATTTCGAGGGAATTATAGTCCTCTCACTCAGGGAATTCCTTTTTTTGGGGGAGGGACGAAAAGGGAACACTGGGGGAGGAGGAAGAGGAAGCAGGTTTTTTTCACTGATGGGGCTGGAGTTGGGGAGGGGGGCGTAGCCTTGAAGGGGGACAGAGGATTAGAACCAGCAAGTAACGGGATTGCAGCCCCCACACCCTTCGTTGTTGTTCTGTTTCGCTCCTGGGGGCGACCCTTGCGATTCTTCCTCCCCCGAAAGCGGTGGTGTGAAAAGGGGACCCTAGAGCAGATTATACCTCCCCTCTTGGTTGAAAGGGACTTGGTTTTACTCTGTAGTTGGGAGAAGTAACATCCTCCCACCACCACCCGACTCGCTGGCCTCCATTCCTGGCAGCCCTTTTCATTCTTTGTTTTTGGGGGGTGGGGTGGGCGTCGTAGATTCAAAAAAAAAAAAAAATTACACCGCCAAGCTTGAGATTGGACTGCGTTTCATATTTTAAAAATCAGCTGTATTATTTTATTTTTGTATTTGTTAACCACCTGACGTTCCCTCAGGAACTCTGGGCGGTGTGCAACAAATTGCCAGACTAAACCATTTGCCCCAAAACTCAACCCAACAGAGAATCAAACAAAAATAAAATAAAAACAATAACATACAACACAAAATCCAGCAGAAAGGGAGTGGTATTTGTTGCATTCCACCAGTTTCTGATGGAAGCTCTTTCCTGCTGGGAATTGAACTCCCTAAAAATAACTTCCCAAAGCTTTGCTTAGGACTGCTTTGTTCTGGCCGGTGGCGGCGGCTTGAATTTTAGGGCATTCACCCTTGTGTATCGTTTTAATAGTAGCGCTTGTTTTCTTTTCATGACTACCTTCAGCACTGAGGAGGAGCTGTGTTTTTAACAGCAGGAGAATTGTATTTCCTGGTGGGTTTGGGGAGGTGAAGCAGAGCCCAGCTGACTCACGAGGGTGGATGTGCGGAAATAAACATGGACATTTGAAGCATGTCTTTATCCGGATCAGCCAGAATGCTGTAACAGAGTTTATATTTGAATGCTGGCATGGTCTCTTGTAATATTTCTAGTTAAAATATTGCTTGACAATTTCCGGCATCTAGTAGTAATACCGTCAGCATGCTGTGTGTTTTTACTCGAGTTCATGATTATTGCTTCTGTAAGTGCTACAGTATTTTGTTTAGTAATGGACCCTCTCATCCTGTTTGTCAGTGTAGTCTTATATCCACTTATCTGGAGGTAAGGTTCTCTAAATTTAGTGGGATTTATTCCTGAGCACACTTTGTTTTGGAATTTGCCATTTATCGTTGAAATCATTGAAGGATTCCGTCTGCCATGAGTAACTTTTGCCCTGGACTTTTCCATGGATTTATTGAGAACTCGGAGTAGCTACTTCCCATTGTAGCAGGCCTGTTGGTTTCAGCAGGAAACAGAAAGACCTATAGCAGTGATAGTGAATCTTTTAGAGACCGAGTGCCCAAACTGTGATTCAAAACCCATTAATTTTTTGCAAAGTGCCAATACAGCTATTTAAGCTGAATCCGGGTGGCTGTGAAGGGGCGATGTCGGGTGCCCACAGAAAGGTCTCTGAGTGCCACCTTTGGCACCCGGGCCATAGGTTTGCCAGCACAAACTTATAGCATCTTCAAGACCTAACTGCTTCATTGCAGCTCCAGTTATTCATGAAAGTAAGATACAGTATAACTCGGTGGCAAATCCAACTCCTTTCTATGCAAAATCAGCAGATCCTTTCGGCCCACCGTGATCGCATGAGGCAGCTTGTGTTTATAAGCAATTTGCAGTCAAAAGGGGCATTGGGCGACTCATTCTGAAACTTACCATTGGTTTGGAAAACCGAGACCACCCAAAACAAAACAAATCTTAAAAATCCCGGGTAGCGCGGGGGTTGGAGTGTCATTAGGTTTAAAAA
The DNA here is from genome assembly GCA_029282475.1 of Phrynocephalus forsythii. Classification (NCBI taxonomy): domain Eukaryota; kingdom Metazoa; phylum Chordata; class Lepidosauria; order Squamata; family Agamidae; genus Phrynocephalus; species Phrynocephalus forsythii. Next base: position 7,466,718 of record JAPFRF010000018.1, read on the forward strand.
GGCTCCCCGTTCAGCTTTGAATCCCAGATTGGGTGGTCTCGGGTAAAGGAGCGTTCTCTCAACACGTTTAGGACTTGAAATTGAGAACTCTCCCAGTCTGATATGGATTAAGTTCCACAACAGCTCCCATTAATCTATAGCAGTTACTCTTTTAAGGTGCCGCAACGTCTCGTTGGGTTGGGTTGGGTTCCTTGTTGCAGTGCTCGTCCAGACGAAACACTGCGACAGCTTTGAGAACCGCTCCAGCAAAGTGACTTTCTCGAACGGGTAACCCCCATTTTGTAGTCGGCAGTGGTGTGATCTGGAGGATTGCTGTGAAGAAAAATTAGATAGGCCACTGGGTGACTAGAATCATGGATCCTCTTCTCTCTTCCCCTCTCTTTCGCAATTGTGGGTGTGAAGAACATGATGGCAGGCAGGATCCTAGGGACAAAGTAGCTTCCCCTGAGGCAGTTGGGGGTGGGGTGAGGGCAAGGAATGTCATAGCCTCTCGCTTGGGTGTGTTTTGTTTCAGGGCAATTGATGTTTCACTTCAACGGCACGAGATTCCTGATCACTGTCGGAGCTTTGTAGTCTAGTGGGGAGCGGGAGGAAGACTGAAGATCCCAGAAGGGCTGCAGTGGTAGCGTTGCTCAGTAATATGACCGTAATTGCATTCCATCATAAGAATCTAAGAAGAGCCCTGCTGGATCAGGCCAAAGGCCCATCTAGTCCAGCTTCCTGGATCTCACAGAGGCCCCACCAAATGCATCTGGGAGCGCATGAGACTCGATCTCTGTCTCCTGATACCACTCCCCTAGCATCTGGCTCTTGAAGTACCCCGGTTTTAAGCCTGGAGATGACACATCTCCATCATGGTTTGGAACCCGTGATGGACTTTTCCTCCAGGAATCTGTCCAATCCCCTTTGGAAGGCAACCAGGCCAGATGCCATCACCCCTCCTGTGGCAGGGAGTTCCACAGACTTACAACGTGCTGCATGAAAAAATATTTTCTTTTGTCTTTTCTCACTCTCCCAGCCCTCAATTTGAGTGTATGTCCCCTAGTTCTGGTATTTTGTGAGAGGGAGAAGAGCGTCCCTCTATCCACTTTACTCATGCCCTGCATTATTTTGTACATCTCAATCATATCCCCCCTCAGGCGCCTTTTTTCCAGACAAATTAATCTTCACTTCTCTTCTTCCTTTTAAATAATAGGTTATATTGTATTGTTGTACTGTGTTTTTATTCTTGACTATCTGATTCTTATATTTCCTTTTATATAGAGAGAGCATATTTTACCAAAACAAATTCTGGGTGTGTCCAACCACACTTGGCCAATAAAAGTATTCTGATTCTGATTCTGACTAAAGAGCCCCAAATGTTTTAGCCTTTCCTCATAAAGGAGGTCCCCCAGCCCAGTAACCTTCTTTGGAGGTGTTTAAGCAGAAGCTGGATGGCCACCTGTCAGTAATATTGTGATGGGGGTTCCTGCATGGCAGGGGTTGGACTGGGTGGCCCTCTTGAGGTCTCTTCCAACTCTGTGATTCTATGGTTCATTCCACATGTCACGGCTTTGTGTTAGGCAAGAGTTTGGTCTGCCATTGGCAGGGGAAAGCACCAAAAGGTGTTGTGAAACAGGAATTTCAAAGACCGCATGGTTTTGAATTGGGGAAGTAAGCATGTCTTTAAATCTGTCCCAGGGAGACCAGTGTGAAAAAAAAAAAAAAAGCAATGTTTTGCTTCAGGCATATTCAGTCTCAGCTTGCTTTTTTAAAAAGATTGTTGATCCCACCTCCCTAACCCACTGCAAAAAAAAAAGTCAAAAGGGTGTGCGTCTTTATGGCTTAAACAGGTCAACAAAAGAAGAGAAAAACTGTAGGATATGTAGATACCATCATCTGTGGCGCAATGTTGCCAAAGAAGTTACAAAATCCTGTTGTGCAAAAAGAAAACAAAAATATTTTTCTAGTTGTTGTTGTTGTTTTTTTTTACTGGGGGCAAATCTTGATAAAAGTGCCCTCTTTTGTGTTGGGTTTTTAGAATTTAAGTTCCTTGGGGCAGGGACTGGAATAGCATCTTGTGAATTGATTATGGAACCTTTCCAAAGGCCTTTCTGATCCAGGACTTTGCTAGCGCCTGGTTCTGGGCCCTGTAAGACTGGCATGGCCCAAACTTCGTCCCTCCAGATGTTTTGGACCACAAGTCCTACAGTCATTTGCCATTGGAAATACAGGCTTGGAATTCTGGGAGTTGTGGTCCAAAACATCAGGAGGGCTGAAGTTTGGACCATGCCTTCTGTAAGGCATCCCACCTTACAGTTCTGTTTTTTTTTTTAAAGGAAGAGGTTCTAACAGTAGGAACTGAATGGATGGCACTTCTGCTAATATTCAAGTTTAATTACAGTGGACCCTTGTACGATTGTATAATCGTATAGATGCCCTGAGCACATCCGATCTCACCTGATTTCGGAAGCTAAGCAGGGTCGACCCTGGTTTGTACTTGGATGGGGACCACCAGGGAATACCAGGAGCTTGTAGGCGCCTGGAGTAGGAACTGGCAAACCACTCCAGTATTCCTGCCAAGAAAACTCCATGGACATGGAGTCACAAAGAGTCGGTCACGACTGTAACGACACACACAACACACGCACACTCGTATAACAAGCAGTTTGTTTAACAGAAAATCTGCTTAAGGGGAAAAAAATCCGGAGATAGGGGTCTTCCGTAGTTGAATCCTGAACACACTGAGAAGCCAGGCAAAACGAAAACAAATGTGGATGTTTTTTCTGCCCTCCTGTGTTGGCTTACTCAGAGGCAAGGTAACAAAATGCCAAAGCGTACCGCTTTATATGCACAGTTGAGGCTGCCTGAGGCCCTGGTGAGCCTGTTCCTTCGTGCAGAGTTGGTGTAGTGTTGGATTTCTCATGTCCCAGCAAAAAATAATAATAATAAAAATAAATTTTAAAAACGTCACCCATGCTGGATGCTGTTGGCGTCATCACCAGAAAATGGGGCTTAAAAGGGCATTAGCTGATCTGTCCCACAATGAGCCAGCAGGCCAACAGATGAAAGAGAGAGAGAGAGAGAGAGAGAGAGAGAGAGAGAGAGAGAGAGAGACAGACAGACAGACAGACAGAGCGACGCTCGTTCCAAAGCCAGACATTTAGGCTGTGGCAGAAAAAGCGAGAAAGAATGTGGTGACACCTTGAAGTGGGCTAGGTTTTCTTTGGTGCTGTCTTTTGTGGATTGTAAACTGCTTTTTTTGGGGGGGGGGAGACATCGAAACTCCTTTAGCCTTGAAGGGTGTGGGGTGTGGGGGGTTGTTGGTTCTTCCAAATGGAAGACTCAGTGTTTTTGGGATTTCAGGATCAGGATTTTCTGGTCTGTGTTTTTGTTATTAGACGTTGTCGTCTGACTGAAGAAGGAACTTGTAATGTCGCTTCTGAATCGGTGAGCTTGCTGGATTCTGAAAATTATCGTTGAAAAAACCAAAACCACACAACTGGCTGAAGTTCTGTCTCTAATTCATATAGTGCAGGGCTGTTCAACTTTAAACAGGCCAAGGTCTACTTTTTCCAGCCCATAGTGCCTGAGGGCTACTACACTAAAACCTCTACTTACGAATCTTATCCGTTCCAAGCACATGAGCATAAGTAAAAACTTTTGTAAGTATATCAGTGGTTTCCCATAGGAATGCATTGAAAACCAATTAATCTGTTCTGGAGGGAACAGATTTCAATGTGCATAGATGGCCCTTGAACTGCCCCACTCGGCTGAGACAGTGGGCTGGCAGACCCAGAACTTTGCTGGGACAGTGGTGGTCCTTGGGATGGGGGAGGGAGGGGTGGAGAATTTATCCCCCTCACTTTTTGTTATTGATGGCCGGCGAGCTACTTTTGAACCCTTCGAGGGCTAGCAGTAGCCCACGGTCTACCTGTTGGGCAGGCCTGATATAGTGTATGCCAGTTACAGCAGATCCAGTATGATTTCCACATCCCCCCCCCCCCAATTAGTTGCTGAAATTAGACAACACAGGGTGGAATGGAGAGAGAGAATTAAAAACCTGTAGAGTGTGGAGGGTCGGAGAAGGGTGTGGCGCTCGGTTTTGGGACCAATTAGCTTTTGTATGCCGCAAACCCTCCAACACCCCGTGGCCTGCGCAGGGCTTGGTTGCAATTCAAGGCCTCGAGGGGTATGAAAATAATTTCGCTTTGCTCGTGCTTCTGTTTAACGGAACGCAGCAGCCCAAAACCAGTGGCTTGATTTAAATAAGCGTGCCATGCCAGCAGAGCCCTTTTAGTTAAAGGCGTAGCTGTTTGGGAGGGGAGGGATCACGTAAGCACCCCCCCGGGGTTTGTTAACCCAGCCTTGAACTCCAATCAGCCAGAGAAAATTAACTTAAGCTCCAATTTGTTAGCTCTCGGCTTGGATTACAGTAGTATCAGTGACCATGGAAGATAGCAGCTCGGTATTGTTCTCGGCCCCTCCCTACAGCAAGCTGGGGGAGTGAAAGAAACCACAGATAAATCTGTCTAGCCTGCTGGACCCAGCTTTATTTATTATTATTTATTTCCATGTGTGTGTGGCTTTTCAGATTTTTTTAGGGACCATTCTATCCCTCCCTTTCTCCTGTGAGCTCAGCGAGGCAGACAAATCTTCCTCCCTCCCTCCCTTTTCAATATCCTCCTTCCTTTAATTCTTAATGACAGCCCTGTGAGGTAGGTCTAGCGGAGGGAGACGGGCGGAGAAAGCGTTGGCCTAGAGCAGTGGTGGCAAACCTTTGGCCCTCCAGATGTTTTGGACCACAACTCCCAGGATTCGAAGCCTATATTGCCAATGACAAAGGACCGTGGGAGTTGTGGCCCAAAACATCTGGAGGGCCGAAGGTTCGCCACCACGCAGCTAGAGCCTTCCAGTGTTTCCCATGGCTCAGTGGATCATGAAATCCGCATCTCCTACGTCAGTGGTGTCCAAACTTCAGCCGTCCAGATGTGTTGAACCACAACTCCTGCAGTCCTTTGTTATTGGCAGTAGAGTCTTGGAATTCTGGGAGTTGTGGTCCAAAACATCTGGAGGGCCAAGGTTTGGACACCACTGTCCTACGTCTTTGGTCCAGGTGTCCTAAGAAGTATGCTGAACAGATTGCAGGTTGTGCTTGCAAGCGTGTCTCTGTGGTCGTGTGTGAATTAAAGGCAGTGGCACTCTTGGAACATATCACTTGCATCAATTTTCGTTCATTTTCCCCAGGATGTTCATTCAATAGGGAATGCAGACCCCTTTGCCCTCTTTAAGTTTCTCTCCTCCTGTGTTTTGTAAAAGAGGAAGGCACTCAGCTCTTTATTTGTTCTGCTTCATCTCCTGGCTTTCTTTACAGCAGGGGTGTCCAAACATTTTGCAAGAAGGGCCAGATTTGGCGAGGTGAAAATGCGGAGGCCATTCATTCAGCCACATTTGGTCCTCGGGCTGGACTTTGGACAAGCCTGCGGGACATGCAAGGAGGCGGGGAGGATGCTGCAGCAATGGAGCTCGGGGCGGGTAGGCTGGGCGGGTGGCTGAGGTGGTGTTGGGCAGAGGCAGGGAGGGCAGGCCAAACATACAACTGCAAGCTGACGTCTCCATCCGGTATGGGGAGGGGCCAGCTGGCGGGGATGCATGACAGGCTGAGCGGCGGGGAGAAGAGGCTGCGGGCCACTCAAAATTTGAGAACGGGCTGCATTTGGCCCCCGAGCCTGACTTTGGACATGCCTGCCTTACAGGGGTCTCCTCCTATCTCACAACATCCCAGCAGGGTGGATTAGGCTGGGGAAGTCTGACCTTCCTGTGGTCACCCAGTGAGATTCTGCGGGCAAGCTGGGATTTGAACCCTGGTCCTTGGAGCGCTTCTCTGATGCTCTTAACTTAATACTTCCTTAACACTTACGACCCTGAGGAAGGGCCTCATTAGGAGTGAGCCCTTAAAAAGCCATCCTCCTGCTGTCATAAAAAGAGCTCCTGGGGAGACGGACCAGTAGTTTTGGGACTGAAAGAAGCTGTTTTCTTGCCAGCTTGAATTTATGCCTGGACTGGGAAGCAGCCAGTGTTTTCAGATGAACCGCCAAGAAGAAGCTGTCTTGTCCTCAGGTTGCCAACTCTGGCAGCTGGCTTTTCCTTTTAACTAGCCAATATTAGAGAGAGAGAGAGAGAGCTTCCTTTCCTTTCTTGGCCAAAGCTGAATGGCACATTATAGATGACCCATTATTAGAAGAGGGAACTCCTTTACAGCTGAAAACCTCTGATTCCCACAGCAGATGCTGTTCTCCTCCTATATTTTGCCAGTTAAACCTGTTTTGTTCAGTTATTGGGAGTGAAGCAGAGACCTTGTTGACCGGTCATAAAAGCCCCGCTTCCAATGCACTAATTGACACCTCAGAGCTCCTGACCGGATATTTGTCATGGATGGTTTTGCGCAGGACAGCTGGGACAACGTGGGCACGCGTCTCGGGTGACGCGGAACAAGGAACTCTCAACGGCTGTTTCGGCGATAATTGCACAGGGACTTTCCTTCTGGAACCCTTGGCTATTGATCGATTAATTGGCGGCTTTTGTTTTTCAGGCCCGCGGAGGCAGTGTTCCCTTTTGAAAGTCATGGATGACAAAGCCTCTGTTGGAAAAATCAGTGTGTCTTCAGACTCGGTGTCTACGCTTAACAGCGAGGATTTTGTCTTGATTTCCAGGCAGGAGGACGAAACGCCCTCCACCAATAACGGCAGCGACGATGAGAAGACGGGCCTGAAGGTACGTGCGCGCAGCCCTGCCAAGATGAGGTGTGCAATTCAGGTGCTGAACATATAATGACACCAAGACTCCTTGGGATCACTGATGTGGACTTTCCCGGAATGAGCATTTTAAAAAAAAAATGGGCTGCCGTTTTAAATATTACGACAGCCAGAAAGTGTTTCAAAACACAAGCTCGTCGGGCGGGGAGAACAGCACGCTGGAACCATAGAATCATAGAACCATAGAGTCGGAAGAGACCTCAAGGGCCATCTAGTCCAACCCCCTGCCATGCAGGAACCCCCGTCGCAATATTTCCTGTGGTGTTTGAAGATTATTTCCAAACAAATCCAAACTTTGTATGATTTTAGTTTTTCTTAGGATGTTGGGTACCACATTTTTATATTTCATAACACGGGCTTCTCGCGTAGCATCTATGCCAACGGGGAAAGGCTCGCCAGCCAGATGGTGGACTGAAATTCGCACACTGGGTGAACTTAATAATCATAAGAACAGTCCTAATGATTTTGGAGCTGCAGAGATGGCATGGGCACAGGGCCTGAGCCGTGAGGAGTCATTGACGATTACTGTACCCCCCCCCCTTTTTAAAGTGTGGAAGCATCTTCCATTGGCCACAGCTCTGAATGGATGAGAACTTTGTCTTGTACAGTGGTACCCCGACTTAAGAGCAGTTCAACTTCAGAGCAATTCGACTTAAGAGCAGGACACGCTTGGCATTTTAACTGCCGCCGTACAAATTTTAGATACGGTCTGCTCGACTTACAAATATATTTTTTTATTTTTAAACTTACTTTTGATTTTTTTATAGAGGTACCCCGACTTAAGAGCAGTTCGACTTAAGAGCATGCACTTGGAACAGATTAAATTCGTACGTCGAGGTACCACTGTACGTGTGCAAACGTCTTGGGTTTTTAGGATGTGCCCAAAAAAGCAGTCATCTGTCGGGAATCATGGCAACCTCGTGGTTGAAGACATCTCAGGGCTAGCTCCTCCGTCTTCATAGCAGAAACAGGAAACATCAGCAGATGTTTTCCTGTTTATGGCCTTTGTTTACAACCTGTCTGGAGGCCACACCCCCACATTCCATCCAAACATGTGTTGTGCCACCTGTGACAGAAGCAAGAACTTGGCCCTGCTTGGCTCCCTAGTAGATTTTTCTTTTCTTCTTTCAAAACATCTCTAGGCCTGTAGCCGTCACCAACACAATGCTTTGGCTTCCTGATCTGGAACTCTCAAAAATAGCAAGGAGTTTGTTTGTTTTTCCTGCCTTGTGTTAAAATGTCAGTGTGAAGGAGGGGTCATAAAGCTGGACCCGGTGCGTGTGTCGCATAAACCGTCGAGAGCCGCTTCCTGTATCTTGGCGGCACTGTCCTGGATTGACAGGCGTTGCTGTTCTGCAGGGAGGATTCTGGGAAATGTAGTCTAAAGGTCACCATTACCTGACATCCATATGGTTTTTTGGGGAAAAGGAAAGCTGACCCGACCCCCCTGTTTCTTGCATTCAGCTTCTTTACCCAGTGCCCCCAAACAAGCACTTGGCTTTTTTCCTGTGGAAAAAAATGTTATTCCCAGTTATGAGAGAGAGAGAGAGAAAGAGAGAGAAGTTGCTTTGAATACACTGTGCAGATTTATTTAACACAGGCATGTCCAAACTTCGGCCCTCCTGATGTTTTGGACCACAACTCCCAGAATTCCAAGCCTCTATTTCCAAAGGCAAAGAACTGTGGGAGTTGAGGTCCAAAACATCTGGAGGGCCAAAGTTTGGACATGCCTGGTTTAACTGGTCGAACCCTTGGCCGTAAAATGACGGACTTGTCTCCTGTTACTGTACTGTTGCGTTTATATCATAAGCCTCTTCTCTCCTCCTCCGGATGTTCTCACGACGATTCTGACAGGGAGGCCAGGCCGAGAGAGTGTGCGATGGACTCAGACTCACGCCTGTTGAATGTCCCGGTTGGATTATCGGCTCCAAGCTTTTAAGTTGAGATTCTGCCCTCACCCCGTCCGATCTTCCTGGTGGGTTTCCCGTCCAGGTCTGAGCCAGGTCTGGCCCTGCTTAGCTTTGAAAACCAGACAGGACCACTACGTTCCGGCCGGGACAGTGGGTCTGGGGACGCATGTCCTCGGAGCTGTGTCCCTTTGCCAGAGGCCTCTCCTTTATATTTTTGCAAATTACAGGGTAAAACCTGTCTGCTGGGTGCCTCAGGCACTGATTGAGCATAACAGGCTGAACTGGATTTCGGGTGGTCACGGCGATTCCTCACGCCGCCACCTTCCCGTTGGTATGTCCCTAAGCGGGGCGTGTCCCACCGTAGCAGCCTTAGCGGCTTCCCACGTACAGAAAAGAGGAAAGGGGGGGCTCCGTTTTGGACAAGGAGGGTCCACGTTCAAACCCTTTAATTTAATTTAATTTATCTCACATAGTTCCCTCCTGCCTCTCTCCCCGAAAGCACCCGTCTTCGGGCGTGGAAATCGACTTGGCCGGTCACGCTCTGCCCAACCTCCCCGAAGCGGGTTTATAAATAGAATAAATATTTTGCAAACTCATGTTTGTTTTTTGAAAACTTGCAACACGCTTGCTGCCGTGTTAAGCCCGGGCAGCCGGTTCCCTTATCCTCCTGCGTGAAAGGATCGCTGGGAGTCCCTGCATCCCTCCGTGTGCTCCTTTTGCTTCTTGTTTTAGCATGGAAAGGGGGGGCGGTGGGGAACAGCAGTGGCCCCTGCCAGTGGGCTGATAAAGCCAGTCCTTTAGTGATGCTGCCCCCAAATGATGTATGAGGCAGCTGCTGCTGCGGATGATGGGACTTGTAACCAAAAGAATTTTTTTTTACCCAGCATGTTGTTGGTCTGTGGAACTCCCTGCCACAGGAGGTGGTGATGGCCTCTGGTCTGGATGCCTTCAAAAGGGGATGGGACAGATTCCTGGAGGAAAAGTCCATCCCAGGTGACAAACCATGATGGAGATGTGTAATCTCCAGGCTTAAAACCAGGGGTCCTACAAGGGCCAAATGCAGGGGAGTGGTATCAGGAGACAAGAGTTTGAGTCTCATGGTTTCCCAGAGACATCTGGTGGGGCCTCTGTGAGATACAGGGAGCTGGACCAGATGGGCCTTTGGCCTGATCCAGCAGGGCTCTTCTTATGTTCTTTATGTAGCCCCGTCCAGAGGCCATGGTTTTGAGCTTGGTGATAGATGAAAAGCCAAAAGGTGCCTGGAAGGAAACAAAGCAGGGGAAGGGACATAGGCTGATGTGATGAGGAAATCAGACATGGACAGCTTTCAAGGGTGGCGTCTTTGAGGCATGTGCAGAGGGCGGGGGGCTTCACAATTGACATTAGGGAAGGAGAAGCCGAGAGCTTCAGCCCCCCCCCCCAAGACGAAATATTATCTGACCGTTCTGGGCTCTAGCTCTGTCATAACAGTAGCCATAATGATATTACCAGTAACGACCTTAGTAAATAAGGTCCGCAATAAACACCATCATCCACCAAAGCAATAAAACAGAAATATATTTTTTTTTGGGGGAGGTCGGAATCACAGAACCATAGAGTTGGAAGAGACCTCAAGAGCCATCCAGTCCAACTCCCTGCCATGCAGGCACCACCCCGTTGTTTTAATCCCATCTCCTTTCAAAGCACTTTCGGCCAGCGCCACCCTCCGTTGCCCTCCCAATGTCCCTCCGAGGTGGGGCGCCCCACCTCCGTCCCAGTCCGATGGGGCAACCAACCCCTCTCCCCTTAGGCGGCGGGGTCTGGAGATTTCCGAGGAGGTTCCTTGTTGCCTCCGCGATCCTGACGAGGTGGTAGGTATTCCCCCTATTTTTGGCACTGAAGCATCCGGCGGGAGATGCTTGGCGAAGGTGTAGCAGCGCAGGCTGCAACTCGTTGCTGAGCCTTTGTTTCAATCGCCTCGCCTGCAAGGATTAGGCAGGGAGCAGCTGATACGTTGCGACCGAACCAGTTGCGTTTGTCGAACGGCAAGGAGCGGAAGACGCTCGCTGGTCCTTTCTTAGAGCCACAAACGGCGGCGTTCTGGAGACCCACAGGGTTTTTGTCTCGCCTGCTTCCTGCCAAGTGGCGAAGGACCCGGTGACCGCGCCGGGGATTTGGGTGCCGTGACGGCCTCTTGGACTTCCTGATCTCATTGCACTGGTCTGCTCGTGCCCGGCTCCGGTGGGTTCTCCGGCGGCCAAACCGGTCCTTCTTGTCCTCCCCAGATTGTAGGGAATGGGAGCGAACAGCAGCTGCAGAAGGAGCTTGAAGATATCCTGATGGATCCACCTATGGAAGACCCATCCAACGACCGGGAACACGAGGAGGAGGAGGAGGAGGAGGAGGAGGAGGAAGAGGACAACTCCCACGATGGAGAAGGAGACGAACCCGTCCTCCTCGAAGCCTCTGCGTCCTCCACTGTGAATCCCGTGTCGATGTCGGGACTCCAGAAACCGGGGATGAGCTTGCCGGTGAAACCAGCGCAAGGAGGTCAGGCAGTTTCCTGGGGGGTGGGCGTGGCATTGGGGCTTTGGGTGGTGGCGGTGGAGGAGGAGGAGGAGGAGGAGGAGGAAGCAGAAGAAGGAAAGCTCGATTTCCAGAAATCTCTGAGAATAAAGAAGCATCGACGTGGGTCCAGAGGCTGGTGGATGCCTGAAGACTTATTTTAATAATACAGTGGTACCTTGTATAAAGGAATTAATTCATTCCAAATGAAATTATGTTAAGCAAATTTTCCTTTTTACAAATTTCCCATAGGCATGCATTGAAAACTGAGTAATCCCATTTTTATGTTGTACGGATTACCCCGCAGGTGATTATGTTAAGCAAATTTCCCCTGTCTCCTGAATTTTTTATGTTGTACAGATTTTATGTTATACAAACTGTTTGTTATACAGGGGTCCACTGTACTAAAAAAATAGTTTACTTTCCTTTGCATGAAAAGAAAAAAAATGGAAAAGACTTCCAAAGGACTTTTTCCTCAATCAGTAGTAAAGGGAACCTGGTGAAATAGAATATTCCTCCTATTTTTTAACTCCATGAAACAGAAGCCATAGCTGTATGGCACAGTCGAAAGCTTTCTTCAACCAGCCCTCTGATAAAAAGCTTTTTTTTTTCTTGTAACCCCTCCCATGTGATCTTGATAGAACCGGGAAGCTGAGGTTATTGTGGTTGTCAGGATTTTTGTCCGTGGCACCCAGGTTGCGGAATTCTTGGGCTGACTTTTTTTTTTTTTAAGATAAGATAATTTTATTATAAAACCAATCACCAACATCCCAGACAAAAACAGTGACCCCCAGGCATCTGATACATTGGATATACATTGATAATAAAACAAATTAACCATATGTACAACTCTATATAAATTAACAATTAATAATCCGCAAGGTTTACTTAGCTTTTAACGTTTTAATTACCCCAAATTGGTCAAACGTACTCATATAATTCAGTAGCTTCTCAAACCATTCCTCCTCTTTCTCATTGACCTTAAACCCTTTCATTCTGCGTATCTTCATAGTTAGGTATTCTAAAATTATAATATTATTTAATTTTTTCCTCCATTGATTCACCCATTCTTGGGCTGACTTTTCCCACGGGGTGTGTCTTTGAGGGCAGGTCAAAACGGCCCACGTTTATCTGTGGCCTCGCCTTTCTTGAAACCCTTCAGGATCTGGATGGTTTGCTGCTGTGGTGGTGGGGGACTCCCTGCCACAGGAGGTGGTGATGGCATCAGGCCTGGATGCCTTCAAAAGGGGATTGGACAGATTCCTAGAGGAAAAGTCCATCACGGGTTACAAACCATGATGGAGATGTGTCATCTCCATGCTCAAAACCAGGGTACTTCAAGGGCCAGATGCAGGGGAGTGGGTTGCAGGAGACAGAGATCTAGTCTCATGCGCTCCCAAACGCATCTGGTGGGGCCGCTGTGAGATACAGGAAGCTGGACTAGATGGGCCTTTGGCCTGATCCAGCAGGGCTCTTCTTATGTTCTTATGTTCTTATGTTCTTATTCCCAAGAGTTGAACATGAGGGATATAAATCCCCCCCCAAACGAATGAATCCACCTCAAAAGCTTCTCTAAGAGCCACATTTATTTGGGGCTGATTAGAGTTGCACCAATTGTTCCTTTGGTGTCGTGCAGATTCCTGCAGACTGTTTGGTCTCTCTGGTGGATTTAAAAGTATCCCCTTGGTTCTTTTCTCTGTTTTGTTTTCGTAATGAGGACGCTACCCCTGTGGAATATCCCAGCAGTCGATCCCAAGAGACACTATCAGATTGATGGCTTGAGCTGGGGTCCTCCAAGACTAAACTCAACACTCTTACTGACTAGCTCTTTTTTTTAAAGTCAATTTCTTTCCGCTTTTCCATGCCGCTGCCTTACAGATTCCAGCGAGACGAGTCCTTTCACCCCAGTGGCGGACGAGGACAGCGTGGTCTTCAGCAAACTCACCTACTTGGGCTGCGCCTCCGTCAACGCCCCCAGGAGTGAGGTGGAAGCCCTGAGGATGATGTCCATCTTGCGGAGCCAATGCCAGATCTCCGTGGACGTGACTCTTTCCGTGCCGAACGTGTCCGAGGGAACCGTGAGGTACTCTCGGTCTTCTTCTCGGCCGGGGGGGAGGGTGTTGCTGTGCGGCTGGCTGCGTGGACCTCCATGGCTTCCATCGCAGTAGAGTAAATCCTTAGTCATGGCTGTGAAGATACAGCTTTTCCTCCCAGATTACATCCGTGTTCAACCGTAGTGGCTAAACGGCTGTCCTGCAGCCAAAACTCTGCTCATGACCTGAGCTTCAATCCTAGGTCGCTGGCTCGAGGTTCACTCAGTCTTCCATCCTTCCAAGGACAGTAAGCTGAGTATCCAGCTTGCTGGGGCGAGGGCGCATGGGAGGAGATAGGTAGCCTGTATAATTCAGTTGTAAACTGGAGAGTGCTTTAAGCTCTATAGGACAGTATATAAGCAGCCTGCATTGAGGTTCCCTCAGCCTTCCATCCCTCCAAGGTTGGTAAACTGAGTATCCAACTTGCTGGGGCAAGGGCGTGGGAGGAGATATGTAGCCCGTATAATTCAATTGTAAACTGTCTGGAGAGTGCTTTAAACTGTATAGGGCAGTATATGAGCAGCCTGCATTGAGGTTCCCTCAGCCTTCCATCCCTCCAAGGTCGGTAAACTGAGTATCCAACTTGCTGGGGCAAGGGCGTGGGAGGAGATATGTAGCCCATATAATTCAATTGTAAACTGTCTGGAGAGTGCTTTAAACTGTATAGGGCAGTATATGAGCAGCCTGCATTGAGGTTCCCTCAGCCTTCCATCCTTCCAAGGTTGGTAAACTGAGTATCCAGCTTGCTGGGGCGTGGGCGTGGGAGGAGATATGTAGCCCGTATAATTCAACTTACCGACTGACAGACCTACTGATGTGCTCATCACTTACCTGCAGCAGGCTGAACATTTGCAGTTTCCCTTAACTTCCCTTTTCCTTTAAAAACAAAACAAAACTGAACAGGCTGCTGGATCCTCCCACGAACACCGAGATCGCCAACTACCCCATTTACAAGATCCTCTTTTGCGTGCGAGGCCACGACGGGACTCCGGAGAGCGACTGCTTTGCTTTCACCGAAAGCCATTTCAACTCGGAGCTCTTCAGGATCCACGTCTTTCGATGCGAAATCCAAGAAGCCGTAAGTTGGTCGCATTAGGGCCTGGCTAGACCCGGAAGCTACAAGGCAGAGCCCCGGCCTTGCCGGGCATACATCTGTCAACGCCTCCAGGTGGCAAACGTCAGCTCCTGTCGGGACCCAGCTTGGCACGGGCCCAGGGCAAGGAAAGCTTGGAGGGGGTTGCAGTCCCAGCGCCCCGGAGATTGCAAGGGTTGGGAAGGAGGCCGGATTGGACCTTAGGGAAAGAGGAGAAACAGCAGTCTGGCTTTTGGGGAGACTGAAATGAAAGTGTTTATGCAACTGTTCCCCCCTCACCCACCTTGGAGAAGGATGGATTTAGGAGACTTGGGGTTGTGGCACCTCATGGCGCAGTGGTTAAATGCCTGTCCTGCAGGTAAAACTGTGCTCACAACCTGGGGTTCAATCCCATTTAGCAGGCTCAAGGTTCACTCAGCCTTCCATCCTTTCGAGGTCGGTCAAAAGAGTACCCAGCTTGCTGGGGGGGGGGCAATGTGTAGCCTGCATACTATAATTAAAACTGTCAACTGCCCAGAGACTACTAGATGTGGTATGGGGCGGTATACAAGCAGAACACTTTGCTTTGCTTTTGCTTTGGTTTTTTAAGTAAAGAAAGAAAGAAAGAAAATCGAACACCTCCTCATCCTTCCTAGCCCACTGTTGGGCTTACAGTTGGTGATGATGGAACAGAGATAGGAAAAGGTGCCTTCATCCTGTATCTCACCCACATGCCTGCTGTATGCGGAGTTTTGAAGGCTTTGGGAGTTGCTGTTTCCCCATCCCCGGGTGCACAGTCCCTCCCGCTTGCCTCTTCCAAGGGCCTGCCTGGGGGGTTGCGAAAGGGCTCTTCCGGCCACCTCCGTCCATTCCGGCTCATTGTCCTCTCTCGCCTCCCGGGGCTTCTCGCAGGTGAGTCGCATCCTGTACAGTTTTGCCACCGCCTTCCGACGTTCCGCCAAGCAAACCCCGCTTGCCGGCCCCCGCCGCCCCGCCCACGCCGGACAGCGACATCTTCACGTTCTCCATCTCCCTGGAAATCAAGGAAGACGACGGGAAGGGCTATTTCAGGTCTCTTTTCCCACCTCCTTTGGCTCTTCGGCTGGCGGTTCGGGGACGGTTGGGATGGGTTTGGCAAGGGGGCCTAAAGCTGACCCTCCAGAGTTGGGCTGAGCGCCCCTGCGGATCCTGAAAAACACTGAACGCTAGTAAAATAATGAACACTGTACTTAGTATGGTTTCTCTCCCCCCTCTAGTGGCCAGTTTTGGTAAATCCATTGTTTTAAAAATAGATAGATAGATAGATAGATAGATAGATAGATAGATAGATAGATAGATAGATAGATAGATAGATAGATAGATAGATAGATAGATAGATAGATAAGGCCTGTACAATCTGTCGACCGTGGGTGACCAGTAGCGTGCGGCACCATCAGAAGTCGTCCACAGGTCCCCACCAGCCTCCTGACACGCCGCGGCCTCGCTCACACTTCCTGTCTGTGGTGGTGGCGGCAGCGGGGCCTCCCAGTGGCCTCGCCCGCCCTTCTTGGCCGGGGTTCTCGGCAGCAGTGGCGGCAGCAGCTGTGGGGCCTCCTGGCAGCCTCACTTGGCCTTCCCGTTGGCAGCAATGGTGGCGGCCGCGGGGCCTCCTGGCAGCCTTGCTTGCTCATCACGTCAGCGGCAGTGAAAATAAAATAATAAAATAAATAAATAAAAATAAAATAATATTCTGTAATTAGCCCACGGGGACTTGTGGCGATTCAGGAAGTGGACTGCGGGAACGTCCAGCGGCCGGAAGTAGCCTGCGGGTTCTTCAAAGTTGGACAGCCCTGCAGTAGATGAGAGAGAGAGTGAGAGAGAGAGAGGGAGAGTTTTAATACAGTAGGAGCACCATATCCATGGGGGATTGGTTCCAGCCCTCTGCCCTGTGGATACTGAAATCCATGGATAATAGAGAATGCTAAATATGTAGTAGAGTAAAAAGGGGGGGAAGGAATTTTTTTTTAAACATGCATTATCAGAACTAGCCATTAGAGTGCACCAGATACCATGTTATGTATAATATTTACAGTGTGGATAAGTGAATCTGCATCTGCTGGGGGCCCTGCTGCCCTTTTAAACTGTGGGTAAATGAATCAGCCGATACTGATCCCACAGATAAGAGAGTCCTCCTATAATCTGTTTTTCTGGTCTGGATGTGTCTGTAAACGTGAAAGCGTTGTTCAGGGGATTATCTGTATGGAGAGAAAATATTTGGGGATTGAGTTCACTTCTTCCTTATGGCCTGATGAGGCCAAAACAAGGAGTGGATGGCAGGGGTGATGTCACGGGGTAGGGTGTGAGGGCCCCTCCTGGATTAAGCCGGATTAAGCTTCAGCTCCTAAGGTTTCCCACCCCTGCTTTAAGTGTAAATCACTCCTGGCTGGTGGAATCCCAGCTCTTCCCTGTGAGTGAAAAGTTTCCCTTTGCCTGCTTGGAAATCAGAATCCAGAGCCTGATGGGCATCTCCTGTAATGCCTGATCTGTCCTCGTCCTCCCACCGGAAAATGCAAAACCATGCCACCCTCCAGTGGGGCCAGGCAGCGGCTTGAGTTTAAAAAGCAGCTGGCGGCAGAGAGAAAAAAAATGATGCCCCCCCCCTCGTGCTGAGTACACCGGATTGGTAGCAGCCTGTTCTGGTTTGCAAAGAATAGAATAGAATAGAATAGAGTTTTATTGTCATTATGCATATGCAAAATATGCACAACGAAATTAGAGTGCTGTTCCACTACACACTCTAAGCATACAAACACATAAAACATATAAAACACCATACAAAATATTAAAAACTCTTAAAATTGCTTACAAAATTTAAAACACTACTTAAAACTGATTAAGATAGTGCTAAAACTGTCGCATTTAGCTTGGATACCGCTCTGTGATAAAAACTGTTCTTTAGTCTATTTGTCCTTGACCTAAGAGTCCTGTATCTCCTGCCAGACGGCAACAGTTCAAAAAATTGGTAACCAGGATGCGAAGGGTCTCTCAAAATTCTAGATGTCTTCCTTGAGCATCTGGAGTTGTATAATTCTTCCAAAGGAGGAAGAGGACAGCCCACTATCCTCTCAGCAGGTGCTACATGGCTTGTTTATTTCTTACTGCTTGGATGCGTGCCCGGGGTGCCTGCTCCGTTGTGTCTTGGGTTGCACCAGTTTGCCGCCACCTTTACCCCCAGGCTCCTGAAAACAAACACATCCTCCCCGGGCTTGATCCTGCATGACCTTGGCGGCTGCTGATGTTCGGTCATCTTTTCCCTGTTTCTCCAGCATCCCAGGGCTCTGGGCGCTCCCTTCCCCCTTCTGACAAATAAGTGAACCCACCATCTGGCCTAGACAGAGGATGGGTGCACTTAAAAAGGGTGGCACATTGTGGCACTCTTTAAAATATTCTGGGTGCTTCAGAGCCTTTGGTGGAGTCTGCTGGTGGTAAGGGAAATTGCCACGCCCATCGTTTTCCCTCATTAACCAAAAATACCTCAACTACAGTAGGACTCCCGTATCCACTGATTCATTAACCACTGATTCAGTTATCCAGAGTTGGGGGAGGAGAAAATTAAATAAATAATTCAGACGCCGCAAAGCCAGCTGCTGTCACAAACAGCAGCTGTAAAGCAAGATACTTGTCACAAAACAGCAGTTTTTTGGGGTGGGGTGGGGGTGGTGTTCTCTGTTATCCACAGTTTTCGTTATCCATGGGAAGGCCTGGAACCATGGCTGGGGCAGTGGTGGGGAGTGGCACCCAAGCCCCTGAAGGTCATTGAGGGTTGGAGGTCACGTTCTGGCCCCGGTGGTGCGACGCACGGTCCCGAAGTGTGAAAGGGCACAGCCAGGGCCCTTGTGATAGGTCGGGTCTTGTCTGCTCTTCTGAACGAGACAAGCAACTTGAGCCGCTCTTAAGTTTGCCGGCTGGCTTGCTTACTCCAGAGTGGGCTGCCCAGAAGCCCCCCCCTCCTGAATGCTTGCTCTCTTCCCGACCACAGCGCCGTCCCCAAGGACAAGGACAGGCAGTGTTTCAAGCTCCGGCAGGGCGTCGACAAGAAAATCGTCATCTACGTCCAGCAGACGACGAACAAAGAGCTGGCCATTGAAAGGTAGTTTGCCTCCACGGGCAGAGTCTGTGTCTACATCGTTTCGGTTTGCATATGTCCTGCTTTTTATCCCAAGATAGCGGCCGGCCAAGGTGACTGTAAAGCAGACACACCTAGAAACACAAGACATCGCCATGTGGAGGAATGGTTCAGCAGGCCGTCAGATTATTAGAACAACTCCTCCATTAAAGCTATTTTGAATTCTTCTAAGAATTGGACATGATTGCAGTACGCCGAGAACCCCCCTCTCTCGGCTGCGTGGTTTGCCTCCTCTGCCAAAGGCTTCTGGCATCCGCAAGGAAGGGAGTGAATACTTCTGCCCTTGGTGCTGGTCGTCGAATTCTCTTGCAACCCTGGGGTTTTTTTGCGAGCATGCTAAAGAAAACGAGGTCACGGGTGCTAGCGCTTTTTCAGAAGTGCTTCCAGAGGCACCCATGAGGGCATTGCAGCAAGTATTGTAAAGATGAGGAGCGGAAGGGTGTTGCGTTACGAATCACACGGACACAGAGTTTCGGGGTGCAATCATCTGGTGCTCAGGCAGCATTCCTGTCTCTCTGTCAGGGTTCCATGGATCTCTGTGTGATGTATGAATGTGTGGAGGCATGCGTGTGTGTGTGTGTGTGTGTGTGATGATGATGTGTGTGATGATTCGTGTGATGATTCTCCTACCTGAACGACCAGTGTTTTATTAGTAAGAGAGAACAATAGATACAGGAGGACATGTCTCGGTGGGAGGGGAATGCACGCCTTATCTGTGAGACCATACACAGTAAACACGTACACAATGGCAGAGGAAATACATTCCACAGGTGGGAGGGAAAATGCTCCCTAGCTAGTGAGGGATTATTGATAAGGACAGGAAGAGCTTTTCTGGGCCTGAGCAGATGTATCCTGATATCCTGTTTACTTGCCATCCTGTTTGCTCTGGCCTTCTTGCCTACATCAGCACATCCTGGTATCTGCTTCGGTCCTGGGGACTGCTGGGAAATAACAGGTCAAGCAGCCCTCCTAGGCCTTCAGTTTCCTTTGTGCTTGACCAATGTTGGGGCTGAGAAATATGGGCAAGGATATTACCACAGAAGGGAGCTTAGATGTGCCCTGTCCCTGTCGCTGCCCGTTGATCCTGAGTCTGCCGGAGAATGGAAGCTAGGAAATGGTTGGGTCAAACTTAAGTTTGCTTCTTCTTCTTTCCTGATGTCTCTGCAGGTGTTTTGGGCTCCTCCTCAGCCCCGGGAAGGACGTTCAGAGCGGCGACATGCATTTGTTGGACCTGGTAAGGAGTGTGTCATTTGAACAGCTTTCTGGATCCAGATTTACTCCTCAAAGCTTTGTCTCATGCCCTCCGTCCTCTGTTCTTGTGGCTTCCAGGAGTCGATGGGCAAAAGTTCGGACGGGAAGTCGTACGTCATCACCGGGAGCTGGAACACCAAGTCTCCCCACTTCCAAGCCGTGAACGAAGACACACCCAAAGGTGGGTCCCTGCGGTCTCCCCGAGGCGGGCCGTGGGGTTTCTCTGCCTCTGCCTGCATGTGGAGGCCAGTGGATCGGGGAGCGCTTTCGGCAGCGGCCTGGGAAACGTTATGAACCATGCTCCGCAAGAGAGTTTAGCCTTCATCTCCTTCCAGGCTGCTTGGTCAGTGGCTGGGGAGTCTGGGCATTGTAGTCCGAAAGCAGTACTTTGACAGATGTTACTGTAATGTTGAGATTTTATGTTGTAAACATAAGAATAGCCATAGGGCAGTGTTGGCGGACCTATGACATAGGTGCCAAAGGTGGTGCTCGAAGCCCTTTCTGTGGGCACCCGACATTGCCCCTTCACAGCCACCTGGATTCAGGTTAAATGGTTGTATTGGCACTTTGCAAAAAATTAATGGATTTTGAATTGCAGTTGGGCCCCCGGTCTCTAAAAGGTTCTCCCTCACTGCCCTAGAGCTAGATGGGCAGTATAAAAGTAAAATCAATGTACAGTGCACCCTTGTATAACAAATGGTTTGTATATAACATAAAATCTGTACAACATCAACAATTCCAGAGATAGATAGATAGATAGAAATTTGCTTAACAGAATCGCCTATGGGGCGAATCCATACAACTTAAAAAACGGCCGCGACGAGGGATTACTCTGTTTTCAATGCATTCCTATGGGGAATTTGTGTAAAGGAAAAATTGCTTAACAGAATTTCATTTGGAACGAATTAATTCCTTTATACAAGGTAACACATGAATAAATAAAATAAATGGGGATAAGAGTGTGTCTGAGGGTTAAAAAAAAGAGAATCAGTGCCACGTTGGGTGGAGGAGTCTCCATAGTTTGATATAGTTTGATCGTCTGGTGGGGCTTTGAGGCTGGGGACCTGTGGAGGGTGAGGGGGGTGTTGGTTGCATTGCACATCATGGGATGTACCTGTGAGTAAAAGTCCCAGAGGTGTGAAACGGACCCATTTGGCATCTTGACAGTTAAGAACATAAAAACATAAGAAGAGACATGCTGGAACATAAGAACATTCACGGCTGTGGACCTAGTGAGGTCCAAGCCTGTATTGCCAATGACCGAGGACTGTGGGAGTTGTGGTCCAAAACATCTGGAGGGCTGACATTTGGCCACCACTGGGCTAGGTTCATAGGGTCCCTTGAGTTCTTATGTTCCAGCCTGGCTCTTCTTATGTTCTTAACTGTCAAGATGCCAAACCAGTGCGTTACACATCTCTGTTCTTATGTTGGACACGGTGACGGGGTCTCTCGGGGTTCCGCAGGTGGACAGAGGCAGGGGGGGAGATCTGAGGTGCCACCTTGCTCTCCCGCTTCTTCTTCCTCCTCCTCCCCCCCACCCGCAGACAAAGTGCTGTTCCTGACCACGGCCGTAGACCTGGTGATCACGGAGGTCCAGGAGCCCGTCCGGTTCCTCCTGGAGACGAAGATCCGGGTCTGCCCCCCTAACGAGCGGCTCTATTGGCCGTTCAGCAAGCGGAGCTCCACCGAGAACTTCTTCCTGAAGCTGAAGCAGGTAGGGCGTTGCGGGCGCCCAACCCCGTACACCAGGCATGTCCAAAGTCAGGCCCGGGGGCCAGATGCGGCCCGTTTTCAAATTCTGAGAGGCCCGCGGCTTCTTCTCCTCACCGGCTCAACCTGTCATGCATCCCCGCCAGCTGGCCCCTCCCCATATCGGATGGAGGCGTTAGCTTGCAGTTGTATGGTTTGCCTGCCCTCCCCGCCTCTGTCCATCCCCCCAGCCACCTGCCCATCCTACGCACTCCCAGTTCCATTGCTGCAGCGTCCTCCCCGCCTCTTTGCATATTATAGTGTGTGTGTGTGTTGTGTCGTGACTCCATGTCCATGGAGTTTTCTCGGCAGGAATCCTGGAGTGGCTTGCCAGTTCCTACTCCAGGCGCCTACAGCACCTGGTATTCCCTGGTGGTCTCCCATCCAAGTACTGACCAGGGCCGACCCTGCTTAGCTTCCGAAATCAGGCGAGATCGGGATGTGTTTAGGGCATCTAGGCATATTGCATATTATAGAGACTGGTCCAAAGTCCGTCCCGGGGGCCAGCTGAATGGTCGGCCCCCACACGTTTTCACCTCACCAAATCTGGCCCTCCTTGCAAACAGTTTGGACACCCCTGCCGTACGCCAAGTGTGGCCCCCTTGCGTTCAGCCTGACACCCCCGCGGGCCCCAACTTTGGGGGAAAGAAGCCAGAAGAGCATCATTTGATAGCGTGGTGGTCGGGCCTTCTGGTTGCAGAGAGACACCGGTGGAGAGACGGAGGTGGAGAGGTTGACTTCCCCGCTCTGCCTTCTGGAGGGGCTAGGTCAGCGGTGGCCACGCTTTGGTTCCCCCGCAGATGTTTTGGACCACTGCTCCCAGAATTCCAAGCCCGTGTTGCCAATGACCAAGGACGGTGGGAGCAGTGGTCCAGAACATCTGGAGAGCTGAAGTTTGGCCACCACTGGTCCCTTCCATCTCTGCGGCTTTAAGACGGTGAGGATAAATTCAATTCAAGAAAGATGGTAGGCCCCCGGGTTCTCTTCCCAAACCAGTCCTCGCTGTGTTGAAGGCATTTTTCTGAGGGGGAGTAAAGCCATAGATGCCTGTTGTGAAAATGACAAGTCTCCCAAGGATCCATCCATCCATCCATCCATTGGTCCGTCCGTCCATCTGTCTGTCTCTTCCTTGTCTCTGTCTGTCTCTAACTTCCTTGTCTGTCTGTCTGTCTGTCTGTCTGTCTGTCTATCTATCTATCTATCTATCTATCTATCTATCTATCTATCTATCTATCTATCTATCTATCTATCTATCTATCTATCTATCATCTGTCTGTCTGTCTGTCTTGTCTCTTACTTCCTTATCTGTCTGTCTGTCTATGTCTCTCTCTCTCTTACTTACTTCCTTGTCTGTCTGTCTGTCTGTCTGTCTGTCTGTCTGTCTGTGTCTCTCTCTCTCTTACTTATTTCCTTGTCTGTCTGTCTGTCTATCTGTCTCTTACTTCCCTATCTATCCATCCATCCATCCATCCACCCGACCCACTTCTTCCTCAAGTATTTTAAAAAGTTTTAAAGAAATATTATATGAAAAGCAGTAAACCAGACCAGTACTCCAACACATCTAAAGCCATCAGGCGCCACCATCCATTTAAAAGCTCCTCTCAGCCCCCAGTTGTGAAGGGGAACCCGCCCTGAAGAGACCTCCGATGGCAACGGTTGGGAAACCAACCGACGGGGCCCGCCACTAGCCTTGGGTTCAGCTGCCGGGCTTTCCGGGGCAATCCCGTTGGCTCCGCTGGGGACCGGATGCTAAGTTAGAGAGGCCTTTAGGCCTTGTTCATTGGCCGGGCCTGTACGGGCTTTCCCCTCTGTTTTTAGACTTCCGTAGAGGCCAACATTCCAGGCTGGGGAGGAAGATGTAATGGCTCCAGCCGGTTTGTCATGCCGTGCAGAAGCCTCCCTGTGGCACTGGTGCCCGGGCCCTATTATGCTCTCCTTTTCCAAAGTCAAAAAAAGACGGAGCGTCGGAAAACAATTGACTCGGTGGGCTATAAATACCTCGCCGCTCTCAAAGCGCCAACTTGCGAGTCTCAGGAAGTTGATTTTGCTGAGCTCACTCCGCCGCCCTTTGTCTGGCCGGGCAGCTTCTCATTGTGACCCTCGTTATCTCGCCGGCTGTCGGCTCCTTTCTCAGGGCTCCCTCCCCCTTCCCCCCTGGCCCCGGACTGACTTTTCCAAGGGCCCGATGCCCATTCTGATTTTTTTCCCATTTTGGGGACCCTGCAGACAAGAGGACGGGAGCGTCCGGCCACCCAAAGCCCAACCAAAGCTTCTTCACTTCAAGCAGGTGGATCTCCACGTAGGCGAGTGGTTTTTGCAAAGGGCAGTCGGGAGAAAAAGACTTATTTTCCACTGCCAGATCACAGGACTTCCTTGGGAGGGTCATCCTCCCTCTGCCTTCGAAAGAGGATTGGACAGATTCCTGGAGGAGAAGTCCATCCCAGGTGACCAACCATGATGGAGATGTGTGTCATCTCCAGGCTTAAGAAAACCGGGGTCCTTCAAGGGCCAGATGCAAGGGAGTGGTATCAGGAGACAGGTATCTAGTCTCATGAGCTCCCATAGGCATTTGGTGGGGCCACTGTGAGATACAGGAAGGTGGAATAGATTGGCCTTTGGCCTAATCCAGCAGGGCTCTTCTTATGTTCTTATGTTCTTATGCTATTCTGTGGAACTCCCTGCCACAGGATGTGGTGATGGCATTTGGCTTGGATGCCTTCCAAAAGGGATTGGACAGATTCCTGGAGAAAAAGTCCATCACAGGTGACAAACCATGATGGAGACATGTAATCTCTAGGCCTAAAGCCACAGTAAAGCAAAGTGTTCTGCTTATATACTTCAAGGGCCAGATGCAGGGGAGTGGTATCAGGAGACAGAGATCTAGTCTCGTGCGCTCCCAGACGCATCTGGTGGGGCCGCTGTGAGATCCAGGAAGCTGGACTAGATGGGCCTTTGGCCTGATCCAGCAGGGCTCTTCTTAGGTTCTTAATATCAACCTAGTTCTACAGAGGTGCAAACAGTAATTGGAAAAGCACCGGCCTCCTTTGGAAACCTTCTCAAGAAGGGGGTACAGATTTGTGGTTCTGGACTACAGTTCCCAGCATCCTGTGGGATACTATGGGAGCTGTCCTCCAGAACGACAGGGGCATGCCCACCTCTTGCTTCCAAGCCCCTTGCGACCTGCTTAGCGGAAAAGCCTGCCCGTCATCCCTCTCCGTAGTGGCTCCGCTGAAACTTTTAAGGAATGAAAGTGGACGACGCTAGGCATGCTGGGACTTGTAGTCCAAGAAAGGGAACGGCTTCCAGCTCCGTTGTCATCTTTGCATAGGCTGAGACTTGCCGAGGGGGGGGTACCTTCTCTGGAGAGAGCGTGGCGGCTCAGTGGACCAGAGCTCTGAAAACTGTCAGCTGCGAAGCTGGCAGCTCAGCGGTTCGAATCCCGGGTGCCACTCAGCCGCTGTTCACCCCAGCTCCTGCCAACGTAACAGTTCGAAAGCATGTAAATGCAAGTCAATAAATAGGTACCCCTGTAAAAAAACGAGAAGGTAAAACAGTGTTTCCTTGCAGCCATGCCGGCCACATGGCCACAGACTTGCACAACCCTGGCTCTTTGGCCTGGAAACGGAGATGAGCACCGCCCCTAGAGTCGGACACGACTAGCACACTTGTGCAGGGGGGGAACCTTTACCTTTTACCTTATCTGGAGCCCTTCTGAAGAAGCTCCGCCTGCTGGTGTTCTGGCCACACCCCCTTTGTCTTGAGTCCCGCCCATTGCTGCTGCCCGTCTGTCTGTCTGTCCGTTTCTCTCTCTCCCACCTACCCCCATGCATGCAGAAATAGCCGAGTTGGGTGGCGATGCTCCCAGGGCCTTTCTGCCGATGCTCCCCCCCACACACACACACAGAGGAGGGACACTTAATGGGCCTTTTTTTTCCTGTTGAGATCAAGCAGAAAGACCGAAAGAACAGCACCGACACGCTGTACGAAGTCGTCTCCCTGGAGAGTGAGTCGGAACGGGAGAGGAGGAAAACCACCGCCAGCCCGGCCCCCGCTTGCCTCAGTCCGGATCCCAGGGGTCTATGATCCCCTCCCCTCCCGAGGACGACGAAGAGGAAGGTGAGCAGAGGCCAGTGGTCTTTGTGCAGAAAGCCCCACGGGCCGTGTGAGGTTCCACCCGCACCCCCACCCCAGAACTGTTGCCTGCTTGCCGTGACTTACTGGGCATCCCATTGGCTGAAATCTTGGCACAGGAAGGGGCTTTAAGAAGGTGTCACTTTTTTAAAACCCAGATCTGAAATGAGAGTGGGAGCCCAGCTGCTTTGTGGACTACAATCCCCATCCTCCCCAACGGGGGGGGGGCGGCCGTCAAATACAGCCACATCTTAGGATTCCCAGTGTCCTAGTTAGGTCTGGTGCTGGTGCCGTTGCTATAGTACGGCAGGGCCCCCGTATCCACTGATTCATTATCCACTGATTAATTTATCCACGGTTGGCAGAGGGAAAAAAATTAAATAATTCAGCAGCCGCAAAGCAAGCTGTAAAGCAAGCTGATGTCACAAGCAGCAGCTGTAAAGCAAACTATTGTCACAAATAGCATCTGTAAAGCAAGCTACTGTCACAAACAGCAGCCATAAAGCAAGCTACTGTCAGGAAACAGCAGTTTGGGGGCGGGCGGGCGGGCAGGGGTTCTCTCTTATCCACGGTTTTCATTATCCGCGGGAAGGCCTGGAACCAATCCCCAGCGGATACCGGGGTCCTGCTGTATTGTCATGATAAGGATGAAAAAACACCCGTGCCCCCCACCGCCGCCCAAACGGAGACAGCCCCCCCCTCCCGTGACAGCTCCTCTTCCGAAGTTTGACGGGCGGTCCTGGCCGGGTTTTGTTTCTTGCAGACAACGACGAGCCCCTCCTGAGCGGCTCGGGGGACGTCTCCAAAGAGTGCGCGGAGAAGATCTTGGAAACCTGGGGAGATCTCTTGTCCAAGTGGTAAGCAGTCTCAAATCTTCCTCCTTGGAGGCAGAAGGCATTTTTCCTTTTGAAATCATCTGGGTAATTTCTCTGGGGTGGTGGGAGTGGGAGTGGGGGGGGACCGAGGTCAGGGCGGAGAAGATGGAAAAGAGACACTTCCTTTTGGCCCCACCAGCTCACTCGTCCTGCTGCTTATCGGTCGCACCCAAACGGTGCCCCCGCTTTTCTTAACCCGATCCTTCTGCCACCTCTCCCGTCGTCCTCACCCCCTCGCGCCCCTGCGTTCGAGGCTCTCCTCTGCACCCAGCGCGCTCTGTTGGCATCTCGGCAACGCCAAAGCCAGGAACCGTAGAAGGAAAGGCCCTTTGCAATAGTCACATCCCCCCCCTCTTTCCTTCTTGGCTCAGACTGTCGGGGCGGGGGGGGCAGGCATGTCCAAACTTCGGCCCTCCTGCTGTTTTGGACCACAACTCCCAGAATTCTAAGCTTTGATTGCCATTGACAAAGGACTGTCGGAGTTGCAGTCCAAAACATCTGGAGGGCCGAAGTTTGGACATGCCTGGTCGGGGCTGTTTCTGCTGCCCAGGTTAATTTCGGCTGGCACCCTCGCTTCAACCTTTTAATAAACTGTTGAGGACCTGGTTATACAGAATGGCCTTCCCTGATTCTTCAAACATTTAATAAGGCACTATATATTTTAACCGCTTTTCTTCTCTCTCTCCCCCCCTCCTCCCGTTTTATCAATCTCCTGCCATTTTTATCTTCATTTTAGCTTAACTGTATTTTCTTGTTGTTGATTTAGGTATACTTTATTTTATTATGTGCCTTGTATTTCGTCTTTTAAAATGTATTCCTTTCTTGATTGTCGTGTTATTACATGTTGTAAACTGCCCAGAGTAGCCCTAGGTCTAGGAATGCCCTCCAGAGTGAGATCCGCCTGGCGCCAACATTGATGACATTTCGGCGCCAAGTAAAAACCTTCCTGTTCCAGAAGTTTTTTTAATTGACACAATATAGATTGCGGGTCCTCTGATGACAATTTTAGTGTAATGATTTTAGTGTAAGGTTTTTATTATTGTTTTAATTACTTGTTGATATTCTATGTTTTAACTGTTTTGATTTTTTGATTGTAAGCCGCCCAGAGACCTTTGGGTAGTGGGCAGCATATAAGTGGGTAAAAATAAAAAAATAATGGGTCTCTCCTCATTGGTTTGTTCTTCAGGCACTTGAATCTCAGCGTGCGGCCAAAAACCTTGCCCGCCCTGGTGAGGAGCGGCGTCCCCGAAGCTCTCCGAGGGGAGGTTTGGCAGCTGCTGGCGGGATGCCACAACAACGACCATCTGGTGGAGAAGTACCGGATCCTCATCACCAAAGTAAGCAGACAGATTCCTTGCCTTTGCCGGTGTTGATTGGAAAGCGTCGTTCTGTCGGGTCGACGAAACCTCCCAGAATTCTGTGGTCCGTCTGGCCGGTTAGGTTAGGAGTGTCCAAACTTTTTGCAAGGAGGGCCAGATTTGGCGAGGTGAAAATGTGTGGGGGCTGATCATCTAGTTGCATTTGGCTCCCGGGCCGGACTTTGGACAAGTCTCTATAACATGCAAGGAGGTGGGGAGGATGCTGCAGCAACGGAAATGGGGGTGAGTAGGCTGGGCAGGTGGCAAGGGGTGGATGGATGGAGGCAGGGAGGGCAGGCAAACCATAAATCTGCAAGCTGACGTCTCCATCTGGTATAGGGAGGGGACAGCTGGCGGGGATGCATGACGGGCTGAGCCAGTGGGCAGAAGAAGCTGCAGGCCGCTCGAAATTTGAAAATGGGCCGTATTTGGCCCCCGGCCCTGACTTTGGACATGCCTGGGTTAGGTGTTCTGTGACAGCGGCTGTGGTCTGTTCTCGAGGGGACCCAGAAGGCATCCCTTAAATCTGTTTGCATTCACTTGCTGGGACGCTGTCCATAGAGGTGGATGGTATTCAATTCTGAGCATCCGATATGCGCCTCAATTTAAAAAGGATGTTGACAACCTCGGCGGGTGCAGAGGAGGGCGACCAGGATGGTTGAGGGTCTGGAGGAAATGTCTTATGAGGAACGGCTTAGGGAACTGGGAATCTTTAGCCTTTCAAAAAGAAGGCTGAGGGGGATAGGATAGCTATGTTTAAATATTTGAAAGGATGTCATATTGAAGAGGGAACAACAACAACAATTCTTTATTGAATAAGTCGATTAGACCATTTCAAAACCACAAGATAAAAAACACGCACATCCAAATACTGATAAATATACAAATACAATGCATTAAAACAATAATATTACATAGTTCTTGCTCAAGAGCTACAAGGGATATATTCACATTTAATATATATCTTGATCCAACTAGATCACACCCTTACTAACCACCTGCTTCCTCAGAATTGCTGCTTTTACTGAAAAAATTCCAACTTTATGTGTTAAATGATGATTTCTCCCACATAACAAATAGGCAAGTTTCTTTTTATCATCCCAATTCCCCCAGCATCTAGGATAGGGGCTTAAATAGAATTTTCTAATATTAGTATACAGTTGGCAATGCAGAACATAGTGCCGAGTCTTCCACTTTAGCCTCCCCACAAATACACAATCTATCTTGTACTGGTATACCTTGATATCTGCCTTGTAACATTGCTGAGTCCATTAGCTTGAAACGAAGGTGAGTGAATGCAATACGATACTCTCTTTTCATAGAGAAGGGTGGTGGAGTCTCCTTCTTTGGAGGTTTTTAAGCAGAGGCTGGATGGCCATCTGTCGGAAATATTGTGATGGGGGTTCCTGCATGGCAGGGGGTTGGACTAGATGGCCCTTGAGGTCTCTTCCAACTCTATGATTCTATGATTCTATGATATAAAGGTTGCCGAAATAAGACGCCTTGGGTCCTTTTCCAAGATACAGTGGTACCTTGTATAAATTTGTTCCAAATGAAATTATGTGAAGCAAATTTTCCTTTATACAAATTTCCCATAGGAATGAATTGAAAACGGAGTAATCCCATTTTTATGTTGTACGGATTTGCCCCATAGGCGATTATCTTAAGCAAATTTCCCCTATCTCCAGAATTGTTTATGTTGTACAGATTTTATGTTATACAAACTGTTTGTTATACGAAGGTCCACTGTAGATAGATAGATACTTTATTGTCATTGTATATAATGCAACGAAATTGAATACTATCCCTGGTGCCATTAAAAAGATAAAAAAACATTTAAAAGGTAAAGAGAATTAAAAGCACTCATACCTATCCATCACAACCATCACAACTCCCCAAGGTCACACTAGTTGGTCACAACGTTTAAGATGGTTATGGCTCTTGGATAGAAACTTTTTTTTAATCTGTTTGTACTTGCTTTTATTACTCCGTATCTCTTGCCTGAAGGCAGCAGTACAAACGGACTATGTCCAGGATGAGATGAATCCCATAAGATATTATTTGCCTTTTTAAGGCAACGGGAACTACTGTGTTTCCCCGAAAATAAGACAGTGTCTTATATTAATTTTTGCTCCCAAAGATGCGCTAGATCTAATTTTAGGGGATGTCTTATTTTTCCATGAAGAAGACGGTACATGTTTATTGTTATCTTATTATCGGGGAGGCCTTATTTTTTGCGGGGGGGGGATGCATTATTTTTCAGTGAGAGGCAAAACCGTAAGTAGGTCTTATTTTCGGGGGATGTCTTATTTTCAGGGAAACAGGGTATATAGCTCTCCCAGAGATGGGAGAGGGCGACCGATGATCTGCTGGAAAGGCGGGGTTAAAAAATGCTCTAAAAGAAATAAGTGGTCGCTGGTACAGAAGTGAGGAGCGTCAGCCCTTCGGGCTAGAACAGGGCTACCCAAGTAGTCAAGGCGTCCTCAGATTGCTGTTCCCAGAAGCCTCCACCAGAAGATTTGCTGGCCGTGGTTTCTGGGAGTTGTAGTTCAAGAGCATCTGAGTTTCCCACGGTTGGGAGCCGCCGAGCTGGAACAAGCTTCAGATCAGGAGAATGGGGGCGCCGGTTATAATGCCGACAAGGACGCTGACCCCGCGTCTTCTTAAGGGTAATTTGGTGTGGTCTCTTATTATTTTCCAAAACTTAAGGCAGATAAAACATGATCGCCTTTCAGTTGCCCCTGGACTTCTTGCCGTCAATGGACTCCCCTGGCTCACCTCGCCCTGATATGCCTGATAATGCAACATTTGGTGGGGACCTGTAAGCTAGCTTTTATCTGGAGACAACCAGTGAGAAGGGCTCCCTGTTTTCTTTCCATGGTATAAGTTCCTCCCCCCAAAAATGCAGGGTCAGTGGGGTTCTGACTACGGGTCTGTCGGCGTGAGAGCCCCTACCCGTGACGAAAGCAAGCCTTTCTCATTTCTTTTGTAGACTGGCTTGCAATATATATATTTTTTAATTTAAGTAATTTTATTGGGTTTTTTGGGGGGGGGCGAAGGAGGGAGGGTGTGGGGGAGGGGGAGGGAATACACTCTAAAAATTACATTTAGTATATCCAGCCAAAAATAACGGTTTAACATGTTCACAAATCACCAAATAATATCACAATACTAATAAGTTTGTTACTTCTTGCCATCTTTTCCGGGAAATCTCATCGTGGTCTCCCTTTAGAAAACCGGAGAGTCTGTCGATTTCAATACATTCTCTTATCTTTTCGTGGAAGTTTCTCTCTGTTGGCACTTCTGGTTGTTTCCAAAATTTTGCATACAGTATCCTGGCTTGCAATATTTTTAACGTGGCTTTGTGGAATGTACCCTAAGAATTCAGCGAAGTTTTCATGCGTGTCTGAGTGTTTGCTTTTGGACTGCATCGTGATTCATATCCTGTCCCAATCTCGGCTGTTGTGTCACATCCTGATGGAGAACGGATCAAAAGGGACCAGAGGATGCTTGGAAGACCAGCCTTTAAGCTGATAGAAATGCCTGTGGCATTGGTTTGGGTTTGGGTTTTTTTTTTTCTGGAGAGAATTGTATATAATGGGAAGAGGTGCTCTGCTGGAATTATCGTCTTGGGGAGACCGTGGTTGGTAACAGCCCTAGGGCTGGGCAGAAAATAAAGGGCTGGCAGAAAACTTTTGCAAAACTTAAGCTCTGCACCTCTTCCTCGCTTGTGCACGACAGCTGGGCGTCTCTGTTTGGTTCCACGTGTCAATGTTTATCGACGGCTGATTTCAAACCTTTCAAAGCAGTGGGAAAGCATAACAACGCGGTATGTGATAATGTGGAATGCTGCTAAGGAAAACAATACAAGCAGTAGCCTCCCTCGATCATATTGGCCTGGTCCGAGAGAAAGGCAACAAATTGCTTTGTAAAATGCACCGAGTGGAGTCCCTGACAGCTTTTGAAAAGCTTTAAAGACCTGGTTTTTAGGGAAGCTTTGGCGATCGGTCCAACAAAATAATGCAGGACACGAGTCCAGTGGATAGAGGGACACTCTTCTCCCTCCCACTAAATACCAGAACGTGGGGACATCCATTCAAACTGAGGGTTGGGAGAGTGAGAACAGACCAAAGAAAATAATTTTTTTACCCAGCGTGTTGTTAGTCTGTGGAACTCCCTGCCTCAAGATGTGGTGATATCTAGCCTGGATGCCTTCAAAAGGGGATTGGACAGATTCCTGGAAGTGAAGTTTATCACAGGCGACAAACCATGATGGAGATATGTAATCTCCAGGCTTAAAACCGGGGTACTTCAAGAGCCAGATGCAGGGGAGTGGTATCAGGAGAGAGATACAGTATCTAGTCTCCTGCGCTCCCAGACACATCTGGTGGGGCCCCTGTGAGATACAGGAAGCTGGACTAGATGGGCCTTTGGCCTGATCCAACACGGCTCTTCTTATGTTCTTATATTCTTATGATGTAATGTTTGTCTCCCCCCCACCCCGTCTTGCTTTTTTTTTTTTTTGCCATCCCTTAGTCTTCTTCTTGCTGGGATCTGGATTTTTAGTGTGTTTAGTCTATGTTTTTTATATTTGCTGTTTATTGTTTTGTTTGTTTTCAATAATTGATTAATTTGCTTTCGTGGAAACTGCCCAGAGTCCCTCTTTGGGAAATCGGGCGGTCTAGAAATGCAATAAATAAATAGATCAATAAATAAAGTTCGTAGTGCGGCCGGTATCGAGGGAGCCTCGTCCAGATCACCGGGTGGTTCTCCTGTGCCTAAAATAAAAACAAAAATAAATTGATGGCATGGACCAGATTTTTTTTTTTGGGGGAGGAAGAAGCGCTCTACTGAGTGAGCGCTGGGGTACTTAAGGCCTTACTCTGAAGGGCTGCAGAAATGGATTATTGGATTTGGTTGGTGAAGGACTGCAGCTTTTGTTGTTGTTGTTCAGTCATTCAGTCGTGTCCGACTCTTCGTGATCCCATGGACCAGAGCTCGCCAGGCCTTCCTATCTTCCACTGCCTCCCGGAGTTTGGTCAAATCCATCTTGGTTGCATCGATGACACCGTCCAACCATCTCATTCTCTGCCGTCCTCTTTTCCTTTTGCCTTCAATCTTTCCCAACATCAGGGACTTTTCCAAGGACTCCTCTCTCCTCATGAGGTGGACAAAGTCCTGGAGCCTCAGCTTCAAAATCTGTCCTTCCAGTGAACATTCGGGGTTGATTTCTTTCAGAATGGATAGGTTTGATCTCCTTGCAGTCCAGGGGACTCTCCTCCAGCACCACAGCTCAAAAGCATCAATTCTGCAGCGATCAGCCTTCTTTATAGTCCAGCTCTCACTTCCACACATCACTGCTGGAAAAAACATAGCTTTGACTATCCTGACCTTAGTTGGCAAAATGATGTCTCTGCTCTTTAAGATGCTATCTAGGTTTGCCATTGCTTTCCTCCCAAGAAGAAGGCGTCTTTTTATTTCGTTGCGGCAGTCGCCATCTGCAGTGATCAAGGGGCCCAAGAAAATAACCTCTGTCATTGCCTCCATTGCTTCCCCTTCTATTTGCCAGGAGGTGATGGGACCGGTGGCCATGATCTTAGTTTTTTTGTATGTTGAGCTTCAGCCCATTTTCTGCAGCTAAAGCAACAGAACTGGACTCTGTTTACAGAGGAATGAGTGCTGTCTGTTGGCAGAGTTGTCCTTCCTGACTTTGGCTTGACAGGAGGACCTGCCTCTTTCCCGCAGTGGTTTTTATTTTATTTTTAAAAATCGAAACAGGCTGCCTCTGCGTGAGAGGGAGCGTTACGGCGTGCGCATGGACGCCCTTCTCCCCGGATTGCTTCTCTCCCCCCCTACCCCATCCCCCTACCCCTTAGCATCTGGATGTTGGATTTCTCCTTCTGCATGAGCGGCTGCTCCACTGACCCAGCGAAGCAGCAACGGCTCCTGCCGGCTCAGCAAAACGGGCAAGGGATGGATGAGCCAGGAGGAATCATAGCATCGTAGAGTTGGAAGAGACCTCAGGGGCCGTCCAGTCCAACCCCCTGCCGTGCAGGAATATTTATTTATTTATTTATTTATTAGGCTTATATACCGCCCGTCTTCCTGGAGGAACTCCGGGCGGTTTACAACATAGAAAAATACTAATAACAACTATAAATAGAGCAATTAGACAGTTTAAAACAAATGAACACAAATAACCAAACTAAAAAGGAAGAGTGGCTTTACAGATGGCGGGGGGGGGGACTTCAGTCACCAAACGCCTCCCGGAAAAGGAGAGTTTTTAATGCCTTCCGGAAGAAGAGAATAGGAAGAGGAGAGGGATAATAATTGGTTCAAGGGCCAGATGCAGGGGATAATTCAATAATTCAAGGGCCAGATGCAGGGCAGTGGGATCATGAGACAGAGATCTAGTCTCATGTGCTCCCAAATGCATCTGGTGGGGCCACTGGGAGATACAGGAAGCTGGACTAGATGGGCCGTTGGCCTGATCCAGCAGCGCTCTTCTTATGCTTATGTTCTTATGTTTATGGTTTACAGAACCTTCCATGGCTTGGGACCTGAGTATCTGGCGGAGCGTATCTCTCAAAGATCAGCTTCGTCCCGTCCCACTACAGCACTGGTGGCGAACCTTTGGCACTCCAGATGTTTTGGACCACGACTCCCACAGTCCTTTGTCATTGGCAGTCTGGGCTTGGAATTCTAGGAGTTGCGGTCCAAAACATCTGGAGTGCCGAAGGTTTCCCACCACTGCATTAGAGCATCGCTAGCCCTCTGGCTCTGGGTGGCCACCCCTAGGGAGGCCTGCAGGGTTTCTATCCATAGTCGGGCTTTCTCGGTGGTCGCTCTTGTCCTCTGGAACAAATTGCCCACTGAGATTCGGCTAGCGGAGTCTTTGCCAGCTTTTAGGAAAGCCTTAAAAACATGGCTTTTTAAAGACCATTTTGGTGACCGCTAATTGTAGTTGCATGTGTTGTTTGCCCAGTTGTTGCCAGAGGTATTTGTCGCGGTTCTATTATTTAGTCAGTTTTAATATTTCTAAGCTGCCTGGATGCCCTGAGCACATCCATTCTCACCTGATTTCGGAAGCTAAGCAGGGTCGGCCCTGGTTAGTCCTTGGATGGGAGACCACCAGGGAATACCAGGTGCTGTAGGCGCCTGGAGTAGGAACTGGCAAACCACTCCCAGTATTCTTGCCAAGAAAACTCCATGGACATGGGGTCACGAAGAGTCAGTCAGGCAAACAGACACACACAATATTTCTAAATTTTTTGTACTTCTGTAATCTTATTGCTGCTTCTTGTTCACGGCCCAGAGTTCCCTTTGGGAAAGTCGGCACGGTTAATAAGTATAATAATAAATAAGTAATAAAAGAAAGAAAGAAAGAAAGAAAGAAAGAAAGAAAGAAAGAAAGAAAGAAAGAAAGAGAAAGAAAGAAAGAAAGAAAGAAAGAAAGAAAGAAAGAAAGAAAGAAAGAAAGAAAGAAAGAAAGAAAGAAAGAAAGAAAGAAAGAAAGAAAGAGAACGGAACGGAACCGGTCTGCACAGCATTGCCTCTGCTTCATTTGATGTTAATTCCTTTGCTGGGATCACAAGGGGTCTTCTTCAGGTCCTTTTGGCCACTGGGAAGAAGAGACCCTTTAAAAAAAAATGGCAGATCTCTTGGGCCCTGTTCAGGCAAGCCGTCTGAGGGCATCTGGGGCTCCACGGATGGCAGCATTGTGGGCCTTGCCGGTCAGCCCTGCCCTCTGTGCTCAGAAGCGCCGCAGCCAGAGGCGTTGTAGGTGCATTCGGCACCCAAAGAGGGCCTTGGGTCCCAGAGATACGTTTCGCCCTCCTTTCCTTGCATTGTAAACAGACCTCGGGGAGTGACCCAAAGAGACCGTCTGGCCTGCGGAGGCTGCCGAGGGTGTGACTGCGCTAGGCTGTGGTCGTGGAATTAAGGAAGGCTTGTGGCATCTTGACAATGAAGCTCTATCCACTGCAGACGTACAAAATAATGCAGGGCATGAGTCAAGTGGGTAGAGGGATGCTCTTCTCCCTTTCACAAAATACCAGAACTAGGGGACATCCACTCAAATTGAAGGCTGGGAGAGTAAGAACAGACAAAAGAAAATAGTTTTTTTCACCCAGCACGTTGTTAGTCTGTGGAACTCCCTGCCACAGGAGGTGGTGATGGCATCTGGCCTGGATGCCTTCAAAGGGGATTGGACAGATTCCTGGAGGAAAAGTCCATCCCAGGTGACAAACCATGATGGAGATGTTATCATCTCCAGGCTTAAAACCAGGGTCCTTCAAGGGCCAGAGGCAGGGGAGTGGGATCAGGAGACAGAGATCTAGTCTCATGCACTCCCAAACACATTTGGTGGGGCCACTGTGAGATCCAGGAAGGTGGAATAGATAGGCCTTTGGCATGATCCAGCATGGCTCTTCTTATGTTCTTATGTTCTTGTGTTATTCTGTGGAACTCCCTGCACAGGATGTGATGATGGCATTTAGCTTGGATGCCTTCCAAAAGGGATTGGACAGATTCCTGGAGGAAAAGTCCATCCCAGGTGACAAACCATGATGGAGATGCTATCATCTCCAGGCTTAAAACAAGGGTCCTTCAAGGGCCAGAGGCAGGGGAGTGGGATCAGGAGACAGAGATCTAGTCTTGTGTGCTCCCAGATGCATCTGGTGGGGCCACTGTGAGATCCAGGAAGCTGGACTAGATGGGCCTTTGGCCTGATCCAGCAGGGCTCTTCTTACGTTCTTATGTAAGCCCGCAGGGACGGGAGCCCATCTTTCAGGTGCAAGGAAGAGGTTTGGCCCCGGTGCTGCTTGCAGAAACGGCCGGCTGCAGCAGAAGTCTTTCTGTGCATCGGATGGAGCGGGCTACCCCTGGCGGACCCATAGACCCAGAGCAAACGCGTGCGTCCTTCAGGGGTGGCAGGAGTCCGCATCGCTTTTCCGCCTCTGGACTGTGCATTAATCCTGGGGATGCTCTGGACTAAGGCTCGGCGTGTGTCGCTTTGGGCCTGCGATGAATGTTCCTTCCTCCTGGTTCCGTCGCTCTTTGCTCTGTGTGACGTCGGTGGGGGGGGGCTGTTCATCTTCGCCCACCCGTCTGCCCTGAGACAGCCGCCTCCACTCGGGGTGCCATTGGCCGGCCCTTGACCAGCCGGGCACAGCCTCCCACTCCGCCTGCCTTGCAGATTCCCTGTTCTCTCTCTCTCTCTTTTTTCTTCTTCCTCTGTTGGAGGGCAGTTTTCCATCTGAGGAAGTCGGAAAAACTTGGGCATGGAGCCGGTTTCCATGGTAACAGGGGGAAAGATGGAGTCATTCCAATGGATACAAGGGAGCCTTCGCCGGAATCAATGAAACCATCTGCTCCGTGGCCCTCGAGTGGCAGAACCCAGCACACCTGACCACGTGATGGGCCAGGTCACCAAATTTGGGGGATTTTGAAACTGAACTGGAATAGGTTTTTTGGGGGTGTGCGCAGCCATAAATCCATCCCTCTGCTGAACTGGATGTCACATGTTTCTGTAAACATTTAACATACACATTTTGTTCCATACAGTTCCTTGTCTTGCAGAGACTCTTTTGATGGAGATGTGTGATCTCCAGGCTTAAAACCGGGGTAGTTCAAGGGCCAGATGCTAGGGGAGTGGTATCAGGAGACAGAGATCTAGTCTCATGCGCTCCCGGACACATTTGGTGGGGCCACAGTGAGATCCAGGAAGCTGGACTAGATGGGCCTTTGGCCTGATCCAGCAGGGCTCTTCTTAGGTTCTTATGAGACCCTGCAGCTCTTCTTATGTTCTTATGTTCCTGTGTTCTTATGACCCTGCAAGGGGCTGATCAGATACAGCAAGGCACCCCACTCCTGTGCCCCAGAACGATCGGAAGGCTGACCTGTGTTGGAGCTACTCGCGCTGACGTCTTGGTTTATCCTCTTCCTTTTCAAAAAGTCAAGGTCCTAGCCCTCATGACCGCCAAGGAAAGCTGGCTTGCATTTCTGTCTGGAAACGGAGGGGTCTCGGCCTTAGCCAGATCCTGAGTGCCATCCAGGAGTCTGTAGGGAACTGAGCCAGGGTTTGACCGTCTTTGAAGCTTTATGTGATGATAAAACCTGCAAGGAAGAGACAGAAACCAGCACTTGCTTGCTTTGAGGCCCCTAAGCTTGCCATGTCTTCAGGATGCACTCCACATATCCCATCGTCCCCAGCTAGCCTAGGGAAGAATGAGAATTGAGGAAAGCGGCAGACACTCTTAAGATGTCGAGGTGCCGGCGCTTGCGGTAAATATTCATGCCGTCGCTGTTGAATCTTTTATCTCTAAACCAGGCATGTCCAAACTTCGACCCTCCAGATGTGTTTTGGACCACAACTCCCACAGTCCTTTGCCATTGGAGATACAGGCTTAGAATTCTGGGAGTTGTGGTCCAAAACCTCTGGAGGCCCGAAGTTTGGACATGCCTGCTCTACACGCTTTCCTGTGATGCGATCACATCATGACTCCGTTGGGCTGCAGCAAGACTGAAGCCAAATGCAAACGGATGCACCACCATCAAAATCAGGCCAGGATAACCAGCAGAGGCGGCCATTTGGGGGTCCTGAGAGTGAGGGCCAGAATCCACATTTGAGTAGCAGGTCTCCTAGAAGCAACAGTGAAGTCTTTTCTTCGGGGGGGGGAAGGCTCACAAGGTTTGTTTGATGCCAGGTTTTTGTGGCCTCCCCAGCACGCATGTTCTGATGCATCCGGAAGCAGTGGGCTGGAAACTTAAAATGCCAAATGAAACTTGTTCGTCTTTAAGGTTCCCCTCTCCTCCCACTTGGTGTGTGTGTGTGTGTGGGGGGGGCCCTCAGCTCTCCACCCCCTCGCTTTCCCCATCCATCGAGTACCGCAGATTTAAATAGCTGCTGCCTTTATTAGGATCAGCCCTTAGTTTTTGATGTGCCTTCTGGATTGGTCCGTAAGAAAGATATTTTGTGAATACAGATTTTTTTTTTTTACAGCGGAAAGCGATTTGGGCCACCTGTCCACCCTGCAAAAGGGTCGGACGCGGCAGGCGGAGGAGAATGCCCCC
Source organism: Phrynocephalus forsythii (assembly GCA_029282475.1). Classification (NCBI taxonomy): domain Eukaryota; kingdom Metazoa; phylum Chordata; class Lepidosauria; order Squamata; family Agamidae; genus Phrynocephalus; species Phrynocephalus forsythii. The sequence continues at coordinate 7,505,733 of JAPFRF010000018.1, forward strand.
TCTCTTCCGACCTGTCTCTGCCCCTCTCAGTTCCTACATCCTGTGCCAAGTTCCAAAGCCACTCGGTTGGCATTCAAGTCACTCCAGGTCCGTTGGCGTGCCAGGGTTTTCTGCTTTCCTGCTTTCGCCTGGCTTCTGTGCCAGGTGCTTGGCATGCCCTACAGAGACCCAGGTTACGCTGCTGGGCAGCTTTGGGAGTGGCAAGAGAGAAGGGGGGGGAGAGGTGTGTGAGTGCCTACTGAGCCAGGTTGAGAGGCTGAAGGGGCCAGATGGCCCAGGACCCTGGCAGTACTTCGAGGGCCAGATGCAGGGGAGTGGGATCAGGAGACAGAGATCTCGTCTCCTGCGCTCCCGGATGCATCTGGTGGGGCCACTGTGGGATACAGGAAGCCTGAATAGATGGGCCTTTGGCCTGATCCAGCAGGGCTCTTCTTCGGTTCTTATGATCCCCATTTGGGCACATTATTTGTCAGGCCGGAGGTGGTGCTTGCGATCAGGCGAGGAATACTTAAGCTGCGGAATCCAGTCTGTTGTATCATTTCTTTTCCTGATTGTAGGTTCCTTGGGGCAGCGAGTTCCAGGGACCATTCCATGAGTGATCAATTTGCATGTTTGCAGTAAATCCTAGCAAACCTGTTAAAGTAAGGGCTAGGCAAGGTGTGTGTGTAGGGTTGGGGGGGAACAGGGGAGACTCCTCCAAGGAGAGCTCTGCGTCCCCCCCCTTTTTTTTTACAAAGGCTCCGGAGGCGCGGTTCCAACCGCCCCTAACCCCGTTTTTTTGCCTCCCTGCCTGTGGTCTCCAAGGGGTGGAAGGGGATCAGTGCTCGGGGCCCCGTCTCTCCCCCCCCCCCTCCCCTCCCCTCCCCAACGACCCTCCCTCTCCATCGGAATGGCCAAGGCGGGGGCTGCGGGGGTGGGGTTGCCTCTGAGCATAGCAGAGCGCTTCCCTCGCCTTTCCGCGCCCAGGCGGGGGGGGGGGCGCGCAGCCCGGGAACGCCTCTCCTTTGGAGACGGTGGTGGGAAAAGAGGGGGGGGTCTCTTTCGGCGGCGCCCGCCCCCTTCCTTCCCCGATCGGAGGGCCAGCCCCCTTCCCACCCCCGCAGACCACCGCACCTGGGGGGGGGTGTCTCTTCCCTCCTCCTTTTCTCTGCAGCTGCTGCGCCCGCCTGCCCGCCTGGGCGCAACCAAAACGCCGCCGCTGCGCGTCTCTTCATTCCCGTCTGCTCGCCCTCGTTGCGCGCGGCGCCGGCGCTCGCCTCGCCTTTGTCCTTCTCTCTTTCTCTCTTTCTTGCGGCAGGTAGGAAGGGAGCCGAGCCGAGCCAGGCCGGAGACCGACCCCCCCTTCCCCTTCCCCTTCCCCTTCCTCTCCCGCCCCCCCCATACCAATCCCACCCCACCCCCGGCGCCACGATCCTCCGGGCTGGCCTTGCGCCCCCCTCCTCCTCCTTTTTCTCCTCTTTGCGCATCGCGGGCGCGCCGGGCGTGGATCGCCAGCTCCCCCACCCCCCACCCTTGCTTTTCCCATCCGCCCCCACCCCACCCCCCGTCTGAGCCCCCTTCTCGCCGGATCGCCGCCCGGTGGGTTTCCTGCAGTGTGTGTGTGTGTGTGTGTGTGTTTGTGTGTGTGTGTGTGTGTATGTTGGGGGGCGGCGATCTAGCACATCTTTGGAACTGGGGTGAGGAGAGGATGCTGTAAAACACGCCTCCCTCCTCCTCCACCTCCTCCCTCCCACTTATTTCTTTTCTCCCCTTCCCTTCCAGGGCCCGCCCTGCGTGGCTCTGGCTGGAGCCCCCCCCCTTTCACACACACACACAAACACACACTCACTCACTCACTCACACACACACACACACACACACTCCCCAGTGCACCAGCAGGCCGGCTTCCTCCTATTCTCTCTCTCCATCTCTCTCTCCCCCCCCCCCCCCACATCCCCATCCCCGCCGGCAGCTGCCTGCCCTGGTCCTGTGTTCCTGAGCCCAGCGGCAGGCAGGCAAGCAAGCAGGGACGGCGTCCAGGGGTGGGGTGAGGGAAGAGAGAGAGAGAGAGAGAGAGACTGCGGACAATGCCCGGCCGTTCCGGGGCGCCTCCGCAGCCTGCCTTAGCCGGGCCGCCCCTGCGGCAGGCGGCGTGGGCACTGCAATGACAGCGGCGGCAGTGGCAGTGGCAGTGGCGGCCCTGGGGTGGACTGAGCCAGCCCGAGCGCCGGGGAAGGGGGCCGAGATGAATGCCTCCCTGGATGGCGGCGGCCCCACCAACCACAGCGGCGGTGCCGGGGGCGGCCGGCCCTTCTGCCTCCTCTCCACTGGCGACGGAATCGGCGGGGACAGCAGCTCCCCGGATTCCCTGGACCTCTGCCTGCTGGAGGTGGTCATCATCGTCTTCCTGACGGCCCTCATCATCTCGGGCAACCTGGTGGTGATCGTGGTCTTCCATTGCGCGCCGCTCCTCAACCACCACACCACCAGCTACTTCATCCAGACCATGGCCTACGCCGACCTGCTGGTGGGGGTGAGCTGCCTGGTGCCGTCCCTCTCGCTGCTGGGCTACCGCCTGGCTTTCCTCCCCGAGCCCCTGGTCTGCAAGGGCTTCGGCTACGCCGTCTCGGTCCTCAAGAGCGTCTCCATGGCCTCGCTGGCCTGCATCAGCGTGGACCGCTACCTGGCCATCACCAAGCCCCTCACCTACAACACCCTCGTCACCCCTTGCCGCCTCCGCCTTTGCATCCTCCTCATCTGGGTCTACTCGGGCTCCATCTTCCTGCCCGCCTTTTTCGGCTGGGGCAAGCCGGGCTACCACGGGGACGTCTTCCGGTGGTGCGCCGACGCCTGGGAGACCCGGGCCGCCTTCACCCTTTTCATCGTGGTCCTCCTCTACGCCCCGGCCGCGTTTGTGGTCTGCTTCACGTACTTCAGCATCTTCCGCATCTGCCAGCAGCACACCAAGGAGATCAACGAACGGCGGGTGCGTTTCAGCTCCCAGGAGGGGGCCGAGGGGGCCGAGGCCCAGCCTTGCCCGGACAAGCGCTACGCCATGGTCCTCTTGCGCATCACCAGCGTCTTTTACCTCCTGTGGCTGCCCTACATCGTCTACTTCCTCCTGGAGAGCTCTTCCGTCTACCGCAACCGGGCCGCCTCCTTCTTGACCACCTGGCTGGCCATCAGCAACAGTTTCTGCAACAGCGTCATCTACAGCCTCTCCAACAGCGTCTTTCAGAAGGGCCTCAAGCGCCTCTCGGGGGCCGTCTGCGCCTCCTGCGCCCGCCACCGGGCGCCCAAGGACTCCACCGCCTCCCGTGGCAAACGGCCGTCCAACGGCGGCGGTCACGCCTAGGAGGGTGCTCTCAGGCTTGTGCAAAAAAAAAAAGAAACACTGAATTATTGTCCAGGTTTGCAAAAAAATAATTAATAAACGAATAAAGAAGAGGAGGAGAGAAGGACTCGTAGTACATGCGCAGGAGCCCAAGGAAACCAGGAGAAATGCGGCCGATGGGCGAGAAGGAAGAATGATCCACACGCATGTGTTGTCTGTTTTGATGTTTGACTTTGGGGTGGTGGTGGTGGTGGGGAATGATGTCGGGGGAGGGGAGGGGGCTGAGCCTCCACCCTCCACGTTTTAGGAACCACAGGGCCCGCTTTGTCCCCGGGAGCAGCTGCTAGGATGGAAAAAAGCCGCTGAGATGCCTTCTTCCATCTTCACCTTGGGGTGTTTGGGGATCCAAGCAGTGTGTGTGTGTGTGTGGGGGGGGAATGTGTCGACAATGTCTCTGCCCTGGCTTGTCCTTCTGTCCGTGCATATGCCAAAGTATATTTTAGAACCTTCAAGGGGCCAAATGAAAATTCTTGGGGGAGGGGAGGGTGTTTCGCCCTCTTCCCAACCCCTGATTCCTCTCTCCTGAAGTCTAGAAGGACTAGAATGAGCCTCGTCGTTCAGTCTAGAATGAATGAGAACTCGTGAACGTTAAATTCCAGCGGGCAAGGAGGTCATTCCTTCCCCTCTCCACCGCGTTGTTCTTAACCCCGGCGGCCTGTTTGTCGTCTCACAAACCCCAGACTACCCCCTCCCCGTACCCTTCACCTTAAGGATGCTTGTTTGTGATTTAGAGTACAGTATTTGCAATTTTTTTAAAGGGGTAAAAAAAAAAAGTCTGTACTGAGCAGGATGACTTTTGGAACAGACCAAACATAGCAGTTCAATAAAGTGTTTTCCTTTCTTTTTTCCCTTTTTTATAAAATCCGTGTAGCAGAATTCTTGTCCTTTTCTGGGTTGGATTTGCAAGCCACGGGGCTGGAGGGGACGGAGTGAAGCTGCAAAATGGATATATACAGTGGACCCTTGTATGTGTAACATAAAATCTGTACAACATAAAAATTTCTGGAGATAGGGGAAATTTGCTTAACAAAATTGTCTATGGGGCGAATCTGTACAACATGAAAATGGGTTTACTCCGTTTTCAATGCATTCCTATGGGAAATTTGTATAAAGGAAAATTTGCTTAACAGAATTTCATTTGGAATGAATTAATTCCTTTATACAAGGGACCACTTTTATATATATTCTGAAAACAGGCACGGTGGAGGTTTTCCAGTTTGTTTGTTTCGGGCACACTTGTCAAGGCCGAGTTTCCTTTATGGCCATACCAATAGCCAAAGAAAGTTGGCTGCTTAAAACATTTGAATTTTTTTGCCTGCTAACAGCGATGGCCGGGGGGGAAATAGGAAAAGAAGCATGGGATGCCTTCAAAGCTTCGGGAATTTGCAATATAATTTTAAAAATACAGGCTGCCGTTTTAATTCATGCCATATTTTTTTCTTATTTCCTCTAACGAGGAGGGAAGCAGTTTATCTCTAAGCCCCTTTCCTCTCATCCTCAAGAACAGGGAAAAGTGGGTTAAAGGCCTAGCAGGCGTTTGGTGCGTGGTCACCCCAAAAGCGCAACGACGGGGAATGAAACGGCCTGCCGCTTCATGCGAGGAGAGTTACGTAAATAATTCCAGGATCAGAGGCGAAATAACAAGCGTCACCACTTTTTTTGGGTGGCGGTGAGGAGTATAAGTGGGCAGGAGGGTTGCCATGGGTCTCGGCGTAGCTGCCGTAGCCACGTGCGTGGCTTATGGGCCTTTTAGTGGGTGGGGAACGGGTGGGCCGCAATGCTGGACTCCGAGAGGGGCTGGGTCATCGTGGTGCCAGCCTTCGCTGGTGTCCTTTGTAGCATTTGTCAGCCGGTTTGTCTTGGGGTGGGGTGGGAGGGGGGGTGGCTGGTACGCTTTGCGTGCCCACGCTTCAGGAAAAGCGGCATGGGTGCCAAAGCTGATTCATGGATCGGCAAAGGAAAGAGTGTGTGTGTGTGTGTGTGTGTGTGTTGTGTGTGCCTGATTCCTTTGTTACGCTCTCCCTGCTGCCTTGGCATAAGAATCGTCTTGGGAATGATGTGTTGTACAGAAAACAGGGCTGCCATTTCTGGGAGCTTCTTTTGGGGCTTGATGCACCAGTGGTGGAGGTGTGTGTGTGTGTGTGTGTGTGTGTGTGTGTGTGTGTGTGTGTGTGTGTGTGTGTGTGTGTGTGTGTAAGAAGCATTCTTGGGTGGGTGGGTGGCTGCGGCCTCTTTCGGCATTCAGAACGCCTTGTAATTTGGACTCCCCCAACGCCCAGAACCCGCTCTCCAATCCCAGCTGGGAGAATGCTGGGAGTTGTAGTCCAAACGGCTAAGTTTCCCAGACTCAGACACAGGGCCAAGGGCCACTTCAACCCAGCTGGATTTCTGCCGTGGCTGTAAGGTGTGGCTTTATTAGAGGGCGGGATGCTTAAAGAAACGAGAAATTCACCGAGAATTCTAGCCATTGTTTGGGATGGTTTCATAGAATCTTCCGCTTCTGTCGCAACCTTCTGCTGAACTTTAGTTGTTAGAGGTGAGAACCTTACCCAGGGCCCTAAGCTTGTGTGTCAGTGTTGGTGAACTGGCCAAGGAAAGGGGTAGGTTTGGGAAATGAGGTCCGGATGGGTTGCTCGTAGCTGCTAGTGGGGTTCCCTAGAGCATTGCGGCATTCTGCATGACTCTTGGTAAGTCACTTCAGGTCTTGTGAGTTTGTGGGTTGAGTTTGACTTGGCTCAGCATCGGAAACCCCCAAGTGTGTTTCACTCACTCACTTACTTTGTGTTCGCTACGAAACTCCTTCTGTGAGGTTGGGAGCCAGGCCAGATCGGCGTTGGTGAGTCGAGGGGAGACCACCCAGGAAAGACCTGAGACCTTTAGATAGAACTAGGAGAGGTTCCTGCCTGCAATCCATCTTGGGTTCTCTCGGGGAGGAAGGCAAGATTGAAGTATTTTAAATAAATAAAAACCCAGGGAAGTGGGGCGGCTGGTTAGCGTTGGCAATACCATACCGAGAGGCTCTTCTTTTTTCCAACATGTCAGGACTTCAGCTGCCTTGTTGGGACTTGCGGAAGGGGCGTGCCATGCGAGGAGCAACCGCAGGGAACTCTTTAGAGCACGAAAGCTCAGGAACTGGACCCAAATCCGATCCTTCTTGGCTTGTCCATCTGGCTCATTGGGTTTTCCACTTCTAAGATGTTCCAGGGCCTTGTTGCATCCTTGGATGTTAGGTTTAATTATTATTAGCAGTCAGGGTTAGGCAAGAGTTTTCATCGAAAATCTGTTGGCTGTTGGGTTCCCCTCCCTTTGGCCGTGGCCTTATCCCATACGGACCTTGGTGTCCAAAGAATTTTCTGGGACAGGATCCTGCCTGGGATATTTCACTGCCTTCGGCCTGTCAAGGAACAGCACAACACAAATAAAGAATGAGAACACATGCCTAGAATCAGGGTTCCAATCTGTGAAATGGATTGACTATTGAGATCCAACAAAAATTGAGTTCCCCCTCCCAGAGTTATAACTAAAGTGGTAGGTACCTGCGTTGGAGGTGTAGAAAGCATTAATCTGTGTATACTTCATTATTATCATTTTGGACAAACCTCTGCTGTAAGCCGCCTAGGTTCTGTACGAGAGACTGCTCAGCCTTACATCTTGTGCACGATGCAAGTTTGGGTTTTGAACAAAGGTGTACCTTTTAGTTGTATTGTTCCATGTGACATTGTTGATCACGTGGCATCAGCTGGTTAAGGGGACAGAAGGGGAATCCAAGGAACCTGTGCCATCAGGATTTAGACCAAAGCGAAGAGCACAGGATGGGGAGACCAAACACGGATGACCCCTTTAGACATGGCATGGGACGGATGAGGTCCAGCCAGGACGGAGTGCCTTCAGGACACTAAGGAGATGGCCAGATAGCTTTGAACTCCCTGGCTCATGGCCTGTGTTCATAAAATGTTACACCTTTTGGTGGCTTTGGGACAGAAAGAATCAAGTTTGAAATAATAATAATATTTATTTATTTATTTATTTATTACATTTATACCCTGCCCATCTTCCCGTGGGAACTCTGGGCGGCTTACAGTAATAAACAGTAACAGTTCAATAAAATAAAACAACAGAGTCAAAAAAGAATACATACTATTCTAACCGGCTTAGCGCCCTGACAATGTGTGCTATTCCCAGCAAGAAAGCTTCTCTGGGATGCTGGCTATGAACGGCGGAATAATAATAATAATAATAATAATAATAATAATAATAATAATAATAATAATAATAATAATAATAATAATAATATGAAGCCAATATCAGATATAAAGCCGATATCAGGATCTGAAAATTTAACTTCAGAGACTCTGGCATAAGACCGGTACAGGTGGTCCCAGTGGTAATCGGCACGCTGGGTGCAGTGCCTAAAGAGCTAAGCAAGTATTTAGAAGAAATTGGAGCTGACAAAGTCACCATCAGTCAGATGCAGAAAGCCGCCTTACTGGGATCTGCTCGCATAATTTGCCGATACATCACATAGTCCTAAACGCTTGGGAAGAGTTCGACTAGTGATTTGTATTACGAAATCCAGCGTAGTCTGCTGTGTGGTTAATAATAATAAAGCAAACCATGATGTAGTTCTCTGGAGGAATGACCGATTCAACTGGGTGACTGCTGCATTTTGCACCGGTGAAGCCTCCGGAGAGTTTGACAAAAGCCAGAATATATGTCTTGAAATCATTATTGGGTATATGTATGGCTCAGCGGGCTAGAGCACTGAAAACTGTCGGCTGCAAAGTCGGCAGCTCGGCAGTTCGAATCCCGGGTGCTGCCACGCAGCGGAGCGAGCTCCCGCTGTTCACCCCAGCTCCTGCCATCCTAGCAGTTCGAAAGCATGTCAATGCAAGGAGATAAATAGGTCCCGCCATAAAAAGCGGGAAGGCAAAACAGCGTTTCCGTGCAGCCACGCTGGCCCCACGGCCACAGACTTGCTCAACACTGGCTCTTCAGTTTGAATACGGAGATGAGCATCACCCCTAGAGTCGGACACGACCAGCACGCGTGTGCAGGGGGGAGCTTTTGCCTTTTAAAAAAAAAAATATCCCTGAGAGAATAGACAACAGAGTCTGTCTCCTTCCGGATGGAAAGAGGAGGAGGTGGAACCAGGATCAGGATAAACGAAATAACGTTTTTGGGAACAAGGGAGGCCGGCATTTCCAAAAGGCGGTTGGCATGACCCTAAAGGCAGCCGAGAAAGCTGTACAAATAAACTTTGTTGGGTATATTTATAGTGGCAACAATTTCTTTCTCTTCTCTTTTCCCCTTTCTGGATGGGAACCTTTTGAACCTTTGGATAATAACTGCATACTTTTGATCTTCCTGCTCTGCCTCTCGGGGCCCGTTTGCTGGGAAATAGGGTGATGACTTTGTTGTATAGAATGTGTCTCCCTCTTTTTTGTGTGTGCTCGCTCTGCTGTGAAATGGACCCGATTTAGCTGGGAAGCTTGGCTACCCAATTTTGCAACATCTAGCTGGCCTTAGGGCAGGCATGTCCAAACTTCGGCCCTCCAGATGTTTTGGACCACCACTCCCACAGTCCTTTGCCATTGGGAATACAGGCTTGGAATTCTGGGAGCTGTGGTCCAAAACATCAGGAGGGCTGAAGTTTGGACATGCCTGCCTTAGGGGCTCTGAATCCTTGGGCACTTCAGATGTTTTGGACCACCATTCTTTGTCGTCGGCAATACAGGCTCGGAATTCTGGGAGTTGTGGTCCAAAACATCTGGAGTGCCGAAGGTTCGCCGCCACTGGGCTAAGCTGGAACACCAGGATCTTGACTTCAAGCCAGGAGAGCTTCCCGGGTCCTCCTCAACCCACGTGCTCCCATTACAAGAAGCTAGATTTCAGTTGTCTATTAGGAAAAACTCCCTAACCGCTAGAGCAGTACGACAACGGAACCCCAAACTGGAGGCGTTCAAAAGAAATTTAGAGCGTCACCTGGCAGGTATCCTTTGAATGGTGCTCCTGCAATGAGTTGGACTCAGTGTCTTTATAGGCCCCTTCCAACGTCACGATTCACGATGCTGAAATTTTAAAGACATCCTGTATCGACGATAACGTGCCGGGGATGGATGCTGCGTGGATGGATGCTGCTGGGGGTTGAACATCCTGTCCCGTGTTAAAACCCGTGGTGTCTGAACAAAGTGAAGTGGGGGCATGAGGTGTCCTGGAGCCTGGGGCCGAAGCTGTTTGTTTATTTATTTATTTATTTATTTATTTATTTATTTATTTATTTATTTATTTATTTATTTGAGAGTATTCTTACTCCACCTTTCTCCTTGGAAAAGGACCCACGGTGGCTTACAGTAATGAGGGATAATACACAGTCCCGTACAATTAAGACATGTTCAAGTATTTGAGAGCAAGGAATTGAGGGACATCTTACAGCAGTGGTGGCCAAACTTTGGCTCTCCTGATGTTTTGGAGTACAACTCCCAGAATTCCAAGTCTGTATTGCCAATGACAAAGGACTGTGGGGGTTGTTATTGTCATTGTTTTGTACACAAAGCGGATACTTCATGTTTCTTTTCAGAGAGGGTAGCCGCGTTAGTCTTTACAAGAATTTCAGGCAAAAATCAAAGAGAAACAAAACAAAACAAAACAAAACAAAAGACACAAAACATGTGGCACCCTAAAGACTAACTTGCATAATTTAATGTAACGTTTCGTGGACATGTCCACTTTTTCAGACGTATAGCAGCAGAATGAGGTGTGAAATATAATATGAGATAGTCTTTAAGGTGCTATATGTTTGTGTCTTTTGTTTTGTTTTGCTTTGATTTTTGCCTGAAATGTTTCTTTTCTAATTCTACCATGAAGATGGAAATACAGCTGTTCAGAGTTCTGTTTAAAACAAATCCCTTCCTTCCTTCCTTCCTTCCTTCCTTCCTTCCTTCCTTCCTTCCTTCCTTCCTTCCTTCCTTCCTTCTATTTCTTTTCCTTCCGTCTCTTTCATTTTAAGAGAGAGAGAGAGAGAGGTTTAGCTACCCCGTGCTTGGCATGTCAACAGCGACCAGGCTTTTTTGAGGGTGTGTGTGTGCGCGCGGGTATATGATCCACACACAAAAAGGTAGATTAGCTTTGATTTTTATTTATATATCTTTCAAAATTTTCTTTTAACCGAGTGGCCTCTTTATGATTTTTCTTCCCCCCTGTGGGAACCAGGAGCCCTAAAAGGAAACAGGCACAGCTGAAGAGGCCTGGGGACCACTCTGCGATTCACTCTTATTTTTAGAATTGGGTTTATTGCCATATTTGGCCTGAAACGATGTCCCTGCTGGAGTTTCATTGTCTCTTAACAGCAGCTGGGTGGGTGGGTGGGGAAACAGCTCGTTTTCACCTGGTTTCTGAACCGGACACGGGTTCAAGACGTTGAACAGAACACGGTGCGATGCAATCACAGATGACATTTTCAGTCCCGGCGCCTGCTTGTAAACCCACCATTGGTTTACTGAAATTTCCATATATAATTTCTGACATCGGGCCAGCAGATAGGGAGATCTGCAGGGCAAGGAGACACCTTCAAGACATTAGGATGCTGGCAACAGCTTCTCTTGGTTCCACTTCCTCGAATCCTGAGATGATACGAAATAATCAAGAGAAAACCACCACAACCTCTTCTTAGTATCACGTGGCCCAGTGGTTAAACGCCTGTCCTGCAGATGAAACCGTGCTCACGACCTGGGGGTTCAATCCCCGTTAGCCGGCTCAAGGTTCACTCAGCCTTCCATCCTTCCGAGGTCGGTAAAATGAGTACCCAGCTTGCTGGGGGGGGGGCAATGTGTCGCCTGCATAATTAAAAAACAACAACAATTGTAAACCGCCCGGAGACTACTTGAAGTGGTATGGGGCGGTATATAAGCAGAACACTTTGGAACTCAAGAGCAGAAACCACACACTGTATTCCTGCCACTTTGCACTTCGTTGGCACCGCCGGTGCCCGAGAAGGGGGGGATTCTCCTGAGCGCGTCTCACGGATGCTGTTTCCTGACACTGTTCTCTTCCGTTTCTATAGAAGACGTGCTGTAAATGTTTCTTTTTATTCATTTATTTTCTCTCATCCCGCGGTATTCTTGCCTTCTCTGAAAGACGGATGAAGATAGCAAACGGAGAGCCGTTAAAAATCCCAACAAGACGCCAATAAAAAACATTGTTTGTTCTGTAGTTTAAGTCTCTGTTGTGGCCGAGGTGGGTGGGTTGTGGGGAGAATTGCACGGGTAAGGACCTGGGGAGCAGACCTGGGTGTGGAGAACCCCCATGGTGGTGGGGTTGGTGAACATAAGAAGAGCCCTGCTGGATCAGGCCAAAGGCCCATCTAGTCCAGCTTCCTGTATCTCACAGGGGCCCCAGCAAATGTGTCTGGGAGCGCATGAGACTAGATCTCTGTCTCCTGATACCACTCCCCTGAATCTGGCCCTTGAAGTACCCCGGTTTTAAGCCTGGAGATGACACATCTCCATCATGGTTTGTCACCTGTGGTGGGCTTCTTCTCCAGGAATCTGTCCAATCCCCTTTGGAAGGCATCCAGGCCAGATGCCATCACCACTTCCTGTGGCAGGGAGTTCCACAGACTAACAACGGAGGGCGAAGAGGCTTTTTGAGAAGTGAACCATCACCTCCTCGAGTCCGCAAGAGAGTTAAGAAGAGGCAAACCAAATCCAACTCTTGTTTGGTGTAGCCTGGATGCTGTAATTAAAAACCGTAAACCATTCAGAGACTACTTGAAGTGGAATGGGGCTTTATATAAGCAGAACACTTTGCAGTTGCTTTTGCTTTGGTCCAGCCTTTAGTTTAGTTTATTTAGGATTTATATATCGCCAGCTTGCACTAGGCAACTCAAGGCGGCGAACACAAGATACAATCAAAACCATAGAAACAACAAAGAATAAAATACAAATCAATACGCAGACAAACCGACACTGTTCTTACTGTGAACCACCATCCGCCTCTCAGACACTCTGCCAACAGGACGTGGATGCAAGCATACTCTGTACCGCCCCCCCCCACCAACCGGCCTTGAGAGGCGAAGATCCTGTGATTTTTCGAGGCCTCGACTAACTACGCCCACAGCTTCTTCCTCTAGGACTCATTCCCCACCTCACTGGACACCTGCGGCAGGGAGTTCCACCGGTTAGCTGACTACATTGCAAATCAAGCCTTCCTCTAATCCAGTGGTTCTCAACCTGTGGGTCCCCAGATGTTCCTGGACTGTGACTCCAAGCCTCCCCCACTCGCTGTGCAGGAAGGGATTTCTGGGAGTAGCAGTTCCAGGAACATCTGGGGACCCACCGGTGGAGAACCACTGCTCTGATATATCCAGAATCTCCTGGCATTTGGCTCTCAGTGGTTCGGTCCAGTTGAAGGGGAAAGGAACAGTTTCTGTCATTGTTTATCTCCATCACTTGCACACTTTCATGCATTGCTTTCAAGCGATCTCCCCTCACTCTGGTGCTTTGTATACATATATTTTTAAAAAATTTCTACAGTTTCCAAAAGGAAGGCTCCAACTACACTGGTTTCTGGAAGCCTCCAGGTTCTTTTTCCATTTCACTTTGAATCGAGTTCACTCCTGGCCAGAACCAGGACGGTCCTGTCCTTTCCAGGGGGGGTTATCAAGCGCTCCCCCCCCCAGTGTTCTCCTAGTTGTCTTCCCCCTGGCTTGGTGCTTTCAATCCTGCTCTTTCTCTGGTGTCGCCTTCCAAAAGAGAGCGACTAAAATGATTACTGGGCTGGGGCAGCTCCCTTATGAGGAAAGGCTAAAACATTTGGGGCTCTTTAGTCTGGAAAAAAGGCGCCTGAGGGCGGATATGATTGAGATGTACAAAATAATGCAGGGTATGAGTCAAGTGGATAGAGGGACGCTCTTCTCCCTCTCACAAAATACCAAAACTAGGGGACATACACTCAAACTGAGGGCTGGGAGAGTAAGAACAGACAAAAGAAAATATTTTTTTCACCCAGCACGTTGTTAGTCTGTGGAACTCCCTGCCACAGGAGGTGGTGATGGCATCTGGCCTGGATGCCTTCCAAAGGGGATTGGACAGATTCCTGGAGGAAAAGTCCATCCCAGGTGACAAACCATGATGGAGATGTGTCATCTCCAGGCTTAAAAGCAGGGTCCTTCAAGGGCCAGATTCAGGGGAGTGGGATCAGGAGACAGATATCTGGTCTCGTGCGCTCCCAGAGGCATCTGGTGGGGCCACTGTGAGATCCAGGAAGCTGGACTAGATGGGCCTGTGGCCTGATCCAGCAGGGCTCTTCTTAGGTTCTTATGTTTACACATTTCCAACCCGATGGCCCAGGGTGAGGGTGGGTGGGTTTGCCTGGATTCCTAACTTCCCAGCTCTGACCCCTCGTCTCCCCCCTCCCGGGCCCTTCCCAACGGTTGCCTCCTGCATTCAGACCAGAAGTCTGAGAAACGGCCACGGTCCATTCTCACAGAAAGACAAAAATAGGATTCGCTGTACAATAGCCGGGTTGCTTGCTCGCTTTCTTTTTCTTTTTTTACCACCGGCGGGGTTGGGTGGGGTGAAGGTTTCTCCTTCCCCTGCTAAGTTTGTGCGCTGCCCGGTCTTCTCTATGGCTCCATGGGTCCAGAGCGGAGAAGGATTCCCTTTGGGGGCACTCCCAAATCCAAGCGTTCCCGCTGCCCCCTGCCTCCTGGGATAGTCAGCTTGCAGGGTCTTGGTGGGTGTGTGTGTGTGTGTGTGTGTGTGTGTGTGTGTGTGTGTGTGTGTGTGTGTGTGTGTGTGTGTGTGTGTGTGTGTTGCTTGCCCCAGACAGGCATGTCGAAACCTCGGCCCTCCTGATGTTTTGGACCACAACTCCCAGAATCCCAAGCCTGTATTTCCAATGGCAAAGGACTGTGGGAGTTGCTGTCCAAACCATCTGGAGGGCCAAAGTTTGGACATGCCTGCCGCAGGAGTTTAAGGTGCTAAAAATAACCCCCGTTAGGTGGAGAGGATCGTTTTGCCGACGGGGTGGGTCTTCCTTGCCAGCTTCCTAGACGGCTCGATGGTCCCGCTGGATTTTGCTTTGGAGCTAACGAGGCAGCCCCCTCTTCGTCAGTTAGCGGACTTTAAGACGCAGCCGACAACAGGCGCTTCACATTGCATTGGGTGTGCTGCCAGGGGGCTTTGTGTGCAGTTGCAGCGTGGCAAGGGTGCGGGGAAAGACTGCCCACTGATTTTTTTGTAACCACGCTGTCACATGCATAGACCTTCCTCCCGTCTTCCGTGTGTGTGTGTGTGTGTGTGTGTGGTGTACGTCTCACACCCACATTCTTGCCTTACACACACACACACACACACACACACACACACACACACACACACACACACACACACACACACACACACACACACACGACTGGCCTGAGACTTTTAAGAATGCTGAGCGTTCTCTCCCCCTTCAAGGGGTTTGGGGTTATAATTATTTTTAATATTTTAATATTATTTTTAAATTTTTTAAATTATTATTATTTTTCGGGGCCGGACCAGCAAACCCGCAGAGAGTTTTCTGCCGAATCTCGTTGGCTTCCGAGTCGTTTTGGTGGAATGCCGACGCGAACGCCCCCGATCCCGTCTCATTTTAGAAGCCCAGCGGTGTCACAGGAACAGTTGGCTGGTCCTCAGATGGGGAAGGCCACTCTGGAGCAACCAGGGTCCACCAGACAAGGCTGGGTAGGAGGAGATGCGCTCAGGGCCTTGAGAGATCACAGGGCCACCGACTCCCAGCCTGCCATGGGACTACACAAACCATAACTCAGTGCCTGTTTGAGAGGAAGGAGGCCCAGGTTCTGTCTTTTGTGTCTCCTGCTCAGAACACCTGTGGACCCGAGAGGCATTGCCACTTTGAGAAAGTAATCTTAGGTTAGACCTGAACTTGGTACAGTTGCTATTTTGGACTACAGTGCCCACCAGCCCCAGCTGATGGCTGCAACATCTAGAGGGGACGGTGCAGGGAACACCAGGGTCCGACACCATGCTTAGAAATCGTGCCTTGTCGCGTCCTGGGGTCCTTAGATTTCGCTGGGCAGCCTGGGCGGTCCTTTTGCAGTCATAAGGGCTAGGAGCTTGGGTTGCGAATCCCTGGACCAAGTGGAGTACACTCCAGTGTTTTCCATGTGGCTTTTCACCCCTCGTAATGGATTTTTCTTTTCTTCTTGCATGTTCTTTGTAGCTTTAATGTTACCTTTAAATGTTCTAAGATGCCTCTTCAAACTCCCTGTTCTTAATTTGAATGTGTCTTAATTGCTCTGGACTGTATATTGTCCCTCATTATTGTAAGCCACCTGGGGTCCTTTTCCAAGGAGAAAGGTGGGGTAAAATATCCTAAATAAATAAAAAATAAAATAAATACACCCAGCTCGGGAGTGACAACAGTAAGAAAGTGCTGGGACAGCCTCCTGTGTGCACGGGTTTTCCACAGTCCACGAGGAGCCACTGAGAAGGCCCTTATTTGCAAATACAGTGGTACCTCGGATAACGACTGCCCCGGATAACGAATTTTTCAGATAATGACTGCAAATTTCAAATTATAGGACTGCCTCTGATAACGACTGTTCCCTATGGGGCTGCCTCGGATAACAAATTGCAATTTCTAGGTATAGGTGTGCCTCGGATAACAAATTTCCTCTATGGGTTGCCTCGGATAACGAATTTTCCCTATGGACTGCCTCGGATAACGATTTTTTTTTATTTTTTTATTTTTACAACTTATATGCCGCCCACTACCCAAAGGTCTCTGGGCGGCTTCCAATCAAAGCATTAAAACAGTAAAAACATCAAACAACAATAAATAAGTAAAACAATAATAAAAACCTTATACTAAAATTTCCAGCATGCATTGGTAAAAAAGAGTTATCCCGGGTGGCATTGCATCTGTACCTTTTAAAGTGCACTTTTGTAAAGAGTTTTGAGCAAAAAAACCAGGTGTCTGTGCCTTTTTCCCAGGCATCTGTACCGAACGTGCACTTTTTAAAGAGGTTTCCCATTCATTCCCTAGGAAACCGATTGATCGGATAACAAACGTGTTTCGGATAACGACTAACCTCGGAGAACGAATTAAAGTCGTTCTCCAAGGTACCACTGCAGTGTTGTCATTTTGGGTTCAGGAGCGCGATTTGACGCCCTTGCTTGCTGTCTCTCAAGCTTAACCTCTTTCTCCCCTTTTCCGTCCCGGCAGGAATCGCCGCAGGACAGCGCCATCACCCGTGACATCAACCGGACCTTCCCTGCGCACGATTACTTCAAGGATACCGGGGGAGACGGGCAGGACTCATTGTACAAGATATGCAAGGTACCGGGAGCCCTTCCCTCTTAGCTTTGGCAGGGGAGGGGGTTGTTGCCACGTTTGCCGTGGCTCTGTGTGTTCTCTTGTCGCAGAAATGGGTTGGTCTGGCTCAGGAATGGTTTCCGAGCACGTGGGGAAGGGATTACAAGACCCACAATCCCCCGCGCCAGCTAGCCTTCCCCTAAAAGGAAGTTCTGCAAAGTTTTTTTGGGGGTGACTTTCCCTTGAGGCTGGGTGCTCTGTCCAGGAGCATAACCCACCCACCCCTCTCTTTGGGGCTATGAAGTACAGTGGACCCTTGTATAACAAACAGCTTGTGTGACATAAAAATTTGTACAACATAAAAAATTCCAGAGATAGGGGACATTTGCTTAACATAGTCGCCTAGGGGGAGAATCCATACAACGTAAAAATGGGATCACTCTGTTTTCAATGCATCCCTATGGGGAATTTGTATAAAGGAAATTTTGCTTAACATAATTTCATTGGGAACGGATTAATTCTTTTATACAAGGTACCACTGTAAGTCCTTCCCACCTCGGTTTGGCGGGACCTGTTGAATTGTCTGGAGCGATCCGTTCCAGAGGTGGTGGGTGGCGGGGGTGTCCTTGTCCCTGCCTGAAAAGGGCCCAGGTTCTGGATTACGTTGGCAGCTGGGGGTTTTTCCGTCTGCAAGTTTGAGGTCAGTCTTGTGTTTGTTGAATCCTAAAGCTCCCGTCCCCAATGGACTTTAAACCTTTCTGTGAAAGGGCATGGAAAAGCAAAAGCAAAGCAAAGTGTTCTGCTTATATACCGCCCCATACCACTACAAGTAGTCTCTGGGCGGTTTACAATTTTAATTACAGTGTGCAAGCTACACATTGCCCCCCCCCCCAGCAAGCTGGGTACTCATTTTACCGACCTCAGAAGGATGGAAGGCTGAGTGAACCTTGAGCCTGCTACCTGGGATTGAACCCAGGTCGTGAGCACAGTTTTACCTGCAGGACAGGCCTTTAACCACTGCGCCACGAGGCGCCAAACGGAGCATGCTGTTTCCTCTCCCGACTAATGTAAGGGGCAGGAGACCCTTCCCAGATAAGCTCTGGGCTTCATCTCCATGAACCCTAGAGAGAAGGTTCCAAAGGACAAGGGGGATCATGGGCCCTGTGGTCCATCCCCCTCCAGGAATCATATCCCCCCCTCAGGCTCTTTAGCCTGGAAAAAAGGCGCCTGAGGGGGGATAAAATTGAGTCATGCAAAATAATGCAGGGCGTGAGTAAAGTGAATAGAGGGAAGCTCTTTTCCCTCTCACAAAATACCAGAACTAGGGGACATCCACTCAAATTGAGGGCTGGGAGAGTGAGAGCAGACCAAAGGAAATATTTTTTCACCCAGTGTGTTGTTAGTCTGTGGAACTCCCTGCCACAGGATGTGGTGATGGCATCTGGCCTGGATGCCTTCCAAAGGGAATTGGAGAGATTCCTGGAGGAAACGTCCATCCCAGGTGACAAACCATGATGGCGATGTGTCATCTCCAGGCTTAAAACCGGGGTCCTTCAAGGGCCAGATGCAGGCGGAGTGGTATCAGGAGACAGAGATCTAGTCTCATGCACTTCCAGAGGCATCTGGTGGGGCCACAGTGAGATCCAGGAAGCTGGACTAGATGGGCCTTTGGCCTGATCCAGCAGGGCTCTTCTTATGTTCTTATGATGGAATGCAATTACGGTCATATTACTGAGCAAGACTAGCACTGCAGCCCCCAGTGGTTTGAAACGATGGCCCCGAGTCCTAGTCTCTGAAGCCATGGATGCCTAGTCTCATGTGCTCCTATGGGCATCTGGTGGGGCCACAGTGAGATCCAGGAAGCTGGACTAGATGGGCCTTTGGCCTGATCCAGCAAGGCTCTTCTTACGTTCTTAAGAAGGTTCCGTAGGGCAAGGGAGATCATGGGCACTGCGGTCCAGCCCCCTCTAGGGATCCAAACCATCCCCTTGCGTGGACAAGCAGGCACCTCAGGGAAGCATTTGAGGCCCTGAAATCTTGCTTTTTGGGGGCTGACAGAGTCCATAACCAGCTGGGTATTTGGGGTGGGGTGGGGAGTCTTCATGGCCTGTGAAATTCAGCACTTGCAAGCTTGGTGCCCCAACGGGTCCCTCCACCCGTGGGTAGCCACCGCTTGATCCTATGGGGTGTCTCATATCTGGGAGGGGAGCCCAATTCTCTTCTCCTGCAGCGCAAGGGAAGGAAACTACCCTGAACTCCCTTTGTGTCTCTGGAGCGCTCCCACTAATTAATCAGCGCCTCGTTTGCATTATAAGGCAAACACAGACGCCTGCGAGCCTCTCATTAAATTGTGGGAGGCAATTAGCTGATTTTTAAAAAAGATCAGAGAGCAAGAGAGAGAGAGAGAAGACTGTGTTCTCTTTTGATCCCCTCACCTTATTCGGCCACAATATCTCCTGCTGTGAATTCTGCATTAAAAACAACAACTGACCCTCTTCCAGAGACGGCGCAGCGCACAGGATGGGGTGGGAAGGGGCAGCATGGCCTCCTGGCCTCCTCCGAAGCGCCATGCCGAAACCCGGGGCTCAAAAGAACCCACTTAGGCCCAGGCTGGTGTTCCCTGGGTCTGGAGGAAACGGCACTGGCCTGCCGGTAATGATTAGTCCCATCCAAGACCTCAGAACCTCCCTTGAAAGCTTTGTGGGATGTGAAGAAAGCGGGTGGTGGTGGTGGGGGTATAGGGTGGGGGCAGGTAAGGCGTAGGTCTCATCCTTCCCTGGCAACCCTTTTATAAAAACGGATGCACCCCGCTGAGACGGTGGGAGATTATTTTGTGCTCTACAGATCCCCGAAATCACCTGCCTCCTAGCTGCCGGTCTAACCCGGAAGGCACAGTGCGCTCAGCCCACGTCCTCCCCTAGCGTTGACGCTGGGAGCTGTCCTTTTTAAAAAAAGAATTCTGGCTTGTGGGTAGGGTGGCGAAGCAAAGCAAAAAGTGTTCTGCATATATACCACCCCTTACCACTTCAAGTAGTCTCGGGGCGGTTTACAGTTTTAATCACAAGGCTACACATTGCACACACACACACACACACCCCGCCCAGCAAGCTGGGTACTCATTTGACCGACCTCGGAAGGATGGAAGGCTGAGTGAACCTTGAGCCAGATACCTGGGATTGAACCCCAAAGTTGTGAGCACAGCTTTACCTGCAGTCCAGGCCTTTAACCACTGCGCCATGGGGCAGCCTTGATGTGTTTGTTTTTGACCTCTTCTGGTCTCTCTTACTAGGCCTATTCTGTCTACGATGAAGAGATCGGGTACTGCCAGGGCCAGTCGTTCCTGGCTGCCGTTTTGCTCCTCCACGTAAGTCTTCGGTGGTCTCTGTGGGGCCCAGGAGGATGTTGTGGGGAGGAGGTGTCTGGCCAGCTGGGCCCCCGGAGGTATCAGGGCGCTTCCACCAAACAAGCAGTCCGGTCCAGTTTTTGCAGATAGGCAGGGATAATTTATCTTTTGGTGATGTGACGTTCTTTTTAAAACCGGTTCCACATTGTGCCTCCTGCCCCCGGACAAGATCTCTCTCCTGTCAAGGCGCTGAATAACATTGCACAGAGTTTCCGGCTCGTTCGTCACCATTGTCTTTAAAAATAAAATAAGATTATATATTTCCCAACCCTTCATCTTGTCTTGACTGATGGCTGTACCATTACCTGGAGCTAAATATACAGAGAGCCTTGATGCTCTGCAAAAAAAACAGGGGGAGCAGATTTCCTGCCAGGTGTGCCAAAAATAATTCACCTTTTGGCATGACAGTGATGTACAAACCGATCCCAAACATACTTGCCCCCCTTCAAAAAAAAAAAATAAGACAAACATTCAGCAAGGATTGGGAAATCAGAAGAACTGGAGAAATCACGGAGGTGGATGCATTGTACTTCACCACCACCCCCACACACAAATCTGTGCACCCTATAATAAATCAAGTATAAATTTTGTCCACTTGAGGCTCAGAATGGGTTGTTACGTTGCCCTGGTCAGATACCAGCAGCTCCGAAGTGGCTGGATCCGACAGCTCCTTCCTTTCTCTCTCCATTCCTTCCTTCCTTCCTTCCTTCCTTCCTTCCTTCCTTCCTTCCTTCCTTCCCTCCCTCCCTCCCTCCCTCCCTCCCTCCCTCCCTTCCTTATTTGATTCACAATCGCTCTTGTACCTCCTGGAGGGCCTGAGGATAGGTCCATGAGCGTGGTTGTTTCAGGGGCTGACTTGACTCCCAAGGAGTTGATTTTTCTTATTTTGCTCCCTTCCCCCACCCTTTGTGGAAGTGCATCTTGTACGTTGCATGTCTTTAGTCACATCGTGAGAATCCCGCATCCAGAGCTTACAGGGTTCTCATTCTGCAGCAAAGCAACCAAAGTCCTGAGGGTGTGTGTGTGTGTGTGTGTGTGTGTGTGTGTGTGTGTGTGTGTGTGTGTGTGTGTGTGTGTGTGTGTGTGTGTGTGTGTGTGTGTGTGTGTGTGTGTGTGTGTGTGTGTGTGTGTGTGTGTCTGTCTGTCTGTCTGTCTGTCTTAAAAGGAATGGGTTTTGTGTGCCAGTGGATTAGGAGAGGGCCAATATTCCCATCCCATTCCCCCTCATCCTCAACGCGGATATCTTCCAAGGTACCGCAAGACCTTGGGGGACGTCTTCCCAAGACACAGCTGTGTCTTCAAGCGCCGGGGGGGGGGGTTGCCCTTTGGAATCCTGGGAACTGTAGTCCAGGGAAGGGCAGCTTGAATGGCAGAGGAGAATTGAGAGTGCTTGATGGGGAGCAGCCGTTACCAGGATAACTCAGGTTTGGGGCCGGACAGGAAGCTGGACTAGACGGGCCATTGGCCTGATCCAGCATGGCTCTTCTTATGTTCTTATGCCATTGAACGGATCTCCGAGTGTGACCGCTCCGTAAGGTAGATGTAGCCCTCATCTCTGCTGGCAGAGAGGAGTTCGGAAGAGCGAGGGGCAGCCTCCTATTCTTCCTTCTCTCATCTGGGACATTGGCGGGACGTCCTGAGAACAGAGCATCTTGCCTGGTCCTGATGCTGAGGAAGTCATGAAGGAAGAGGAGGTTTTTCTCGGTCAATGTTTAGATTTTAAATCATGACAGCCGGTTCTGTTTCTCGCTCCTCTTTTTGACAGATGCCTGAAGAGCAAGCGTTTAGTGTTCTGGTCAAAATCATGTTTGACTACGGACTCAGGGAGCTTTTCAAACAAAACTTTGAGGATTTGCACTGCAAGTTTTACCAGTTGGAACGCCTCATGCAGGTAAGGGGGTGGCCTGCTCCGCTCGTCTCCCG
Organism: Phrynocephalus forsythii; assembly: GCA_029282475.1. NCBI lineage: Eukaryota > Metazoa > Chordata > Lepidosauria > Squamata > Agamidae > Phrynocephalus > Phrynocephalus forsythii. Next base: position 7,527,752 of record JAPFRF010000018.1, read on the forward strand.
GAAGGAGCTGGGGTGGGGTGGAGAGGAGAGCTCTTGGTCATGCAACCCCCTCCTTCTAGCGCCCAACTCGGACGGATGCACCATCTCCTCCGTGGGTCCCATGGCCGCCCACCTGCCTCCCTGTGGAGGCTTAATTAGCTGCAGTAAAATGTTAAAAATACTGCTGCTGGTCCAGTCTGTGGTCTTTTGGTCTTGAGATGAAACATAAACCCCAGGACTTCTGTGAGATTCCACCAAGTTCTTGGAAAATAAGATTCCCCCTGCTTGATTTGCATTTCCGTCTTCGTTGGTCTTTTGAAGAGAAGTATTTTGAAGGGTTGTATTAAATTGTTTTTCTTGAAGATAACCATTTGAATTCCTTCCTTCCTTCCTCTCTCCCTTCCTTCCTTTCTCCCTCCCTCCCCTCTTCCCTTTCTCTCTCCTTTCCTTCCTTCCTTCCTTCCTTCCACCCTCCCTCCCATCTTTCCTATATCTCTCCTTTCCTCCTCCCTCCCTCCCTCCCTCCCTCCCTTTCTCTGTCCTTTTGTTCCTTCCTTCCTTCTTTCTTTCCTTCCTTCCTTCCTTCCTCTCTCCCTTCCTTTCTCCCACCCATCTTCCCCCTCTCTCCTTTCCTTTCCTTTCCTTTCCTTCCTTCCTTCCTTCCTTCCTTCCTTCCTTCCTTCCTTCCTTCCTTCCTTCCTCTCTCCCTTCCTTTCTCCCACCCATCTTCCCCCTCTCTCCTTTCCTTTCCTTTCCTTTCCTTTCCTTTCCTTTCCTTTCCTTTCCTTTCCTTTCCTTCCTTCCTTCCTTCCTTCCTTCCTTCCTCTCTCCCTTCCTTCCTTTCTCCCACCCATCTTCCCCCTCTCTCCTTTGATTCCTTCCTTCCTCTCTCCCTTCCTTCCTTTCTCCCACCCATCTTCCCCCTCTCTCCTTTGATTCCTTCCTTCCTTCCTTCCTTCCTTCCTTCCTTCCTTCCTCTCAGGAATACATCCCAGATCTCTACAGCCACTTCCTGGACATCAGCCTCGAAGCGCACATGTACGCCTCGCAGTGGTTCCTCACCCTTTTCACTGCCAAGTTCCCGCTTTACATGGTCTTCCACATCATTGATCTGCTCTTGTGCGAGGTACGTGGCTCGCGCACGCAGAATTCCCTTCTGGCCAACGCCAGCCGCACTCTGGATCTCTTGCTTGGCTAGTCACTCGGTTACAAAACTAGAGTGTTTCTCTCCCTCCTGAAGGAACGAATCCTGTGCGGTTTCACAGATAGGTTCATATCCACACGTGTGGCTCGTTGTGAGGCAGTTTGGGGTGTTTTTTGGTACATGGCGTCAGAGCTTCCAACCATCCCCAGTATCGTAAGTCACTTATTGTGTGTCTGGTTGACCCAGATGTGATTGGCAAAAGAAATTGGATTTTGTTTGCCCTGTGAACTGGCATTCCAAGAAGGAAATGATTCAACAGTCCCGGGACAGGGTGTTTTTTGTTGTTTTCTGCTGCAATTTAACCGAGCAGCTGCTATTTGGGTGCCATTTCCAAATGGGATGGGGGGGGACCCAGTCCCAAGGGCAGTGGCCACCTTGAGTGTCACAGAGATAGAACCCTGCATTTTCTCAAGGTGCTGACGGTGCTGGGTCCCTGTTGAGAATCCAGGACAGGGGTTTGGAGAAAGCCAGGCCGGTCCGCGAGATCCTCTCCGGTGCACTTGCCATCTGTTGGGAGGAGGGTAGGGGCAGAATACCTACAGCTTAATTGTGTTAACGGTCCCTTTGTTTTCTTCCAAAACAAAGGAGAACCCCGGTACAATTCCTCTCTGGCCTTTAAAACCTTGCTTTTTTCAATTCTCCCCCACCCCAGTTACTTAAAAGCTGAAACCAGACCTGCCATGGGCCACTTTGGCGACTGGGTTTCTGAAAGATTGGTTTCAGGAGTTAGAGCAAAATGAGGGAGGGGTGAATTTGGAAGCAAATGATACTTCCTTGGTTTTTCCTTTTTCCTTTCTTCTCCTTTCTGGAGGTAGAAATCTTCTTTAAAAAAAATAAGTTTATAGCAGGAGCGGACTTTCAAAATGTTTTTTTGGGGGGTGGGGTTGTTCTTCATGGCCTCCATGCATCACACACACACACACACACACACACACACACACACACACACGGGCATCTGTAGTGCGCATGCACGGAGCCTCAGAACCTTCTAGAGCAGTGGTGGTGAACCTTTAGCACTCCAGATATTTTGGACCACCACTCCCACAGTCCTTTGTCATTGGCAGTACAAGCTTGGAATTCTGGGAGTTGTGGTCCAAAACATCTGGAGGGCCAAAGGTGCGCCGCCACTGCTCTAGAGCTTAAAAGACAAGGTCTCCCCTTCCTAGAGCGTGTGTTATTTGGTCCTCAAATACCCAGCCTCCTCTGTTCCTTTTAGCCGCAGCTGCAGAAGCTTCTGGGAGCAGTTTTCAGCCTCACCATCTAGTGACAATTTCCTCCGTAAACAAAACAAAACACAAAACACACAAACAAACCAGCACCTGTCAAGTGATTCCCATCACGTTGTGAGCATCATCATAATATGACTGAAAAGCGGTTCTCATAGCCCCCAAGATTGGAACAACAGCATCGCCCTCCTAACACTAGGCATTCATTCATTCATTCATTCATTCATTCATTCATTCATTCATTCATTCATTTATTTATTTATTTATTTATTTATTTATTTATTTATATAAAAGTTTAGCTCCCCACTACCACGACGTCTCTGGCATGGAAACATCGGCTCATTCCCAGGAGCGGCTGAGGGCTCTGGGAACGTTTAGCCTTACGAAAAGAAGGCTGAGAGAGGGGAGATGATAGCCATGTTTAAATATCTGTAAAGGATGTCCTATCGAAGAGGGGGCCGGCTTGTTTTCCACGGCTTCAGAGACTAGGACTCAGAGCAATGGTTTCAAATGACAGGAAAAGGTTCCATTTGAACATTAGGAAGAACTTCATGACAGTTAGAGCTGTTTGACAGTGGAAGATGCTGCCCCAAAGGAGGGTGGTGGAGTCTCCTTCTTTGGAGGTTTTTAAGCAGAGGCTGGAGGGCCATCTGTCTGGGAATACTGTGATGGGTGTTCCTGCATGGCAGGGGGTTGGACTAGATGGCCCTTGGAGGTCTCTTCCAACTCTGTGATTCTGTGTGGAGGATAACTCCCATGATTTTCTGTCCTGGGATTTGGGGCAGGGATATGTTTCTCTCCAAGAGACCCCGAGGACTTTTCCAAACCTTACAACAGACGAATTGCCCCCGAGTCACACTGAGTGAGAGAAAGAGAAGTGAACAAAGCCTGTTTTTAGCCCCGGCGGCAGCGCCCTGGGAGGCAGTTTTAATAATTTGTTTACTCACTCGCTAATTAGCAACGTTCATTAATTCTCAGCAGACTCTCTCTCCCCGACCGTCCCTTTGCTGGCATGAAATGGCACTGTTCAGCTTTGCTGTTTTCCTTGAAAGATTACCGTGTTCTTCCCATTGCACAGCTGGGGCCTCCTTCCCTGGGGAGTCAGTGCGGGAGAGGTCTGAAAAGCTTGCGGCTAGAGAAAAACCACGGACAGCTCCGACCCAGATTGCCTCCTGACTTTTAAGCCCTCTGTGAAACGGCTCAGAATTTTTTCCTTCGTTTCAATGAGAAATTCCACTATTGACAATAAACCGGCAGGGATTTGTTTGACGGCTCCCCTGTTTCATTCCCAGAACGGAGATCTAACGTAGCTTGCAAGAATGATCGTCTCGATCGTTTCGTTTCAGAGCGGTCTCATCTTCCTCTTCATTTTTTTAAATAAACCCATGTCTGCTGTACACTACGTACAGCAGAAACAAATTTAGTCAAACCATTGGCCAATCAACATTCCTGTCATCAAAGAAGACGGTTAAAATCCATTAAGAAGAACTAATTAAAAACCAAGGTCACAGACTTTTTTTGCAATGGACTGTCTCAACTGTTAAGATTTAGGAAAAATAATCACATAACTTAAAATGTCCAGATACAAGTACAGGTGGAGAGAAACAAATAGTCGCCCTGTTAAAATATGAAGGATTTGTAATACTGAAACACTACTAAAATGAACTATTTTTTTAAAGCCAACCTAGAAAACCTCTCAAAGACCCTTTGAAGCCTAGTGGAACAAAACCATCTTTTCCTGCTGCTGAAAGGATCAGCAGGAGGGGGCAGGCAAAGGAAAGGAAGTTATCTAAAGTTTGGGTGCAGCTACCAAGAAGGCCCTGCCTCATGTCCTCATCAGAGAGGCCTGCCAGACAAGGGTTACCTGCAAAGAACTCAAGCACCTAATGGGCTCTTTATCGAGGAAGAGTCTTTCCCATAGCCTGGACCCACGTCGTCCTATAGCAGTGGTGGCGAACCTTTGGCCCTCCAGATGTTTTGGACCGCCACTCCCAGAATTCCAAGCCTGTATTGCCAATGGCAAAGGACTGTGGGAGTTGGGGTCCAAAACTTCCGGAGTGCCGAAGGTTCGCCATCACTGTCCAACAGGGGAGGTCTAGGCTTCACCCGGCACTTTGAACTGAGCCCTGAAATGACCGATCTTAACAAATGATAAATACTCATGTTTTCTCTTTCTCTGTTGTCTTTATTTATTTAATTAATTATTTACTCCTTCAGGGGATCAGCGTTATCTTCAACGTGGCTCTCGGATTGTTAAAAGTGAGTACACAAACCTTCCGGCCTCTCTCAAGCCAAAGCACAAATTTGTGTTGTAGAAGATGTAAAACAGCTGATGTGTCCCTTTCAGACCATGGGGTGAAATGACCGTCCAGTCATTTCTACCGGGAAATGACTGGACTGGTGGCTTAAGGAAGGAGGTGTTCTTTTGTGTGTGTGTGTGTGGGGGGTCTGCTCATGCTCCCAGGTCATTTTTTTTTGAACCCCCCCACACAGACCTCCTGATGGCAAGTAGAAAACACAAGACCCCCAATGGGATCCATGTGTGTGCCTTTGCTTCCACTGTGTAAGAAGACTGGCTCGATCTCTTACTTGCGAGGAAGAACCGAAGGCAGAGGTGTGGTACTGGAAGCCCTAGTTCTGAATCTGCGCCCCCAGGTCCCATCTGGCCCCAGTATTATGTCCTTGATAGCTCTGCCTCTTCCACCAGGAAACCCCAATCTTTGGTGGTTTCTCAAGCTTTGGTGTGGTTTTTTTTTTACCCTCCCGAAAACATCTTATGTGTCATTCCTCTAAGACAGTGATGGCGAACCTTTTAGAGACTGAGTGCCCAAACTGCAATTCAAAACCCACTAATTTTTTTTTTTTGCAAAGTGCCAGTACAGCAATTTAACCTGAATACAGGTGGCTATGAAGGGGCCATGTCGGGTGCCCACAGAAAGGGCTCTGAGTGCCACCTTTGGCACCCATGCCATAGGTTCACCATCACTGCTCTAAGACTTAAGATATACAAAGCAAGGGAGGTGTCAGCTAAAATACACAGGCAGCTGGACCCCATGGCTGGGTTCCCTTCTGCTGGACAGATTGGGGTGGGGGGGTGGGGAAGTTATTTTATTTATTTATTTTACTTTCATACCACACCATCTGACCCACGGTCACTCTGGGCAGCTATTTTGGGAGGTGTAGCTCCTCAGGCCAGTTCTGGATCTCTGATCCGTCTCTGAAAGGGAGGGCCCCTACCTAATGCCATGTGCAAGTCCTCCTTCTTGCTGAGCAAGGCGTTTCTGATCCCACCCGGTTCTCTTTTTGTTTGCTTGGCCATTGTTTCGTGCCCGCCCCTTGCCCCTTTTTAGGGTAGTTCTGTGCAGAAGCAGGACCTGACTAGTGTGTCTCGTTTCTCCGCTGTCTCCCTCCTACTCCAGAAGAAGCAGAGTTGTTTTCTCGCTAGGATTCCTCTGAACTCCAAGATCCGCTAGTCCCGTGATTTAAAAGGGGGCGTGTGTGTGTGTGTGTTGTGTCATTACAGTCATGACTGACTCTTCGTGACTCCATGTCCATGGAGTTTTCTTGGCAGGAAGACTGGAGTGGTGTGCCAGTTCCTATGCCAGGTGCCTACAGCACCTGGTCTTCCCTGGTGGTCTCCCATCCAAGTACTAACCAGGGCCGACCCTGCTTAGCTTCCGAAATCAGGCGAGATCGGATGTGCTTAGGGCACCTAGGCAGCTAAAAGGGGGGGCACCAACACCCTTTTTAAAAAAGGTAACAAGGATTGCTTGGTTGTTGTTCTTCTCAGACGACCAAGGATGACTTGCTGCTGACGGACTTTGAAGGGGCTCTCAAGTTCTTCCGAGTCCAGCTGCCCAAGAGGTACCGTTCGGAGGAGAATGCCAAGAAGCTGATGGAACTGGCCTGTAGCATTAAGGTAACGGGACAGGAAGAACCAGCCGTGTGCGCAGGCAGGCAGGCAGGCAGGCAGGCAGGCAAACAGAGCCACGCCTGGGTTCCGGCCAAGCCCTAAAAAAGGCCAGGATGCGACCGGGCTGTTTCAAAAAGACTCAGCAGCCGTCTTCGGAAAACTGCTGCCCCTGAAAAGAGGGAGATGTGGCGTTTTGATGTGGGGGAAAGCAGTGCCTTTGAGGGTGGACCCAAGCAGGGATCTCGCTTCACCCCATCCTGTTTGAAAAAGAAGGCACGCCTTTGGGCTGCTGCTGCTCCCCCTAACCCTGCTGCCACCCATCAGCGACCTTGCGGTGGCGCTTGGCCCAGGCCAAAGGAAGCCTTTGGGTCTTCTTAATTCCACAAATGTCTACACCGTCGTTCTCCAACGCTGCCGTGCTGTACTCAGAGTAAAGGATTGGTTGCCTTCCTTGCAATCCGATTCTCCAATATATGTTTACTGTTTTGTAGTTAAAGCAAAGTGTTCTGCTTATATACCACCCCATGCCACCTCGAAATACCACCCCATACAGATTAATTACAGTATGTAGCCTACACATTGCATGCCCCCTCCCCCAAGCAAGCTGGGTACTCATTTTACCGACCTCGGAAGGATGGAAGGCTGAGTGAACCTTGAGCCTGCTACCTGGGATGGAACCCCAGGTCGTGAGCAGAGTTTTACCTGCAGGACAGGCAATTAAACCCTGAGCCAAGCAGCGCAATGTAGCCCTTTTCATTGATTTTATGCCAATAAAGGTTCTGAAACTGAAAGAGCAGTCCAAGAGGGAGCCACCAGCACTAGCCCTTGGCTCTTGATTCTGTGCTGGAGGAACCCCTTCCTAACCCGCCCCCTACCTCCACTGTTTCTGTCTGCCTTTTTCCAAACCAGGCACGCCAGCCCTCCCGAGAGACGCCTTTGTTCTGTTCAGCTGCCCAGATAATTTGGCGGCCTTTCCGTGGACTGTAAAAAATGCTTAATGGGAATCTTAATTTCCTCCCCGGGAGAGTTGGCTGCCTCTCCTGGTTGTCCCTCTGGGGCGATCGGTCCCCCTTCAGGCCGTGTTAGGCTGGAACAACACGGAGATGCCCAAGGGAATAAGCTGGAGAAACCTAGAGTTCCTCTTGGACGGAGTCACCAAGGCGTACTTCTGCACAGGCGCCACTGGAGGGAGCCAAAGGGCAGCCTCTACAGCAGTGGCGGCGAACCTTCCGGCGCTCCAGATGTTTTTGGACCACAACTCCCAGAATTCCGAGCCTGGATTGCCAATGGCAAAGGACTGGGGGAGTTGTGGTCCAGAACATCTGGAGTGCCAAATGTTTGCCACCCCTGGCTTAGAGGAAGCCACCGCCCCCGGCCCCAACTAGCTTGGTTTAGGACTACCTGTCCCAGAATCCCCCGACCAGACTGGCCGCTGGCTCACGTTGAACGGGCCTGCCGTTGACCGCTTTCAGATCAGCCAGAAGAAGCTGAAGAAGTACGAACGGGAATACCACACCATGCGAGAGCAGCAGGCTCAACAAGAGGAACCCATAGAACGGTTTGAGGTAAGGGCGCTTTCCTTCCTCTTGCTTGGAGGACCCCGGTTACGGCTACGGGAGCCTTAGAGAAGCGGCCCATAAGCAGTGCGAGCTTCCCCGGGGGGGGGGGGGATTCCAGGGAGCTCCTCCTTGAAAGCTTTCTTGCCTTGGCTGCTTCTGATCTTTCTGTGTCTTGACCCACTCATGTGTGGAGAGAAAGAGAGTTGAAGGCTGCTTTGCTAGACCCCTCTGTCCATCTAGCCCAGTATTGCCCGCACTGACTGGCAGCAGCAGTAAGCTTTTCAGGGGTCCCCGAAGGACCTTGCCCGAATATGATGCTGCAACCTGAACTCCGGACCGTGTGCCAGCAAGCCAGGGTTCTCCCACGGTGCCACGCTGCCCTAGGTGTCTTGTGTGTGGCTCGATCCAAGAGGGGCTTTCGCCGCAATGCCGTGCTGAAGAGGGAGGGACAGCGGTTCCTAGATTAACCCCTGCTGCTTTCCCTACCTCTCCATCTTCAGCGAGAGAACCGTCGCTTGCAGGAAGCGAACATGCGGCTGGAGCAGGAGAACGACGACCTGGCCCACGAGCTGGTGACGAGCAAGATTGCTCTGAGGAAGGATCTGGACAATGTAAGAGCCCAGGGCGGGGTGTGCGTGTCTGTGTCTCCTCTCTGCATGCCAAGGCTTCAGCTCCTTGGGATTTGAGGCAGGGATAGTGCTGGAGGAAGAGACCTCCAAAGTCTGGTGCCTTCAACACCGTCTGCCAACCTGAGGAGAAAGCCAGCTGTGTTCTAGGGGCTGTGCATGATGCCGAGTCACCAAGACAGGAGATCTTTAATCTCCAAACTGCCCAAAAGCACAGTGGCAATTTTTTTTTTTTTATGATGCCTTTTCTGAGAGAGCCATGGGGACTCCTCCGTGCTGTCCCACAGATCAATACTCAGGGGGAAGCAAAGTGGAACCCCTGTTCCCTCCACGCTCTCCTCGTCTTGTTCATCCCATCCCAGGGTCCCCGAGGAGGGGTAAGGCTTGGCCCTTAGGAGCCCAAGGGCCATTCCCCTCTTAGAAGCAAGGCTCAGAATCCCTGGGCAGGGGGGGGGTCTCTCTCTGATGTTTGGCTCTTGTGCGCCTCGTTTCCCAGGCAGAGGAAAAGGCCGATGCCCTGAACAAGGAGCTGCTGATGACCAAACAGAAACTGATTGACGCCGAGGATGAGAAGAGACGCCTGGAAGAGGAATCGGCCCAGGTTTGGCCACCATTGGGGCTGAATGAACACACACGCACACGCACACACATACCCAGCCCGTCAGGACCCTGGAGGGCATTCATTGCTTTTGTGTGGATGGGGGGGGGGAAGAGGTCCATCTGCCCCTGGGGGCTGTCCCATATCCCTGCCGATTCTGGTATACCGTGACCCACAGGGAGACCCTTTTTGGCCTGCTTAGTCTAAACCAGGCATGCCCAAACTTCATCCCTCCTGATGTTTTGGACCACGACTCCCAGAATTCTAAGCTTGGATTGCCAATGGCAAAGGACGGTGGGAGTTGCTGTTCAAAACATCTGGAAGGCTGAAGTTTGGACATGAGTGGTCTAGACAAAGCTGCCTAGATGCCCTGAGCACCTCCGATCTTGCCTGATTTGGAAGCTAAGCAGGGTCGGCCCTGGTTGGTACTTGGATGGGAGACCACTCGGGGAATACCCGGCGCTGTAGGCGCCTGGAGTAGGAACTGGCAAGCCACTCCAGTATTCCTGCCAAGAAAACTCCATGGACATGGGGTCACAAAGAGTCGGTCACGACTGTAACGAGACAACACACACACGCACACACAGTCTGGACAAATGCCCTCCTCCTGCATCCCTCCTCCCACCGCGGCCTCTTGGGCAGAAAGGGTAACAGAGCGAGACAGCATCCTCAACATGGCTGGTTAACTCACCCACCCCCAGCTTTTTGTGTGTGTGTGGGGAGGGTGTTCCCATGGGGTGGGAGATGTCCGGGGTTTTTCACCCAACGCTTCCCCTCCTCCCCGTTGCAGTTGAAGGAGATGTGCCGCCGGGAGCTGGACAAGGCCGAGTCGGAGATTAAGAAGAACAGCTCCATCATTGGGGACTACAAACAGGTGGGTGGGCGCCGGGCCCTTGAGGGAAGAGGCAGGCGCTTGGAGTCAGAAGATGGAGGAGCCACAGCTGACTGTCTGCCAAGGACAGGATTCACCTAGATGGGAATCTTCCATTGGGTGGTAGTCATCATAGGGAAATGGGGCTTCCAGCATCAGAGGTAGTCCATTGTGAAGGTTTAAATTGCTTGCGGGAGTCCCAGGGGGCACCTGCTTTGGAAACTTCTCCAGGGAGGAGTTGGGTTGTGCTGCACGCCTTCCAACCCCATCCAGCATGGCCTCTACAGACTGGGGACAATGGGAGTTGCGATGGATCTCGAACCCGACCCTGAAAAGCGTGGTGCCCATCTTCTCTCCCCCCCCCATTTCTTCTTGGTAGATCTGCTCCCAGCTGAGCGAGAGGCTGGAGAAACAGCAGCTAGCCAATAAAGCTGAAATCGAGAAGATCCGGGTGAGTGTTGGGAGCCGAGGTGTCACAGCCGGGGCGTGGGCGGCAGCTAGGAGATCAGCAAGGAGGCCTGGACCAGGGTGTTCCTCGAATCCAGGTGGGGTTGAGATGGAGAGCGGGGTCAGCCAATCCAAGTTCAAGATTGACACAGAAACAACCCGGCAGGGAGGGAAATGCCAAACAGAAAACTTACAGAGCAACCAAGCTCTAGGAAGGATCAGGGTAACCAGGCCGAAGCTTCGGGAGTCCAGAGGTCTCGCATGGCTGAGGCCAGGAACAGGGAGTGCTGGCTGCTAGCTTAATGCCAGTAGCAGGCCTACCAGCTGCACTCCCCCGGATTCCCTCAGCCTGAGTGGGAGCCTGACTTGGCAAAGAGGCACCAAGTCATGTGGTCCTGAACCTGACAAGGGTGTTTCCTTGTCCCAAGAGGGGCGCCCCAAATCCCTTTGCTCCTATCCTGGTCGTCTTCGTTCGCTGGGCTCCCGTTGCTTGGGAAAGACCACTCCATCTTCATCCCAAACTAGTGGATGTCTTTGGATTACATTTCCCAGCCTTCCTGACACTTTGCTCTGCTGCCTGGGGCTCCTGGGAGCTGTAGTCCAAAAACATCTGGGGTGGGGGTGGGACTTGCACACATCAGCATATGCAGCTCTTTCCCTTTGTTATTTATTGATTGGATTTATAGACCACCAAGCTTAATTCAGAGAACAACTCCAGGTGGTGTTTGCTTCTCCTGTACCATTTGGGGACGGCAAAAGATCAGGGAACCCTAATTTTCTACTAGTTATTTTTTTTTCATTTGTTCTTATTTTGAATTTTCAAACCATTTTGATTTATTGTATTTGTGCTTATTTGTTTATTTGTTCTTTTTATTATTGTGATTTGATTATTTGGTTTGATTGATTAGTTTTTATTTGCTATTTTCAGTTGTTCAATCTGTTTTTATATTTTGTATATGTTTGTAAACCTCCCAGAGTAGCATTTTTGCTAGATAGAATCATATAATCATAGAATCCTAGAGTTGGAAGAGACCTCCAGGGCCATCTAGTCCAACCCCCCTGCCATGCAAGAACCCCCATCACAGTACTCTCAACAGATGTCCACCCAGCCTCTGCTTAAAAGCCTCCAAAGAAGGAGACTCTGCCACCCTCCTTTGGGGCAGCATCTTCCACTGCCGGACAGCTCTAACTGTCATGAAGTTCTTCCTAATGTTCAAATGGAATCTGTTTTCCTGTAGTTTGAAACCATTGCCCTAAGTTCTAGTCTCTGAAGCCATGGAAAACAAACCTGTTCCCTCTTCAATATGGCATCCTTTCAAATATTTAAACATGGCTATCATATCCCCCCTCAGCCTTCTTTTAGAGAGGCTAATAAAATTAAATAAATAAATAGACTTTGTGTGTGTGTGTGTGTGTGTGTGTGACAAGTTGCCATTTGGGGACTGCAGAAGATCAGGGGACTCTGTGTGTGTGGGGTGTGTGTGTGTGTGTGTGTAATTAAACATGCCACACTCTCTCTCTCTCACACACAACCCTTTCTTTGCTATAGCAAAAAGTGGACGACTGTGAACGCTGCCGGGAGTATTTTAACAAAGAAGGGCGGGTGAAGGCGGCCAGTGTCGCCCGGGAAGGTTCCGACGAGGAGGCAGACGAGGAGAAGGAGGCGCTGAAGAACCAGCTGCGGGAAATGGAGCTGGAACTGGCCCAGACCAAGCTGCAACTGGTGGAGGCCGAATGCAAAATCCAGGTAAGGAAGGCCCCAGGTTTGTCCCACGAGTTTAACCGGGGGGGCAGGGGGGCAGGGATTAGATTCTGAACCTTACCTTGAGCGTTAAGTGGCCGGAATTGGGAGGGGGTGGGCATAAGGAATGATAAAAGAGTCAAGGAGGGTGAGATCTACGGTTACGGAAGGATCCTATTTATGTATGTATGGTGAGGCCCCATCTGGAGTACTGTGTACAGTTCTGGTTCCCATACCTTCCAGAAGGATATGATGGAAATGGAAAAAGGTGCAGAGGAGGGCAACCAGAATGATTCGGGGACTGGAACGCCTTCCTTACCATCTGAGGCTGCAGCGGCTGGGCCTCTTCGCTCCTGAACGGCAGCACCTAAGTATCAACAACTCTTGGTTAATCAACAAAGGTGGAATGTCTTATGTGCATGGAACTGTATCTCTATATGTCCTCTGATGCCTTTTGTATATATCTATTTTGATTTTCCTCTCTGGCTCATTGGCATCACTAACTCCTCAGGTATTAATAAGGTATAGCTTTGTGATGGGATGGATTTGTGGGCAGTTTTTTATATTACAGTGGTACCTTGTATAAAGGAATTAATTCGCTCCAAAGGAAAATATGTTAAGCAAATTTTCCTTTATACAAATTCCCCATAGGAATGCATTGAAAACTGAGTGATCCCATTTTATGTTGTACGGATTCGCCCCATAGGCGATTCTGTTAAGCAAATTTCCCCTATCTCTGGATTTTTTTATGTTGTACAGAACTGTTGGTTATGTAAGGATCCACTGTATATATTTTATATATTTATATATATTTATTACTATTTATTATACCGTATCCTGTTGCTGGTCATTGACTGTAATAAAGTTTTGATTGATTGAACGTTAGGAAGAACTTCATCACAGATCTGTTCGGCAGTGGAAGATGCTGCCACAAAGGGTGGTGGAGTCTCCTTCTTTGGAGGTTTTTAAGCAAAGGCTGGATGGCCATCTGTCGATGGGGGGATCCTGCAATGCAGGGGGTTGGACTAGATGGCCCTTGAGGTCTCTTCCAACACTATGATTCTATGATCCCCTTCCGTTCCCATTTCAGGACCTTGAACACGACTTGGGGCAAGCGCTGAACGAGGTCCAGGCTTCCCGAAAGACCTGGTTCAACCGAACGCTGAGCTCCATCAAGACGGTGACGGGCGTGCAAGGGAAAGAGACGTGCTGAAGGGTCCGCCCGCCCTCCGAGGTGCCTCCGGCCGTTTGGGGAAGAACCTCCTGCCTTCCGGCGCTTGCCTTGACCAGATGCCCCGCGCAAGGGAGTGGACCAGCATGTACATAAAACTCTAGAATTAAAACGCAGCACAGGTCGGAAGGGGTGGTGGTGGGGTGGGGTGGGGATTTTTCCACAGGTCAGTGACCCAATCTCGATGGCAAGACTTGTAGCGAGACACCGTCTCTCTTCATACTACTGATTATTTAACCACGGGGGCGTTAGCTGTAGGCCAAAAGCTCTTGATTTTGGAGATGAAACAAGAGACAAAACACTCCATTCTACAGCTTGGCTGTCTGGTAAGCCTTAGGTACGAGAGAAGTGCTGACCCAAACCTGTCTAACTTATTAAGTTTACATACGAGATTTCCCCCCAACCCTTTTCATTTTCCTTTTTTCTCCGTTATAACTTTTCAGAGGTTTCATTTTAAAGGAGCGAAATAAATTGACGAAACTTATTAGCCAGGAGTGGTGTCAGGGCCAGGAGCCAGCCTCCCTTTCTCCCTGTCCACCAGAACGAGCGGGGAATCCTTTCCGTGGGTAATTTTGTGCAACAGGTCCCCCGCACACACCCTGCCAGACCCAAATGGGCGCGCCTCCTGCTCCTCCCACCATCCAGCATCTGTTTCCCTCGTTTAATCAGTTCTATGCAAATCCCGAGGGGGGGGAAGTGTCTCCCTCCCTGCGTTTTTTAATTAAAACAAAACAAAACACCTGCTTGTCACTCCAGAACCACTCTCAGAATAAGTGGCTTTTCCTAGGCAGAAGCACACCGATCTCTATTTGCAAGGGCTGAGTCGAAACAAACAAACAAAAAGCCTGGGGAAGGCATTCGTATTCCTTGAATGGCAACAACTCTCAACATCACACAACCACTACCTACCCCTCCTGGGTTCTGGGCGTTGTAGTCCAAAGAAATCCGAGGGACTCGGGGGGGGGGGTCAGTGTTGAAATCGGCCCAAGCCGCTGGTCTCCCACATCTGTTCAATTTTCTGGGGGAGTCCCCCCGAATCTCTGCTCCAGAAACGGTGTCTTTGTTCTTTGATTTACAGGAACAAAGCGGGAGGACCTGCATTTTTAAACGGAGTCCGTTTGTTTTTGATTATTCCATTTGTACGTGTCTTATGTTGTCTCTGCCACCAGGGCGCTTTTCTAGTTTTGGCACAGAGACGGGACTAGTGTGAGATTGGAAAGGACAAATGCTGCTTTATCTGCTCTCCTGGGGTCCACCGGCACCAAAGCCAAATGGCTGGGTTGCCCTCCCCCCCACCCACCCACATCCCTTTCTTCCTGCCTTCCTTCCGTTCTTCTTGTAACTACATACACCAGTAGGTACTAATGCTGCTTGGATTTCTGAGCGCTTAGATTATCCCGGACTTCTCGCCAGAAACGCTGTAGAATGGAGGTTTTGCAACCTTTGTGTTATATTTCTTTTCTCCTTTTTTAATTTATACTGGTGTGCGCGGAGCTGAATAGCTGTGCTATCGGTGGATACACTTCTGTTGGGTGCAGCCTGTGAGTATAAGCTGGTTTACCAATAAGAGGCACTGGTCTGTATATAAAGATAATTTGTATTTCTACGTTTTGTTTTTCTCGGCGACCAGACTGATGCAACCTGACATGGTAAAAGGTGAGGCCTGAGCGTTCCTGATTTATCTCTCCCCCCCCTTTAACTGTGTACATGACTATCTTTATTGTTTAATAATACTACAAAAAAAGAAAAGAAAATCTACCGTAACTCCATCAATAATAGACGTGTGGACCTTGTAGTAGAATAGTTGTTGCAGTGTGTAGATCTTTGGACTGATCCATAAACTAGTAAATTGTATTACTGGTTTTGGTTGTCTTTATTTCACTTATTTTTTGCATGAGAAACCTTGGTCGATAAGGCCCGGTGTGTATCTCGGTAAGCTGGCTCTTCCTGCCTTATTCTCCGTGATTTACAGTTTACGCTTTTCCCCGGCCTTGAGAAGCAAATGTGGCATGCATGGCTTGGATTACTCTCTCTGGCACTGTCCAGCCTTTAATCTGGTGGTTCTCTCACTTCACAATCATGCCCCTGCAGTGGAGGTTTAGCTGAAGAGCTGGTGATATTCCTGGGGGCCGGCGGGTGAATTGTGTGGACTCAAGGTCCTTCGGAGATGGGTTCTGTTGTTGACCTCAGACTAGCACTTTCTCCTTTCTCTAGTGCTTGCTTAAATGGTTTGCATTCCAACTGCTCCATTTTATTTTTATTTTCACCATTTTTAAATTTCATTTCTGACAATCTGGGATGTTTCAAAAGACTGATATGACCATCTATCTCAGCTGCCTGTTCAACCATTTTAGGGGACTTTTCCCGGACTAGAAACCTCAATTCTGGATTTAGCAAATTATAAACAAGGGTTGAGAGGCACTGCCTTTTAGGAAGAGATTTAGCACGTTCACCTCTCGAGTAGGGGGTCCTGGGCAGGGGAGAGGTTTTCTGGGATCGAAATGCTGCAGGACACATTTGTCGCAGCTAGCATGAGGATTTGCAGACCGCGAGACAAATCCATGGCATAATTTCCCCCCCACACATTGTCACTTCAAGTGTTGATTGGTTTGGCTACACCAAGCTGCACCTCTCCTCCCTCAAACGCTGACGGGATGCCGCCCCCAACAGACCTCACCAGCATTCCCAGTTACGAAACGCTTACGGGAGTTACAACCCAACAATATCTGGAGGGCCACGGTCATCCACCCTTGGTCTACAGCTGGTCCATCCATGAATCGTAGAATGGAAAGAACCCAACGAGTCAACACGTCCAATTGGTGGATCCACCACTTTCAGGTGAGGGGCTTTCCCTACCCCGGATGAAAGCTAAGACAAAGGCAGGCAGGGCCCTTCATAAGTTCCAACACTAACCCTTGCTTGATGCAGCTAGGGCCATGTTTGAAGCTTTAGGTTCTGGGATGAGCAGCCTGTCCTATTCTTTGGGGAACATGCTCTCCTTGTTACTACTCATATATCAGAACTTCTGGATCCCGGTGGTCTCTTGCTCTACTCGGCCTGCATCTTCTATCCCTCCGCTTCCATTTCTCGAGCTGGCAAACCCCAAGAATAGCACAAGAGGTCAACATGGGCCAAGGAGCTGCGGCTCACTGCATGCGGGAAGACGCGACCCCAAGCCTTTCACGGGGGTGGCGAGGGCTGTCAGAAAACGACAGGTTCGCAGGCCTGTGAGCCTCTTTTGAGATCTCTCTCTCACACTCTTGTAGCCTGTGCGTTGGCACTTGCGGGGAGAGCAACACTCTGCTTCAAGGCTTGGTATATCGCGGCATGTCTTCTGTGCCCCTCCCCCCCGGTTTGTGACATGTGCCGTGTGAGCCCTCCGCTTCCTTTCTGGTCCAGAGGAATTTGCCTCTTGGAACTTCATCCAGGATGCCTTCCAAATATTCAATTTGTACAAGAGCCAAGCATGCTGTAATCAACTGAAGCCACGAGGAATGCTGGTCTTCTAGATTTCGAGGTTCCCAACTCCTTGCAGTACAGGCAGGGATAATGGAATATGTAGTCCTTCATCAGAAAGGTCCAGTGTTCCTGAGCCCAAGAGTAGCAATCACCATACAGGGATGGAAAGCACCTACTTAACCTCATGTTTAATTCTGCCTACTGTTGTCAAATCTTTCTGGGTGAGAGACTTCCAGTTACCTCTCTGGCTGTTCTCCAGATAACACAGTTTTAAACTGGAAAGCCGGCACAGGGATTGTCCCTCAGCTTCCCACGATATTAAAAGCAGTTTATTAAAGGTTTTGTTCTGAGAGCGACCTAGTCGCATAAAATTTTAAGCGCTCCTTCCACCACCCGGCCTCCCTTGGAATGAATTTGACATAACTGTATTTGTAACACACTCCCCATAGAAGGATTACACTTTAATATTTTCTTTTCAATTATTATTATTTTTATTTAAACAGACAAAACAAAACAACAAAAGAGCCCTGTGGTGCAGCGGTTAAATGCCTGTACTGCAGGTAAAAACTGTGCTCATGACCTGGGGTTCAATCCCCGGTAGCAGGCTCAAGGTTCACTCAGCCTTCCATCCTTCCGAGGTCGGTAAAATGAGTACCCAGCTTGCTGGGGGGGGGGCAATGTGTAGCCTGCGTACTGTAATTAAAAACTGTAAACCGCCCAGAGACTACTTGAACTGGTATGGGGCAGTATATATAAGCAGAAAACGGCTGCGTCAGTAGAAAAAGCCGCTTGCATTATTTGATAGGAAAGCATTCCTTTCTTAGAGAGCTTTCTTGTCTCTTCTTTCGGGCAGCCTTTTGAGGTCATTTCATGCGGCAAGCTGGGTGTGAGCTTGTGTACATCAATGTACCTTCCGTGGTGAAATCCAGAGAAGTTTTCCTTATGATCCCCCCCCCAAAAAATACAGGAAAATATTGTTGCTTTTGTTACCTGCGGACAAGTTGGAACTGACTTCCAGTGGCCCTTGGAACAGGCCTTTTTAAGAGAAGGGAGATACGGTATTTGGGTGGCTTTACCGCTCTCAGAGTTATCATGGCTGAGCGGGGAATTGAATTCACGCCTCCAGCATCCTAATCCATGACCCATGACACCCGCACAGGGGTTACCCACAGGAGAAAGTAGGAATCACTCAAACCCTTGCAGGCATGTCCAAACTTAGGCCCTCCTGATGTTTTGGACCACAACTCCCAGAATTCCAAGCCTGTATTTCCAGTGACAAAGGACTATGGGAGCTGTAGCCCAAAACATCTGGAGGGTCAAAGTTTGGACACGCCTGCTTAGAGGACAACAGCAGTGGCTCACATTTTGGCACCCTCAAACTTACCTAGACCACAATTACACACACACACACACACAAACTTCCATTCCGTGGGCAAAATACTAGAGAAAAAGAAAACAGAGAATTTTGAAGGTAACGCCTTTATTAATAACAATCCAGACCAATGAGCTCACCGCCATGGCTCGGGAAAGGACTTCCGCAGGGCGTTTTTTGCCATCACGACAAATGGTCATCAGACCTACAACCCTGCTTCTCCGAAAAGTGGGATATCGCTTGGGCAACCCTGTCCTTGGGTTGCTGGCCATGGAATTAAACATAACAGATAACAATGCTTTTCTCCCCCAAGGGAGGGCGGTTTGGTGAAGGGAGAAGGGGATGGCTTTCTTTGGTCTTGAACCAAAATATATAAATATGTAAACAAACAAACACAAATCTCTTGGCATTTGAAGGAAGAATGACCCTCTTTTAGAATCTAATGATTCTTTTCTCTCTCCGCCTATTTACATCTCTCATCTTTTAGGCCAAAAACGTGGCAGGGTAAAAGCGCTGCGTGGGCCAAGGTGTATTAAAGTGCGGTCAAGATGTCAGCGGGGTTAAAAATAAAAATTTAAAAGGCAGCCACAGAAATATTATCCAGACTGAAAATAGAAAGTGCTTCCCTCTTCCAACCCCCATCCCAGAGATCGAGAGGAAAAACAGAGCGCGGGGGGCTCTCTCTGACCTGCCAAGAACCCGGTTTGTAAAAAGGAGGCACCCGTTTCTTGTAAAAATGATGTGGCATCTTTGCTCCGCCGAAAACCCTCAACAAAATGCATCCCCTCCACCCGGGAAGTCGGCTTTTCGTTCCCATTTTGTAGGCAAAACGGCTGCCCTTTGGGATGTTGCTGGCTGGGACTGATGGAGGACAATATTTTGGAGGGTTTTGGTTAGGGAGCGAAAGGCACCACCTTCCACTTCCAGGCTGTAAACTCTAGATTAGAAGGCTGTATGTTTCCTATTCTGAGCTCAAGGGTCTCTCTTATCCATGGCCGCCAGACTGTTGCACAGGTGAGCTGTAACTTGGAACCAAGCCCTAGTCTCTTCTGGACATACTCTTGTTAGGATTTTGTCCCATGAGCAATTATAGCTCCCTCTGGGGGTACACCTGGGGCCCGGAGCCCAACAACAGCTCCTTATTGGAGGGTAGGGTGAGATGGACCCAAAGTAGAAAGAAAAATGTCAGCATCACAACTCAAGGGTCCTCTCCTCCAACTCCTTAACAATGCAGGACTTGGCGGCTTCAGCTTCCCTGCCTGGTGGCCCGCCCGCCCTGAGTTTAAAAACCTCGTCCAAAGGCCGAAGATGGACAAAAACATCTCTTGCAAGCCCAGCGCTTGTGTGTGTGTGTGTGGGGGATAGCCAAGAGCCATTAAGAAAACAACAACAAACCCTCCTGTTAGATTGGTCCAGAAGGGTGTTAAAGTGCAAAGCGAAACGAGTTTGGAAGAAATTTTGCTTTAAAAAAACAACACCACATTCAGAGTCATCTTCAAAAGCCCAAGGAGAGGACATTTGGTGAGCTACTCTGACTGTACAACAGGGCCAGGGCCTGGCATTAAAAAATAGAAATTTAAAAACCTCTTCTCCGCTCTCCATCCCCTCAACCCCCCCCCCGGCCCTTCCCCATTGCAAAGCACAACACGACATCCTATGTACATCTATTGCTATGTTTGAGCAAGCTAAAGATGGAGGAGCATATTGCATTTTTCCCCTTTCACTTTTCCCCCTTCTTCTGGTCCGGTA
Organism: Phrynocephalus forsythii; assembly: GCA_029282475.1. Classification (NCBI taxonomy): domain Eukaryota; kingdom Metazoa; phylum Chordata; class Lepidosauria; order Squamata; family Agamidae; genus Phrynocephalus; species Phrynocephalus forsythii. The sequence goes on from JAPFRF010000018.1 coordinate 7,547,727, forward strand.
AAATAACAATTTAAAAAATAGAGACAAGCTGTGCCCACCCTCCATCCTTGAAAGATAAAATCTGACACATCCAAGACCCCCCCTCCTCCCCCAATAGCCCCTCCCCAATCCCACCGAGTTCTATTTACTCTCATTTTTGTTGGGTGTTGCTGTCGTTTGTTAAAAGTCATCCCCCCCCCCTCGGGTCAAGGAAATAAATAAATAAAAAAGCACCGTTTGCACCACGTAACCTGGGTTTTTTTTTTTTTTTTTTTGCACTAGAAGTCAGAGAAGTATTCTTGAGGGTTCAAGTGAATGACAAGGGGCGCGATGTTGAGTGGTTGGCAATAAGGGTTGTCAATGAAAAAGCCACCTACAGCAGAGAGAAGAGCAGAGAAGCAAGAAGAAGAAAATTGGAGGTTAATTACTTTTTCTTTTTTTTAAAGTGACATCCAAGGGCCGCTTAAATTTCTCTGCTCTTTCAAAGCTGTAAGTGGGGTTTTCATTCCCAAACGGGCATGGGTTTTGGATACCTTTTCCGCAAAGAAAATTGTAGAAAGAAAATATGGAAATACTTGTACGGAGTAACTTCCAGGAACTATGTTCCCCCTTTTATCGATTTACAGGTGTATCTTCTTCGAAATAAAAACAAACAAAGAAAAAAAACCCCCCAAATGAGGAACTAATAGCTGATTAAGGTTTTCAGTAAAGCAGAGAAATGTAAAATACGCAGCAACAGGGCAAAGGGTTACAACGTGGTTAGTAACTCCCGACATGACAAAAATAAATGGAGAAAAGGAAAGGGGGAGGATGATGTCATATCAATTATTGGAAATGATTGCCATCGTGTTGGAAAAGGCATAGCGCCCTGGGAGGGCCATCCCAGCCAGCCAGAAAATGAGGAGTCGTCTGGAAAACTCATTGTGCGAGTGGTATTTAGGCAAATTGTCTAAGGGAAGAGCAACCACCCTCAATTTATAAAGCGGCCAATTTGCATTGGAAAGAAATCCAATTTTTCCAACATGTCCTCTTTGGTGGTCGTCATTGGTCGGCTATGCTTTTCCAAGTTCCCTGATGGCTTGTTTTCATCCATAGGCCAGCCGGGCGGACGGATCAAGGATTTTATCAGTGCTGTTCTCGATCGGAGGGCACCCCACCCGTTCACCCCGTTCCTTCTAAAAACAACAGGCCGTTAATCTAGATGAAGATCACTTTGGCAGGGTTGGAAGCGGGAGGCGGGATAGCGAATGTGCCGGATGGCCATCCACCAATCTCGTCTCTTGGGCTGGATTAAGGCACCACCGCCAACTGGCTAGCCGCGGGAGAGAGCGGAACCAGCCGGATAGGTAAGGAACCACAAATGCACGGCTGTCACCTGCTCTGCTTCCCTCTTGGCTGGAATTGATTGCAAAAGAAGAGGTGTGTTTATATACTCTGCCCCTCGGCACTCACTCACCGTACCTGGATTTTTGGACCATGTTTGGTTGATCCACCACCCGTTTTACCCCACCCACCCACCCACCCACCACGACCTCCCTCCTTGGCCCACGACGCCCATCCGAGTGATCCGAAGGAAATGTTGCAGAGTAATATAAAAAGCACCCTGGGGGAGAGAAGGACCCGCGAGATGGACCTACATCTGGAAAGTGACTTTTGGAAGGAAAAAAAAGCCAAATAGGATGCTTAACCTAGGTTGCTGTCGTGGTGGTGGCGAGGCCTTAAAAGCCGTCCCCCCTGCATCCAACCCTTTCCCCCCTTGTTTCCGGAAGCCTCCCCGAGAACAGCAGACACCCCCTCTCCTGGATCTCAAGAGCGGAGAAGTTGTGCACGCAGGCAAAACTCACACATGATGACAAACCACCACTTTGGGCTTGATGCACACACCACAAAATTAAAAAAGGAAGAAAGGGGAAGGTTGCTGGCCTATGGCTGAAACGGCTATCTTTCCCCCACAGCAGCACCGGACAAGACCAGAACGATTAAGGTAGCAAGTTTCGGTTTGTTGGGGGGGGGTGTTTCCCCCACCTGCTTTTTTTTTTTCATTTGGGGTGGGGAACTGTGTTGCTGCTTTAGATTCTTAGAATTTGTACAAGGAAATCGGGAGGAAAAAAGTGTAGAAACGGGGCGGGGCATGGGCAGACCAATGACTTAGATTTTTAAACTCCGGAGGAGAAACGTCAAGGAGACCCGCATCCATGTGTTACAAATGGCAAGACTGAGTAAAGGAGGCCACAAGAACCTACACAGGCTTGATTTGTTTGAGGTTGGATTCTTTTCTTTTCGTCTAGAAAAACAACTTTGGAATCTAAAAAATAAATGCAAAACTAGGCAACAGGCAATACCTTTATAGGCCACAAAGAAAAAGAAAAAGAAAAAATTGCAAGCTTTCGCGGACAACACGCTCTTCTTCAGCGCAAGTCCCAAAAGTTCAAACGTGGCAAAAGATGTGCTTTGCCAGGAGGTTATTCTTAAAGTTCTTGGCTGGGTGATGTACGCCCTCCGACTCCATCATCATCTAGCCAAGAACTGTAAGAATAACCTCCTGACAAAGCACATCTTGTGCCATGTTTGAACTTTTGGGACTTGCTTTGAAGAAGAGTGTGTTGCCCGCGAAACCTTGCAATGTCTTTTATTTTTATTAGTGGCCGATAAAGGTATCGCCTGTAGCTTAGTTTTGCATTTGTGTTTTGTGATGGCCATGTGTCTCAACCTTTTTTTTTTTTGCTTTGATTTTAAAAAAATATACCTAAATGCTTCCAGCATTGAGTATTGCACTCTTTTGTCAGGCCATATTGGCTGGACCGGGAATTTCTATCTCTACAAAGCCCTCCTTTTATAGAGCCACTTGGGATCTTTCCTTCTGAGGGCAAACAGCAGGGTTTGGAAATGTTAAGCTTTTTCAAGTTCTGGGCAAGGGGACTCTTAGCCTTTGTTTTATTTTTTTAATTTTATTTTTTATTTCCAAAGAAATGAAAGACACTGAGGAAGAGATGGTGGGTGGTGATTTAGGCACGTCCTGTGGAAGAACCGGGACAGAAAAAGCCATCTCCTTGTGTGGGGGGGAGGGGGAGGACCATGGGTTATCTATAACTGTGCCCTGATTTTAGCAGGCATAAATGCAATTTGTCCCCAGTAGAGATGTCTTTCGTTATGAGTGTGAACACTTAAGACATAAGGTACCACCCACAAGACTTGGGGACATGGCCAAAACAAGTGTCCAAGAAAGATTCCACAACATTGTTACATGGGATCAAGTCTAAACTATAAATCTTTAAAAACAGACAGAACAGCATTTAAATCCATGTTGTGTGTCTTTGATATTTAGGACACTAAACGGGTATTCATTTGTTTTGGTTTTTCTCTCTTCCTTTTTCTTTGGTCCAATACGGAAATTTACATCTAGCGTTCCAAATCCATAGGTCCAAAATGTAAGGTGATGAACCTGGCTCACAGTTTTGGGTCAGGAAACAGGCGGATACTCTCCATTACAACAAAAACTGGTTTTATTTTGTGATCAGCGTTTTATACTCTATACATCCTTCACAAGTTTGTTTTTTTAAAGTTTTACATAATCCAGGTACTTCACTTAAAAACAAAGATTTTTAAAGCATCTAAGTTTCTTTCCTATATAACAGAAGGCTGGTATAAGTTATTTTGGAGAGGAGGAGGAGGGGAAATGAGGTATCCCTTTTTCACAGACAATTGTGTGTGTGTGTGTGTGTGTATGTATTCTTCAAGTTTTTTTTAAAAAAAGAACTAAAATTGCATTTTGTTTAAAATAAAACAAAAAAGGTAGGAAAAGAGGCTTCTTTACAGATGGATTTTTCTGCTCAGGTATGCATTCAAAGAAAACCAGGCTTTGACACAAGTCAAGCAGACTGTCTTGGTCCGTCTGCCCCTTGTTTTTCTTCTAACATTCTGTACTGTGGTGGTCATTCAAGTGTGTGTGTGTGTGTGTGTGTGTGTGTGGTGGGGATTGGATTCGTCCCTTCGCTAAAAGAACGAGTAATGGGGCAGGGGGTAGGTGGGTAGTTTCATAACAGGCAACAGTAGCATTCTCTTGGGCAAACCTACAGAGAGAAGAAACCAAGAGGAACTCAAGGTAAGTCTAACCACCCGAGAAAGGCAAATGAAAAATAAAAATAAAATAACAAAAACAAAAAGTAGAAGATGAAGAGAAAACTCCCATCTTTCGCCCTTCTGATTGCTGACCCAAGATCAAAACAGCCTGGTATCTGGGAGCCTAATGTTACATCCTGAAAAAGGAATACTTCTCAGCCTGGCCGCTGCCTATGACAAGATTGGTAGCCCGAGGATTATCATTATTATTATTATAGATACAGTGGTGCCCCGACTTAAGAGCAGCTCGACTTAAGAGCAATTTGACTTAAGAGCAGAAAACTGTTGGCATTTTAACTGCCACCTTTTACAAATTTTAGATATGATCCGCTCGACTTACAAATATATTTTTCTTTTTTTTTCTTTTTTTAACTTATTTTTTCAATTCTTCAGGTAGGTACCCCAACTTAAGAGTAGTTCGACTTAAGAACATGCATTCGGAATGGGTTAAATTTGTAAGTCGAGGTACCACTGTATTATGAAAAGGAGAGGGCAACAGGAGTGAGTGCTTGAGATGTTTCTTTGGGGCTGCCGTCTCCCATCAATGTTCACGAGAGGTTGTCAGTGTTTTCCAGTGTTCTTGGGTTCAAACTCGCGGGGCCTTCCCCACCCAGCCCTAGTTGTGTTGGTCGGGGTTTCTGGGAGTTGCGGTCCAAGAACATTGGGGCATCCAAGGTTGGCAATCCCCTGGGCTATGTGACGTAAGACTGATGGGGAATTGCAGGCCAAGAACATATTGAGCAGCACCGGTGGTCTCCTCGCTTTAGAACAGTGGTTTTCCATCTGTGGGTCCCCAGATGCATGCTCCTGGACTGCAACTCCCAGAAGTCTTCCTCCCTAGCTGAGCTGGCCAGGATTTCTGGGAGTTGCAGTCCAGAAACATCTGGGGACCCACAGGTGGAGAATCACTGTTTTAGAAGGACAGGTGGAGGGTTCTGCCGGGTCTTCTCTTTTGTCTCAAGAAAAATGGTTTTTCAAGCCTATTTGTATGGGGCCAGAAGACACACCCCCCCCAGGCCATGTTGCATGTTAAGGAAAATATGACGAGAGGTCACACAGCTGGATTTAGCTTTTCTTCCTCGGCCTATCTATGGCCTTCTAACGGGTGTGGGGGGGGAATCTGAAATACTGGAGAAAGACGGTGAAAGGTTGGTTGACAACTCAAAGCCTTTCCTCTGCCTGATTTTGGGGGTGATTTTAAAATTCTTGTGGCCTCACAAAAAGTCTGTTGTAAATGCTTGGTTGTGTGTGTGTGTGTGTGTGTGTGTGTGTGTGTGTGTGTGTGGTTTTTTTGGTGGCTTCCCCCCTTCCCAAATTAAAAAGTGTTTCCTGTTGGACGGTCACTAAAACTCTTTTTTTAATCACCTAGGCATTCTGTTTTTTAGAAATCAGAAAGCAGCAACAGCAGATACTCTAAGAGGGTCAAAGATGATCAGAGTGAAAACTTTCCCAACATGCAAACAGCTTCACAGAGGCAAAGGCAGAGAAAGGTAAAAGAGATAGATAGATAGATAGATAGATAGATAGATAGATAGATAGATAGATAGATAGATAGATAGATAGATAGATAGATAGATAGATAGATAGATAGATAGATAGATAGATAGATAGATAGAGATAGATAGATAGATAGATAGATAGATAGATAGATAGATAGATAGATAGATAGACAGACAGACAGACAGACAGACAGATAGATAGATAGATAGATAGATAGATAGATAGATAGATAGATAGATAGATAGATTCCTGCTTCATAATATAGTGATCAGGAATGACAGCCAAGTAGGTAGCTAAGATAGATAGATAGATAGATAGATAGATAGATAGATAGATAGATAGATAGATAGATAGATAGATAGATAGACAGATAGATAGATGGGAAGGAAGAATGGATGGAAGGGATAGATAGATAGATAGATAGATAGATAGATAGATAGATAGATAGATAGATAGATAGATAGATAGATAGATAGATAGAACACGAGAGAGAGAATAAGAGAGAAAAGGGGAAAACCTTACAGCCGGGGGGAGCACTTTGTTCCCAAGATTCAGCACCACAACCAAGCAACCAACCAACCTACCAGACATTTCCAAATTAAAATCCAAGAACAAAACAGTAAGAAACTCTTTATGCAGAGAACGAGGGCAGCCTTTCTCTACACAAGTCGTTGGGAGTCAGCAATGGCCCGCGTTCCTTTGGAACATGGAGAGGAAGTGGGTTCTAACGAGCGCCCTCTCTGCTCCAAATATCTGTTTATTGAATGCATTTTATTTCTCTTTTCAGGCACCACCCTTTGGGAGATGGCTACTTGCCCTCTCCGATATTAAAAAGCCTAGACACAACAATGAAGAAATTTTTTTAAAGCATTCCTGGTAGAGTTTACTACGCGCCACAAAGTTCTGCCATCAAAATTATGGAACGAATTGCCGTTGGAGAGTAGGCAAGCTGGCTTTCGGCATCTAGAAGGGCCTTAAAGACCTGGCTCTTCAGGCAATGCTTTGGAGACCTCTGAGCACACCGTTATAGATTGTGATCTTTTTTTTTTAACTGCTGGCACCAGTTCCTCTTGCCGGATCTGACCTGTCTGGTGGGTGGCGCTAGGTCTATTTTTCTTGTTTATGTTTCAGTATTTGTATCTTGTATTTCCATATTGACTTCTACTTTATTATGCTTTTCTTATCTTATGCTTTTGTATTTGGGTATGTTGTTGGGCAGCTGCTTTTTGGTGACGTGTCGTACGCCGCCCAGAGTTCCTTCCCTATGGGAAAATCGGCCGGTCAATAAGCACAATAAATTAATAATTATTGCATGTCCTGCACTCTGGGGCAGCCTGAGAAACAGATCCTGCCCCTCCTCTGCCTTTCAAATATTTGAAAAGTGCTATCATCTCTCTCCCCAAGTCTTCTTTTCCCCTTTTACACGCCCTGGTCTTTCAGGCTTTCCTCATCCTGAGAGATGTGGGGAATCACACCTGGTGCCTAGGCGATAGGTGGCATAATCCCCTCCTCCTAAGTCAAGGACGATCAGAAGAAAGCTGGACCAGAGAGAGATAGTCAACTAATGCAGAGAGGCCACAGAAGACCTCCTGTGGAACGAACGGAGGCATACTCAGAGCTCATCCAGAACACTCCTCAACTAATTAAAGGCACTGCTTCGTCACAACAGAGGGCGTTCGTGTGCTGCTCCAAGCTGGGCCATCGTCACTGATTCCAAACGGCTTTGCCCCCGTCGCTGCATAAAACTACATTCAAAGTAATCCAAAGAGCCATTTTCTCCCCAGATAAACAAAAGTAATTTTTTTTGGGGGGGTGTGTGATTTTTTCAGGGGTAAGGTACGGGGAGCTGAGAAAAGGCAGGGGAATGAACCAGTGTTGACGAACCTGTGGCGCGGGTGCCAAACCTGGCACTCGGAGCCCTTTCTGTGGGCACCCGACATCGCCCCTTCACAGCCACCTGTGTTCAGGTTAAATGGCTGTATTGGCACTTTGCAAAAAATAAAATAAAAAATTAGAGGGTTTTGAATCGCAGTTTGGGCACTCGGTCTCTAAAAGGTTTGCCACTGCTGATGGACCAGGAGTGATCCCTCCGGGAAGGGGCTTTAAAGACTATGTACCGCCCTCACCCCACCCCTGTTGGAGGGAGGAAAGGAAGCAAGTGGAAGTTCTTGGTTGTTTCTAGCCATAAGAACATAAGAAGAGCCCTGCTGGATCAGGCCAAAGGCCCATCTAGTCCAGCTTCCTGTATCTCACAGGGGCCCCACCAGATGTGTCTGGGAGCGCACAAGACTGTCTTTCTCCTAATACCACCCCTCCTGGATCTGGCCCTTAAATTACCCCGGTTTTAAGCCTGGAGATGACACATCTCCATCAAGGTTTGCAACCTGTGATGGACTTTTCCCTCCAGGAATCTGTCCAGTCCCCTTTTGAAGGCATCCAGGCCAGATTCACTTCTTATGGGGGTTTGCTTGACCATGGTGCCAGCCCCGCCAGAGGTGTGCAGAAGCACCCAGAGCTTAGCTCTTCCACTCTGGGGTGAGAGTTCCTCAAAGCATGGCTCAGAGGTGGTTCTGGGGCCTTTGGACGGCTGCACCCAGGATCCTGCATGAAGAGCGGCTGGGACTGGTCGTTCCAAAAGAGCAAGCCAGCCTCGCTCTGGTTCTGGACGTTCTCGTCCCAGGAGGGGCCTTTCTCAACCTCTCCTGTGGACCCTGGGCAAACACCCCTTCCCACAATCTGATTCCCACAAGATGGCAAGGGGGAGGAGGGAGAGGACCCACAAGGGCAGGGGTGTAACAACCAAATCACAGTTACAAACCCTCCAAACTTGGCGAGGTCTTGGGGTAAGAGGAGGGTCAAATAAGGATCTTGGATTCAAAATTCTGGCCCTTCGGTGTGCTTTGAATGGAGCACGAGATGGCTGTAAGAAAGTTCACTCAGGCAGGGTTGTCGGAGGGGGTGGTGGTGGTGGTGGTGGTGGTGGTGTCGGAAGCGGTTGGGTGGGTGGGTGGGAACACTCAGGTTCAGTTATGAAAAAGAGCAGGCAGTTAAAACAAGCAGCTCTTCCACGGCCAGGCAAAAGCGACAGAGAAGAGGAGTGATTCCAGCCCCCTCCCCAACGGAGGGTCAGCAGGAGGCCCACAGTCTTCTCAGGGGAAAAAAAGAGGTACGGCAGGTGCCACGTCAAAAAGGGGGAGCAGCTGGTTCCCTCTTCCACCTCCCAGTCCTCCCCGATCACTCCCACACAAGCTGGGGGGGGGGCTGCCCCTCCTGAACAACGTACAGGCGTCCTAGATTTGTGGCACACGAGAGAAAAGGATGAACGTACCGTAAGCTGGTGCGGCAGCGGCGGCGGCGGCGGCGCTGTATCCATACGGCGCTGCGTAACCTGCAAAAGAAACACAGGGAAGGGCTGATTCCTGTTTTGTTGCAGCATACGGGGCTTGTCCGGAGGCAAGAGGACAAGGCAAATAGAGGATGCATGGATAGGAGGAACCCTGCACATGCCTCCGGGCCCGGCCTGCATGTTCACAAGGATCTGTTTCTACCCTATAGCTCTTGTGGGTTGTACAGTTTCCTCCCATCCAAGCTGGAAGGGGTCGGAAAACGGCTTCCGTGGGTGTTTCTTTAAGCCAGGTAAGTCCAAACTTAGGCCCTCCTGATGTTTTGGGCCACAACTCCCAGACTTCCAAGTCCGTATTTCCAATGGCAAAGGGCTGTGGGAGTGGTGGTCCAAAACATCTGGAGGGCCAAAGTTTGGACATGCCTGATTTAAGCTATTTTGCCTGTTTCCTTCACCTCAAAAACCCAGATGCACAGGTGCTGTGCACCTTGTTTCCAAGGGGAAACTGCATTACCTGCCGCTGCATTCGCACATTTCATCCAAAGCACAGATGGTTTCTATTTAAAGATGGAAAGAAACTAGCCGGAAATTAAGATCTAGCCGGGGGCCCACCTGAAACAGGCATATGATTGAGACGTACAAAATAATGCAGGGCATGAGTCAAGTGGATGGAGGGACACTCTTCTCCCTCTCACAAAATACCACAACTTGGGGACAGCCACTCAAATTGAGGGTTGGGAGAATGAGAGCATACAAAAGAAAATATTTCTTTACCCAGCGTGTTGTTAGTCTGTGGAACTCCCTGCAAGAGGAGGTGGTGATGGCATCTGGCCTGGAGGCCTTCAAAGGGGGATTGGACAGATTCCTGGTGGAAAAGTCCATCCCAGGTGACAAACCATGTTGGAGATGGGTCATCTCCAGGCTTAAAACCAGGGTAAAGGGCCAGATGCAGGGGAGTGGTCTCAGGAGACAGATACCTAGTTTTCTGCGCTCCCAGAGGCATCTGGTGGGGCCGCTGTGAGATACAGGAAGCTGGACTAGATGGGCCTTTGGCCTGATCCAGCAGGGCTCTTCTAATGTCTTATCCCTCGAGGTGAGAGGAATGGCATGCAGATATAGGGGTCTTTTCGGCAGCTTCCCCCAGAATATGGAACTCCCTCCTTATTGAGATCCACCTGGCGCCAACGTTGATGACATTTTGGCGCTGGGTAAAAACCTTCCTGTTCCACTATTTTTTTTAACTGATACAATACGGATTATGAGTCCTGATGGTAATTTTAGTGCATTGTCTTTTACTGTTTTTAATTGTTCATTTTAATTGTTGAATTGTAAACCACCCAAAGAAGTTTGGGTAGTGGGTGGCATGTAAGCTGTATAAATAAAATAGAATAAAATAAAATAAAATAAAATAAAATAAAATAAAACACAGGAAAGGAAATATGTCTGTGAAGATTCTCAGTCATCCAGGTGAGTTTATCTGGAAGTTGAGTCATGGCTACTGGACGTCTTTTTCTTGAGAGACAGAAACGTTTCGCTGCTCATCGAAACATCAGACTGACGAAGCTGTTGGGATGAGCAGCGAAACGTTTCTGTCTCTCAAGAAAAAGAAGTCCAGCGGCCATGACTCAACTTCCAGGAAAGGAAATGTTCAGGTTGTCCACCCTTGTTTCAAGTGTCAACGTGAGTTTCAGAAGGGGATGGTTCCTTCCCAGGAGGGTTGAAGGATGGTGCTTGTAATATTTAACGCCCTGCAGTTGGCAGCTGAGAGAAGACGCTTCCCTGCCTGCATTCAAAAGTACGTCCCACTGGGGAAGCCAGAAGGAAAACTTCCTTGTTTCTCTTCCGAAAGGCCAGACCGAGTTCAAACAACGGGAGCCCATAAAAGGCAGTTAGTTTGTCTCAAATACTTAAAAGAATGCCTCTCCTAGCTCAGGATGCCCGCTGGTTTTCCAATGCACCAAGAAGTGGCCTTGCTGCTTTCAAAGCCACCATGCGGGGCCCCCTCCTGCTAGAAAAGGCACGCAGGCAGGAGATGCATTTGAGAAACATGAACCAGCCGGGGCAATGTTATCGGCAGTGGTCAGGAAAGGTCGCACGCCACCGTTGCACAAACGGCTCTACCTATAAAGGGTGCTCTCCTCTAAGCCTCCAACGTAAGCCGGCCAGACACTTACATCTACTCGAGAATCCACAAGAACGGCGTGCATTCACTCTAGCAAGATGTACATAAGAACATACGGACATAAGAAGAGCCACGCTGGATCAGGCCAAAGGCCCATCTAGTCCAGCTTCCTGTATCTCACAGTGGCCCCACCAGATGTGTCTGGGAGTGCATGAGACTAGAGATCTGTCTCCTGATACCACTCCCCTGCCTCTGGCCCTTGAAGTACCCCGGTTTTAAGCCTGGAGATGACACATCTCCATCATGGTTTGTAACCTGTGATGGACTTTTCTTCCAGGAATCTGTCCAATCCCCTTTTGAAGGCATCCAGGCCAGAGGCCATCACCACATCCTGTGGCAGGGAGTAATGTAATGTGCTTCCATCCAACTTTCTATATGGTAGATTTGGCTCACCACCACTGGAAACACGGCTATGTCCCTGCAACTCAAGGATCATTGAGTCTATGGCTCATATGATTTTATATTGCCCTTTACACAGGGACGTCCGTGCTTCCCAATTAGAGCCATTTCTTGTTAGATTTCCTGGCCGGCCAGAGGAGGAGGTTTTGCATAATCTTCTGCTGTGTGTATGTGTCATTACAGTCGTGACCGACTCTTTGTGGCCCCATGTCCATGGAGTTTTCTTGGCAAGAATACTGCAGTCGTTTGCCAGTTCCTACTCCAGGCGCCCACAGCACCTGGTCTTCCCTGGTGGCCTCCCATCCAAATACTAACCAGGGCCGACCCTGCTTAGCCTCCAAAATCAAGCGAGATTGGATGTGCTTAGGGCACCTAGGCAGCTCTTCTGCTGGGACGAGATAAAGCGCACACCAGGCAGATTGCCATGTTTATCAACTCATTAACTCAGCGTCGCCGGTTACAGTCCCTTAAAGGGCGTTCTGCTCTACACTTTCAGATTTAGTTGCTCGTTCCAGATGGTTTGCTGTCATTGATGGACGGACAAATACATGGCTTTTCTTTTCTTCCATTTAGTCGGTGTGACACTAGTCTGGAAACACATTCTACAACTGTCTATTGTTCATTGTTTATTATTTATTTTATGTATGCCAATAAAGGTATTGATTGATTGATTGATTGATTCACAAACGGCTCTCTCTTCTCCTTGCCGCCTGAGCATCTCAAACGAGGGATCAGAATCCAAGCAGCAGCACCCACATCTATTAACCTGGCGCTATGCTTTGCCCCCCATCTTGGTGAGCCCTACCTGGTGCCAGGTAACCCGTGGCGGCGGCCGTCCCAACAAAAGCGCCTCGCGCAAGGGCGCCTCTCCCCCGGCCTCGGGCGGCCTGAACCGCGGCCGACATGGCTGGGTTCACAATCCCTTTTGTCTGTAGAGAGAGAGAGAGAGAAAAATGAGATGGGGGAAGGAGAAGTGAAACAAACAGCAACGAGCAGCTGAGCCGATGCAGGAGGAAATCTGTAAGCAGGCAATATGCTTTCATTAAGATCAGCTGCACATCAGCAAAAAAGACTCGCTTCAGCTTTTTGTCAGGCTAATTGGGAAAGATTGAAGGCAAAAGGAAAAGAGGACGGCAGAGAATGAGATGGTTGGATGGTGTCATCGATGCAACCCAGATGGATTTGACCAAACTCCGGGAGGCAGTGGAAGATAGGAAGGCCTGGCGAGCTCTGGTCCATGGGGTCACGAAGAGACGGACACGACTGAACGACTGAACAACAACAACAACTGGCAAAAAATAAATAAATCATGTTTCGGAAACTCTGCATCTGTCCACACACACCCTTGCCCCTTTGGTGACCAATGGGCATTTTGTGGGATGCTTCCCCAGCGAAGGGGACCTGCAATTTAATGACATCCAGAGCAACGCAGATCGCTCACCCTGGCCCTGTTAGGCGAGCAGCGAGAGCCGAAATAGCCAGAAAGCAGAAGCCTGAAATCTGGCACCCTTTTGCAATGGACTTTCTCCCCCCCCCCATTGTTCCACTTCAGATATCCACCAGAATGGCGCAGGCGCGCTGACTTAGGGTGGCCACACCCAGGGAGGCACGGAAATCGCTCACGCGTCACCGCGCCTTCTCTGTGGTGGGCCCCCCCTTTGTGGAATCATCTCCCTAGTGAGCTGCACCTAGCACAGTCCCTGCCTGCCTTTAAAAGGGCTCTTAAAACACACCTTTTTAAAGAGGCATATGGCGACCTTTTTACTTAATTTTTTTTTCTTTTCCTCTTTTGCCGCCCGTGTCATCTTTGTGGAGGGTATTGTCCCTCCTTATTTTATTGGTATTCCTGCTGCTTGTTTTCCTTTCTATTGTTTTATTTTAACTGTAAGCCGCCCAGAGTTCCCGTACGGGAGATGGGCGGTATATAAATATAACAAACAAACAAACAAACAAACAAAACAAATAAATATTGCTCACAGAAACTATAGTGTTTCGACTTTAAACTCCCTTCGCTTGCCTGGTCTTTCCCCAGCTCGTTTTCCTGGCTGTTTTCCACCTGCGAACGCCAGCCTACCACCTACACGGTCCTTCCTTCCTGCGGGGCTGGCCAAACGGGAGGCTCTCCCCAAAATGTACCGCGGGCACCCGATCCGCCTAACCTGCGGGGGGATCTTCTTCTTCTTGTTGGCAGCAGCGTTGGGCCCCGAAAAGAGCTTCTCCAGGGCAGCTAAGGCGGCGCTGGCTTTGGCCACCTTCTTGTTGGGGCCGGCCCCTCGGAACTTCTGCCCGTCGACTTCCACCTGGAAAGGAGACGGAGAGTTTACAAACGGTGGACCAGTGGGAACAGCGGCTGGTTCATCGAGTCCCACCTGAAGAGGCTGCCAGGAAACCTGGGTGCCCTAAACCAGTGTTGGCGAACCTATGGTCCTCTTGAAAGAGCCATCCCTCAAGGAGGTGAGAGGGACGGCTTGTAGACATAGGGCCTTCTCGGCAGCTGCCCCCAAGCTATGGAATGCCCTCCCAAGTGAGATCCGCCTGGCGCCAACATTGATGACATTTCGGCGCCAAGTAAAAACCTTCCTGTTCCAGAAGTTTTTTAATTGACACAATATAGACGGTGGGCCCTCTGATGGCAATTTTAGTGTCATGATTCTAGTGTAGGGCTTTTGTTACTGCTTTGAATATTTATTGATATTCTATTTTTTAACTGTTTTAATTTGATTGTAAGCCATCCAGAGACCTTTGGGTAGTGGGTGGCATATATCAGTTGTAAAAACAAATACATAAATAAAATACCCGTATATACTTGTATAAGTCGACCAGAGTATAAGTCGAGGCCCCTAATTTAACCCCCCAAAACTGGGGAAACGTATTGACTCGAGTATAAGTCTAGGGTGGGAAATGCAGCAGGGCCTGGCAGATCCTCCTTTGTGAGCTGGGGGAGTGGTGTGTGATGTTTAAAATGACTTTTAGCCTCTGATGCAAGTGCTGGGGTCAGTGGCTAAAAGTTATTTTAAACATCACGCGCCGCTCCCCTGTGAGGCAGAGGGGGGTCATGAGAAGCGGCACGCAATGTTTAAAATGACTTTTAGCCACCGACCCAAGCACTTGCCTCAGTGGCTAAAAATATTGACCCGAATATAAGCCGAGGGCCCCTTTTTTCAGCCCAAAATTAGGGCTGAAAAACTAGGCTTATATTTGAGTATATACAGTAAATAAATAGGACTTTTGGTGCTGCAGGAAGGGGTGTGCTTGTAGAGTCGGGACCGTCAACGGTGCCATCCCAAGCGAAGCAGCCTTTCTCACCTCCATCACAAAACGCTTGTCATGGCTTCCGCCCGTTTCCGAGATGAGCTCATACTTCAGGCCTCGCCGTTTCTCATTGAGCTCCATCACCGGATTCTTGCCACTGGCTGTGAGGATGGGACCCTGAGTTCTAACCTAGAAAAGGGCATGAGTATATTCACACATGGGTGAGGAAGAGACCTCTAGACCATCACACCGGCACAACTAGGAGCAGAGATCTGTATGTGCAGAACCTAGACACCTGAAGGACTGCCTCCTTCCATACGAACCTACCCGGCAATTAAGATCGAGCCAAGGGGCCCTCTTGAAAAAGCCATCCCTCAAGGAAGTTAGAGGGATGGCTTGTAGACGCAGGGCCTTCTCGGCAGCTGCCCCCAAGCTATGGAATGCCCTCCCAAGTGAGATCCGCCTGGCGCCAACATTGATGACATTTCGGCACCAGGTAAAAACCTTCCTGTTCCACAAGTTTTTTTAATTGATACAATATAGACCAGCGGTGGCAAACCTTCGGCAATCCAGATGTTTTGGACTAAAATTCCCAGAATTCCAAGCCTGTATTGCCAATAACAAAGGACTGTGGGAGCTGTGGTCCAAAACATCTGGAGTGACAAAGGTTTGCCATCACTGATATAGACTGTGGGTCCTCTGGTGGCAATTTTAGTGTGATGATTTTAGTGTAAGGTTTTTATTATTGTTTTAATTATTTATTGATATTTGACATTTTAACTGTTTTAATTCTTTGATTGTAAGCCGCCCAGAGACCTTTGGGTAGTGGGTGGCATATAAGTTGTAAAAATAATAAATAAATAAATAAATAAATAAATAAATAAATAAATAAATAAATAAATAAATAAAAAGTCTTTTCTGAGCCCTTATTCTTCCACGGAACAAAAAAAGCAGTTGTGAAAACAGGGATGAGGGTTGAGTCGCCCCTTCCCTGGCCTCCCGTGTGGTGAAAGAGTTGCACAACAAGACAGGCATTTGTGGGTCAGAGGGTTGTTGGGATGGGGCATCGGATGCGTAAGGTGATCCTCTTTTGCTGAGCCTCTGAGCCGATGCCCCTCAGTAACTAGAAACCTAAGCTTCCAGTTGCTTCTCTGGAGTTGGCCTTTCCAGGCAGCAGAGCAGTCTAAAGGTGCCTTGCTGCAGGTTGATCTCAACACCCAACTTGGGAGGAGCTCTGGTCCTAAATAAGAGTCATAAAATCCTTGCTTCTCTTTGCTTGTATTTGGGGAGAGGAGACAGAACCGTGAAAAGTACAGTATTTTTCCATGTATAAGACTATATTTTTGTCTCCTTCTGGGTCATCTTATACCCAGAAGTAAGCCGAGGAGAGAACTGCATGGTTGCGAAACCGTCATTTTGGGTTGGAAACGTGGGGGGTTGTCTTATAGAGAGAAAACACAGTGTGGAATGGTTAAATTGCTGCACTGCAGCTATAACTGTGCTCATGACCTGGGGGTTCAATCCCAGGGAGGCGACTCAAGGTTCACTCAGCCTTCTGTCCTTCTGAGGTTGACAAAATAACTACCCAGCTTGTGTTGGGAGGGGAGAGGAACTACATGGATCCTGCATAGTTACTTATAAACCTCCAGAGTGCTTTAAGAATAGAATAGAACAGAACAGAACAGAACAGAACAGAACAGAACAGAACAGAATAGAGTTTTATTGTCATTATGCATACACAAGATATGCACAACAAAATTAGAGTGCTGTTCCACTACACACTCTAAACATACAAAACACATAAAACACATAAAGCAAATGAATAGAATCACCACGCTTTGCTTTCAACTAAATCAATCAGAGAAAGCAGGGCAGATTTCAAACTGGGAAGACAGAAAGCTGCGTAAGCCTTTGGGAGGCCAAGAGGGTGCAGGAGAGATGTTTGTTCCTTGAACAAGGGGTTGTTACTTGGGTTCAAAGGGGACACCAAAAGAGAACACTCACCTCCAAAGTAGCAGAGGTGTCGATTGTAGAGTTTCCAGTATTATTGCTTGAGTTTGAAGAGACGGTCTCGTTTTTGCCTTCCGTATCCGATTTCTCGTCAGAGCTGGTACATTCCATGTCTGTGTCAAAACCAGTGGGGTAACCCATAGCTTGCAAAACCTGCACAAAGGGGTGTGTTTGCACGCATTTTTAAAAAGGAAACAACAACAACAACAACAACAACAACTCACACATTCACAGAGATTGCGCAAGTGGCACACATTTCCATGGGAGTTCACCATCAATTCTCCGTTTCCTCTTCCAAGTGTGTCATCTCCAAAGAACCACCCCGCAAACAAGAGCAGTCGCTTTGGACACAGTATAATACCTTGCAAAGCCATAAATGTCGGACCTAGCTTTTGTCATGGTGTGACTAAATGGGGCAGTATGAAATCCAAAGACATTTTAAAAATCGCAGGCCTGGTAGGCAAATGTTGCCCCATAGCTGACTGATGAGACCAAAAACAAAAGAAAAGAAAAAGCCGCTCCAAGATATGGAAACAGATATCCTCTAAGTAAGGGGTGGGGGAGTCTAAGTCTGGAAATTTAGACCAAGCATAAACCCTCGTTTCTCAAGCAACGAAGGAGGTAGTGGAGGGACAGCATCCATTTGAAGAAGAAATCAATACTTCAAGGGAAGGGAATCTGTCAATTCACTTGACGCGCAGACAGAACTTTTAAAGCTATTTCTGTTCACCAGCTTGTTGTTTGTTCCCATAAAGCAAGCTGCCGTGAATTACATTTTCCCAGAGGCGGGATGGCAGAGTGAATGAAGTCATGCATACAAGTCGACGCGAGAAAGAGAGAACGTGGGCAGGACAAAAATATATGAGGAGACCCTTACTCTCTTGTTTCCGCTACCACTGCCTTCCGTAAAGACTTGTGTCCTTTAGAGCGTTTGAACACAGAGGTCAGCCAAACTGAATCTGGATCACACGTTGGCAGCTATCACTACCCCTGGTAGCAGTGTGTTCCACCGTCTGCAGCAGTGGTTCTCAACCTGGGGATCAGGACCCCTTTGTGGGGGTTGAACGACCATTTCACAGGCGGTTGCCATGAGCCAGTGAAGAAAAAGGCACAAATGGCTTGGGTCTGGAGGAGGAAGGGGAGGAAGGGGGAAAGAGTGAGTTACAGCTTGATGGGTTGGAGGGGATGTCAGTCAATGGCACCGGAGGCTGCGATTGGCTGAGGGTGCCTGTAGAAGGAAGTTCTCTATGGCCCCTGTGGCAGTGCCCTGCCAAAGGGGGCTGGTAGCCTCTTCCAAGCAGGGCAAGGGGGTCACCACAACATGAGGAACTGTATTGAAGGGTCGCGGCATTAGGAAGGTGGAGAAACACTGGTTTACTGCAAAGAACTGGAGAGAAGCCCTTTCTTTTTTTGCAATTATAAAAACAAAGGCGATCTTAACAGCAAACACAAGACCTGGCCCATTCCCCCGGACATGCTTTGTTCTGCCCAAGCTGAGGAAGCATTCGGGAAGAATTAAAAGCCTGAACGTTTGGGTGGCGCCTCCGTCCTTTCTAAAAACGCCAGTGGCCGGCCTCGATGAATGTTGCCTGCGGTTTGTTCCCTTACCTTCACTGCGACGTGAAGCTTGGCGGTTTTCTTGGAAGGCCCCGAAGCTTCGTACGTCGTACCATCCACGTCGACGGACATGGTGAAGACAGGCGCGTGCACCGGACCGGACTGGGAAAGAAGCTTGTACTGCAAGCCGGGTCTGATCTGGTTCAAGCGCATCAAGGCATTCATGAGGTCTATTGCTTTGCTGTCCAGGACTGAAGAGAAGGAAAAAAGAGAGAGAGAGAGTAGGGTGCGAAGAAAGGGAGACCGAGCGGGAGAGACATTCTTTCCAAGAAAAGAAAACTGTGCAGTTTACACAAGACTCTGCAGTCTCCAGAGGGGAAATCCCAAAAGGATTTCCCAAGGAAGGCAGTGCCTGGTCAGGGACCAAAGAGTGTTGCCCGTCGCTTGTCGTGGAGGCAACTGCCCACACGACGCTGGAAGGGAGGAAATATGGGAGGCACCTCCTGGGGAAGGCTTTCTCTGTTCTTCTTTCCATGCAGGGACATTCTGTAGCAGTTCTCATTATTCGGGGGCTGCAGTCAGACAAAGAGGAGCCATGTCCCAAAGGACGGGAGGATGTGCAAAACCCAGGAGACGGGTGATGGTGTTTTAAGCACCTTCAAATGAAGCTGAAAGAGCTGCCTCTGCTGGAACACTCGGTTTTGAATAATGTCCTGTTGTTTCTTCACAAAACCAACCAACCAACCAACCAACCATGGAATCCTAGAGTTGGAAGAGACCTCCAGGGCCATCTAGTCCAACCCCCTGCCAAGCAGGAACCCCCATCACAGTATTTCCGACAGATGGCCACCCAGCCTCGGCTTAAAAACCTCCCAAGAAGGAGACTCCGCCACCCTCCTTTGGGGCAGCCTCTTCCACTGCCGGACAGCTCGAACCGTCACGATGTTCTTCCAAATGTTCAAATGGAATCTCTTTTCCTGTCGTTTGAAACCATTTCCCCCCGAGTCCTAGTCTCTGAAGCCATGGGAAACAAACCTGTTCCCTCTTCAATAGGACATCCTTTCAAATATTTAAACACAGCTAACCAAACAAGTACAGTGGTCCCTCGTATAACAAGCTGTTTGTTTATAAATCTGCTTAAAGGAAAAAATTTCCAGAGATAGGGAAAAATTGCTTAACAGAATTGTCTACGGGGTGAATCCATGCAACAGAAAAACAGTCACGATGAGGGATTCATCCGTTTTCAATGCATTCCGAATGGGAAATTTGCACAAAGGAAATTTTGTTGAACAGAAATTCATTTGGAACTAATTAATTCCTTTATACAAGGTACCAATGTAACAGCTTTTTTTTTTTTTTAGAAAGAGAGAGAAATCTGTTTACTTTTCCTCAAATTCCGCTTCATCTTTTTACTGGGATCTTTCTCATCCCCCAAGCCGTCTTCAAAAGGCCTCTTCAAGGCTGAGGAGCCAGCGCCTTAAAAAAAGAAGAAGGGAAAAAAAGGAGAAAATGATTTTTTTTAAGCTGCAGACTTTGGGAATAGGGCAAAATGAATATTCAAGAATTATCAAGGTGGAGTGCAAAATGGATAAACCGATGTCCATAAAAATAAAAAAAAAAATCTGGGCATGGGTGCTTTGGGGGAAATCTGCCTTGCCTGCAAGGTGGACAATCATGCTCTGTATGATACGATAACCCTGAGGAAGAAAGAAGTGCTGAATCGTAACCAAGGCTACTTTTACACGATCCCTAAAATCCGAGGCAAAGGGCTCCCAGGTGCGGACCTTAAAATTGTTTTCCCACCAGCTGCGGACTTTAAAAAAATTAAGTACACCCACGCCCACCTAAGCGCGCCCCAGCACATTTTTAAAGTACCTGGTCTCCGGAGGTAAAAAAATTTCTGACGCGGATTGTAAAGCTGTGGATGCCCAGCTTTCCTCGCCTTCTGTTTGTTTTTTTGTCCCTGCCGCCCCTTTAAGAGACAGGAATCCCTACGGGGCTGCTCCACAAGCAGACGGAGGTGAGCGGAGGTGAGCCTGCATTTTTTTCTTCCTTTTTTCCTCCCTCCCCTCACCGCAGACAGAAGCAATGGAGTGCGGAAGGGTGGGAACACAGAAGCAGAATTTAAGCTGCCAGCGGATTTTAGAGATTGTGTAAAAGCGCCCCAAGTGGCTCGCATCAAGGCAGAGAGGGATATCCTTGCAGAAGCTGACAACCAACAATATCCAAGGAAACCAATTTCTCGCAAGTTCAGCAACTGTTTTTATTTTTCTACTAGCATCCTATGAAGGTATCAACCATAGTCTAGTTTTGATTTTGTTTTCATGGCTGCGTGGCTCCAAACCTCTTTTTACTGCAATGGAACAGGATACCATGAAACAGCCGCCTCCACCATGAAGAAGGCTAAAGAAACATCTATAGCAACAGGACATTAACACTAGGTACCGTGATATCATTTTCTCTTCAATTGGGTCTTAATTGGATCTACCTAGTGGGACATTTTTTGAATCCTCCCCCGAAAAAACTTTCTTCCCCACGCCCTATTGCAGAGCTTGTGTTTTTGTATTAACCTCCTACTTCTAACCCATCTCTGGCCAATCAGAAGCTCTGTGCTTTGAAGAGCCAACAGAGAGATGATGGTTGTAAGCAAGAGGGAGGCGCCCATACCATGCCGCTCTTTGTTTGAACTGGCCTGTAAAGTCCAGCCCCGTCACACCAGGCTGCTCTGAGCCTTCCAAGAAGAAGCCTGGCGCCCATCTTGCCAAGGGAGCTTTTAAGAACTTTCTCCTGGCAAATGACATCCCTTCCCATGTTTGGACTTCTATACCCGCTTTGAAAAAGACAGCTTGCTCTCCAAAGCTCAGCAACATTTTTTTATTTTTCTACTAGCAGCCTATGGAGGTTATCACCCATCGTCGAGTTTCAATTTTACAGAGTACGGTATGAACAAATATAGAAACGAGATCGATCCAAGCCACCCTTCCGCTCTTGGTGACTGGGCAGAAGGGTGATGAAAACCACCAGGCAGAAGGTAGGAGGACCAAGTTCTTCCCAGCCTGAATTTCATCTGCCGGTGCAATCTCAGGTCCCGTTTCCACCCCACCCCCTCCTGACGGAAGGCATGTGTTGAGAGCCAGAGCTCCTGGCGTTGCAAAGAAGCCATTACACTGAACTCAGCAACTTCTATTTTTAAGAAAGGGCTTAATGTTCTAAAAGAAGGGGATGAAGTCAGGAAGGAAAGACATAACAAGAAGAGGAGGGAAGGAAAGATGGCTAGGAGATAATAGTGATTTGGCATCTGAGCCCCGGACTTACGGCCAAGTGGAAAAAGCTTTGTCTGTCTCCCGCAAGGGGGAAAGAAGCAAAACCTGCCCCATAGAGCGGGGCAGCTCCATCAGGGTTTCTCTTCCCCCTTCTCCCTCTTATTCTCACAACAACCATGGAAGGAAGGTCAGCTAGCAGGCATGTGTGGGTTTCAGCTCCATCAGGGACCTCCATTGGAATCTCTCCTGAACCCAATTGACCATCCTAACAACCACACCAGTGGTTCTCAACCTGTGGATCCCCAGATGTTCCTGGACTGCAACTCCCAGAAATCCCTTCCAGCACAGCGAGGGGTGGAGGTTTCTGGGAGTTGCAGTCCAGGAACAAATGGGGACCCATGGGTTGAGAACCACTGGTGTGGTTGTTAGGGTGACCAGCTGGGTTCGGGAGAGGCCAATGGAGGTCCCTAATGACAACAAACCAACACTGATTTTGCACCACCAACAGTCAGCAGCCAGGTGCAGTGGGCGTCCTTCAAGAAGGGGAAAGAGGCTTTGAGCAATGAACAAAGGACATCAAGACACTAAACTAAACGGTTTGCCTGCTTCATTGCCGTACCCTTGATTTGAGTTCAACAGTAATTAGGGGAGCAGGCAACGAGGGGCAGAGCGCCACGATGAGACCCGTGAACTGCAACAGTGCAAATCTGGCACGCAGAGATGGAGGAATGGAAACACAATGCCTGTTTTCTCTGTGTTTAACGAGGCTTATTCCCACCCTCTGTGGATATAACTTCTGGGTTCCCGCAGCTCAGAGTAATCTTGGAGAGTCTCCCGCCATCAATCCCTCCCTCCAGGGTTGGTGGGTACGATTACTGATAATTCCTCACTGGGAGTCTATTAGCGCGTGGAAGACTCATTACTCTTTCCTAAGTGTCCCAAATTCGAAAACCATCAGGCGCTGGAGAGACAGTGCGCGTGAGAGAGAAGAAGGCTGCCTTCTATCGGCATCCATCATTTGCTTTAAGAGCAATAAACTCCCCCGTAATCAAGAGTGCCACGCGATCAATGTTCTCACTTTAAAAATAAATGACCACGGCTGCCTTTGCTATTACTAAAATGTCAGGGAGCCATTATATTTTCAACGATATTGGGGCTACGGGTGACATCTTAATTGCTGGGAAACCACCACCCCCCCCCCCCCCCCGCACTCCAGACACACACACACACACACACACACACACACACACACAGAGAGAGAGAGAGAGAGAGAGAGAGAGAGAGAGGAACAGAATCACCATCTCTAAGGATAAGAACCACCACCCAACCCAAGATAAATGCCATTTATTATTTGCAACTTTATCACACACACACACACACACACACACACACACAGACACACACACCCCTCTCTTCCCTCCAGGGAGCTCATCTCTTTACCTTCACAACAGCCTAGGAGGTAGATGAGGCTAAGAGATTTGACACGCTCGAAGCCACCACTCTGATAGTTTCATGACCTTGACGGGGATGCCAATACCTTTTTAATGCCTTGGTATGTTTTTGTACCAAGGCATTTAATTTGTTTTTATACCAAGGCATTTAATTAATGAATCAGTGGATATGGGGGTCCTACTGTATGTCCTGTCTTACGCACCTTCTTTGTCGGCCCCTGACCAGGAGTACTTCTGGAACGACTTGTTAGATGGGAGAGGGTCCATTTCCAGGACTTTGTAGATCTGCCCAAAAGCTGACAGTCTCAATGCGTGCTGCCGAAGAGGGAAAGAAAAGTTACTTTTAAAGGCTCGGAACAGACCGGCCTTTCCCCCCGCCCCACCACGCCAAGATCAAGCCACACCAGGATCAAACCTGAAGCCCTCGAGATGCTGGTGGACTCAAAGAGTCTTCGGTCTCCAAGCTGGAGAGCATAAGAACCTAAGAAGAGCCCTGCTGGATCAGGTCAAAGGCCCATCTAGTCCAGCTTCCCATATCTCTCAGTGGCCCCATCAAATGTGTCTGGGAGCGCACGAGATTAGATCTCTGTCTCCTGATACCACTCCCCTGCATCTGGCCCTTGAAGGACCCTGGTTTTAAGCCTGGAGATGACACGTCTCCCATCATGGTTTGTCACCTGTGATGGCCGTTTTCCTCCAGGAATCGGTCCAATCCCCTTTTGAAGGCATCCAGACCAGATGCCATCACCACCTCCTGTGGCAGGGAGTTCCACAGACTAACAACACACTGGGTGAAAAAATATTTCAGAATACCGGAAGGGTGGGTGAAAAAGCCTGATAAAAGCTGTGGGCGTCTGGCAGGCTGCTTCCCTCTGCCCACGAGTGAGCCACATCAGCCAGGAAATAGGAGCCGTCAAAGCAAAGCAAGGCAAAACAAAGTGTTTTACTTATATATACTGCCCCATATCACTTCAAGAAATCTCTGGGCAGTTTACAGTTTTTAATAACAGTAATGCAGGCTAAACATTGCCCACCCCCCCCCCAGCAAGCTGGGTACTCATTTTACCGACCTCAGAAGGATGGAAGGCTGAGTCAACCATGAACCAGCTACCACTGGGATTGAACCCCAGGTCGTGAGCACAGTTTCACCTGCAGGACGGTCATTTGTCCCCTGCACCACAGGGCTCAAGAGTACAGCAGGAGAGGAAAGGGGGTATTTGCTCGCCAGGAACCTGTGAAATGTAGGCAGGGTGGAGGCCAACCTGCGCTTCGTCACCACTGTACGACACGTTGCCTGGCGCAACAACGGAGCTCGGTCTCTGAACGTAAACACAGCGCCCTGCTGCCGCCGGCGACGAGGGAAGAGGAGGGTTCGAAAGGCCTCTTGGCCGATGCCGCTGGTTACCTGGGCACTGTGGGTAATGGCTTCTCTTTGTTGAACAGTCAAGTTGGACAAGGCATCCGTCGGCTCCCGCTCGCAGGGGTCGTGCACGCCGGGTCCACCTGTCGGGGCAAGGGAGTCGAGAAACTCAGGTCATAAGAACCTAAGAACCTAAGAAGAGCCCTGCTGGATCAGGCCAACGGCCCACCTAGTCCAGCTTCCTGTATCTCACAGCGGCCCCACCAAGTGCATCTGGGGGCGCATGAGACTAGATCTCTGTCTCCTGATACCCCTCCCTGCATCTGGCCCTTGAAGGACCCTGGTTTTGAGCCTGGAGATGACACATCTCCATCATGGTTTGTCACCTGGGATGGACTTCTCCTCCAGGAATCTGTCCAATCTCCTTTTGAAGGCATCCAGGCCAGATGCCATCACCACCTCCTGTGGCAGGGAGTTCCACAGACTAACAACACGCTGGGTGAAAAAAATATTTTCTTCCAGCAGTGGTGGAAGGAGGAGGTATTCACAGGACCAGGTTTGCACACTTGAGCTTTTAAAAATCAACAACACTTGCCGAGCCTTTCATCCGCCCGTGATAGGACTGTGGGCAAATCCCTAGTGTCCTCCAACCCGCCCCAAAATCAGGGCCAGCCAGATTGTGTTTAGGTACCAAAAATTACACCCCTGTTCTAAGCTTTGAGCAGGGACAGAACCTGAACTGGGCTGCCCTCTGCATGCCTGGAAATAATCAATCAATCCTTTATTGCGGTCAATTGACCCGAACACAATTTAAAACATAGCAATACAACAGTTTGAATCTATGACCTAGCAATGCAAACAATACATTCCTAGATCAATCCTCTGCCACTAGAACAGCCCTTCTGTGGATAGCAGCCCTGAAAAATTTGGCCACCTGGGTTGTTACATAAGAATTCTGATCTGACAGACAGTATGCAACCAACAATTTGTCTGGATTCCCTTGTAATTAGGGGGGTCAATCAAGTCTCTCCTAATTTCTTTATAGATAAGACCTCAATAGACAGGAGATTACTTTTTCTCATTCAAAAACTGTATTCGCACAATAGCTATTGTGTTCGCTACGGTCCCCATGGCGAACTGACAGAGGAGATCTTGTGCAACAAGGGAGTAAGGCAAGGCTGTTGCCGCACCTCTTTAATCGCTATATAAATGATCTGGATGCACATCTAAGGAAGGTCGAGGGCCATTTTTCCAAACTTGGCACCCAGCGTGTTCCTTTGCTATTATTTGCAGACGCTGCCGTAGCATTATCCTTAACCCGTTTGGGATTAAGGTGATTATTGAAAGTATTTGCATGCCTGGAAATAAGTGCCCCAGGGATGGGTCCCCCAAGACTTACCAGGTAGCAGGATTCCTGATGCTAAGCACTCCAATACTCGCCGCAGTGCTTCGCCAGCACCCAAAGGTCTATTGCATGTACCAATGGCTTTCTCACAGATAAGTTCTAAGGGCTAGAAGACACAGGAGCCAGTCAGGAGCACACCACGGAAGCCCTTGACACACACATCTGGGCTGGCTTTCTTGTCTTCCATTTGCCACAAAGGACGGAAGGGGGGGTTGTTGCTGTGATGGCTGGGGAGGGGCAACCTACGGAAGGCCATGGGTTTCATGCCAGCACAGGGGGACAAGTCCTACCATGGACTGTGTCTGATGGGGGTGGGTGGGTCACAGGCAACCAATTCCTTGGAAGGTCGATCCTCCACCATGCCAAGAACTTAGCGCTCAGCCAAGGGTCTCCCTCGAAAGGAAAGTGACTAAACCGAAGGATGCTTTTCTCTGGAGTGCACCAAAAACAACGGGGTTGCCCAAACAGAAGTAATCTCCTAAACAGAATGAACTTCTATGGAAATAGCAACAGTCAATTTCAAAGGTGAAGACTCCATTCCAGTGACATTAGTCAATGTCAAAGGCAAAGATCCAATTCCAACCGTGTTGGTCAATTTCAACAAGCCTCCATTCCAAAGGTGTTAGTCAATTTCCAAGATTATAAGTCAGGCATGGCCAAACTTCGGCCCTCCAGATGTTTTGGACCATGAGCCCCACAGTTCTTTGCCACTGACAATCTAAGCTTAAGAGTTGTGGTCCAAAATATCAGGAGGGCCGAAGTTTGGACATGCCTGGTGTAAGTCAATTTCGTCTCAATTCCAAGGTGAGTCAATTTCAAAGGGGAAGACTTGATTCCAATGGGGTAGGTCAATTCCAAGGAGGCCCTGTTGATTTGGGCAGCAGTTTGGCATTTTACAAACTCTAGGCCATAGTCCGGTGAGTTCATAAGCCTTCACCAAGGGGATGGATCCCATCCTCCCTCGAAGGACTTACCCAGCCTTTTAGTGGTGCCCAAGTGGGAACTCGGTTGCACAAATCCCGGAGAACACGCAGCACAATGACACAGGACTTGAGTCCATTCGCCCTGGCCTAAAAACAAACAGAACCATTCTGTCCACTTGCAGAATGAGGCTAAATCTTGACAGGTTCATGGATTTCCCACTCTCGCTCCCACCCCAACAAGCCAGCAACAAACTTTTACATTTAATTCAAAATGTTCAACGCTTTGGGGGCCACAGTCGTCTTTGTTTTTGGAACTGTACTTATTTTTTTAAAAAATGCATGCAAAAGAAACAAGCAAGCACTGAAAGGTAGTGTAACCCTGGTGGAAGGGAAAGCAATCAAGGCGGGAACATAAGAACAGCCCTGCTGGATCAGGCCAAAGGCCCATCTAGTCCAGCTTCCTGTCTCTCACAGTGGCCCCACCAAATGTGTCTGGGAGCGCACAAGACTAGATATCTGTCTCCTGATCCCACTCCCCTGCATCTGGCCCTTGAAGGACCCCGGTTTTAAGCCTGGAAATGATACATCTCCATCATGGTTTGCAACCTGGGATGGACTTTTCCCTCCAGGAATCTGTCCAATCCCCTTTTGAAGGCATCCAGGCCAGATGCCATCACCACACCCTGTGGCAGGGAGTTCCACAGACTAGCAACGCGCTGGGTGAAAAAATATTTTCTTTTGTCTGTTGGAATTGGAAAGGAAGGAAGGAAGAAAACACGGCGATGTCTCTTTCCAACCAAACTCTGCAAGCGAGCTTACGGTTTACCATCAAGGTGGAAAACCAGTGTTCACAGACGCGTCGTACCTTAAGTGATTCAAGAGAGAGACTAATGAAAGGTGGGTGGGTTGGTGGGTGGGGAAGCGCTTTAAAAAAAAGTCTGCAGGAGGAAATATTTCAGATCGATCTCAACATTGGGGTTTCAAACAAAAAAAATGCACTTTTGCAAAAGGCACGAGAAGGTAAGAACGTAAAAGCCCAACCTGGAACCATTTGGCGTGCCGCAGAGATGCCAGTGCATCGAGGCATTTCTGCCTGTCCAGCAAGTCCGGGGGGTCTTTCATCGGAACACTGTTTACTGGGAAGATGGGAATATAACGACAGAGAGAAATAAAACAAACAAAAAGAGAAAGAGAGAGAGAGAGAGAGAGAGAGAGAGAGAGAGAGACATCGTTTGACCAAGTGGTTTCTATCATGCATGCACACACACATGTTACACAGAACAGTTGGCAGCAACAATGGGGTGGGGTGGTTAATAAGACTCCCAGAATTTATTTGGGTTTGCCTTCTCTCTGCCCCACAAAAGCAAATACAGTGGTACCTCGATTTAAGAGCAGCTTGACTTAAGAGCAATTTGACTTAAGAGCGGAAAACTGTTGGCATTGTAATTGCCGCCTTACAAATTTTAGATATGGTCTGCTCGACTTACAAATATTTTTTTCTGTTTTTTTTTAATTTTTAACTTATTTTTTCAATTTTTTTAGATAGGTACCCCAACTTAAGAGTAGTTTGACTTAAGAGCATGCCTTCGGAACGGATTAAATTCGTAAGTCGAGGTGCCACTGTAATTGTTATTATTCTTGTTTTTAAAAAGGCCAACCAGCCATTTTGAGAAAAATGCTTTAATAAAGTTGTCATAAACGTAACCCAAAGTTGGTCCCTTTTGGTCAAGCAGGCGCAACCCATCTGGGGGTCTTATTAATGGTGGGTTTCCCCCACCCACCACTCACCCCTTTAAATGTAACATGTTTTGGGGATCGGACCACACAAAGCGTTGCGCTTGGCCGCCTTCAACCCAAAATTTGGAAACCGGAAAAACGGATAAAGACAGGCCGTGAAGAGCGATTTCCAACATTTATACTCTTTTGTCGTTGACTAGCAGGGCGACGGGTGGGGCTGCCGGAAGAGGAAGCTTAAACTCAAAATGCTCCATCATAAGAACATAAGAAGAGCCATCATGCTGGATCAGGCCAAAGGCCCATCTAGTCCAGCTTCCTGGATCTCACAGCGGCCCCACTAGATGCGTTTGGGAGCACATGAGACTAGATATCTGTCTCCTGACCCCACTGCCCTACATCTGGTCCTTGAAGTACCCCGGTTTTAAGCCTGGCGATTGCACATCTCCATCATGGTTTGTCACCTGGGATGGACTTTTCCTCCAGGAATCTGTCCAATCCCCTTTTGAAGGCATCCAGGCCAGATGCCATCCCCATCTCCTGTGGCAGGGAGTTCCACAGACTAACAACGCGTTCAGTGAAAAAATATTTTTCTTTTGTCTGTTCTTACTTTGGCAGCCCTCAATGAGGACGGCTTGCTTAACAGACAGTATTGGAGGCACCGGCTTTTCGTGGCACTCCTTGGAGGCAAATATTCTGAAACAAGGGGGAGGTTGAGTTCTGGGGATCCAGGACTTCATGAAGCTTTCTTGAACCATGGACTTCCCCTTTCAAAAACATGGAACATTTCATGTTGGGTTTTTAAAAAAAAAAAAATTCAGAATGGGAAAATCAGAAAAATCGCGTTGGGGTTCTGAGGCCAGAAATGATCCCACCTTGCAGGCCAAGAAACTCAGCACTAATAAACAAACAAACAGATAAATGAATGAATGAATGAATGAATAAATAAATAAACAAACAAACAAATAAATAAATAAATAAATAAATGCAACCAGACCACAAAACAGCAGAGGGATTAGAATAAGCTGCAAAGAGAATCCAAAGCTGTCTTAAATTTGCAGCTCACGGCTTCCGCCCCGGCAAAAAGGAACGGCCAAGCGCAGCGCGTTTATCGTCCGACCCCCTCTATGAACTTTGCAGCTGATCTCTGCATTGTTTCCCCCCCGCATTATTCTTGTCCACAGGATTGGCCCTGGGGAATAATCTTCTGGCTGCTCAGAAATAAAAGCTGCAAAGTCATAAATGGGATTAGCTGCTGGGTAGTTTTTCACGCACAAAATAGAGGAGGGCATTTATGTTTTAGTTGCTGTTAAGAGAGAGTTAGATTTCCCCCCTTTCCTCTCTCTCTCTCTCTCTCTCTCTCCCCCTCCACCCTTTTGGTAGTATCTTATTGGCTTTCTCGGGAGCCAGGCAGGGGTGCTTACAAGAACCCACGGTGCTGTTGGCCTTTTACCACGATCAACCGTGAACTGTCTGATATGTGGATACAGAGGGTTAGGGGGGAGAGGGAGAGAGAGAGAGGAGAGATGAGAGGAACACTGTTTGAAGATCATGCGTCATTCAATATAGGAACGGCCAAGGAGTGAGCAAGAATCGTTTCTGAAAAGCCGGGGGTGGAGGGGGGAGGAAAACAACCACTACGGATTGACTGGCTGCAAGGCCGTTACGCCAACCCTGCAGAAAGGACCGTGGCCTGCCTCGCAAGGGGGTTGTGTCGTGCAGGCACCATTCCAGCCGCTGATCTGGGCCTCCCGAGCCAGAATGTTGCCCTAGGGCAGGCATGTCCAAACTTCGGCCCTCCTGATGTTTTGGACCACAACTCCCAGAATTCCAAGCCTGTGTTTCCAATGGCAAAGGACTGTAGGAGCTGTGTTCCAAAACATCTGGAGGGCCAAAGTTTGGGCATGCCTGCCCTAGGGGAAAATGAACGGGCAGCCTTCCGGAGGACGATAAGAACACGTTCCCCCAAGGTGTGGATATTGTTTACTAATTCACGGAAGAGGCTGTGCCGAAATCATCAGAAGGGCCGCTCAGGCTGTGTTCCTTGCTGTTGCAGGCAGTCAATGGGTGAGAATTAAGTACCACGGGGGGGGGGGGGGGAGAAGAGAGATGGAGAGGAAAGACACGGCCACGTGGAAGGGGCGGGTGAACGTCTTACAGAGTTGGGACCCAATCGGGCAACCGCCGTGAAACCAGATCTGTCATTTCATGCTCTGACTGCCGAAGGAAGTAAGAAAGAGATGTTAAAATATATATTTATATACTACTGGATGTTCAAATGGATTTGAATTTGGTTGCAGCACAACCAACTAAGGGCGCTTTTACACGACCTCTAAAATCCGCTGGCAACTTAAATTCGGACCAGAGATCATGGGGTTTTGTTCTGC
The DNA here is from genome assembly GCA_029282475.1 of Phrynocephalus forsythii. Lineage (NCBI taxonomy): Eukaryota > Metazoa > Chordata > Lepidosauria > Squamata > Agamidae > Phrynocephalus > Phrynocephalus forsythii. Next base: position 7,578,591 of record JAPFRF010000018.1, read on the forward strand.
TTCCTCTGTTCCCACCCTTCCGCACTTCATTGCTCCTGTCTGCGGTGAGGGGAGGGAGAAAAAAAGGGAGAAAAAAAATGCAGACTCACCTCCACCTGCCGTCGGAGCAGCCCCGTAGGGATTCCTGTCTGTTAAAGGGGCAGTGTGGACAACAAAAACAAACAGAAGGCGAGGAGAGCCCGGCATCCACAGTTTTACAATCCGCATCGGAAATTTTTTACCTCTGGAGACCAGGTACTTGTAAAATGTTGCTGGGGCGCGCTTAGGTGAGCTTGGTCGTACTTAATTTTTTTTAAAGTCCGCAGCTGGTGGAAAAACAATTTTAAGCTCTGCATTTGGGAGCCCTTTGCGTCGGATTTTAGGGGTCGTGTAAAAGCAGCCAAAGAGTGTCATGGCTCCTAAACAACAAACTTGTCTATTTGGCATAAGCTTTTGAAATGTTTCTAAGGAGTCAAATGAGCCTTGGTTGATTTTATGGTGGCAGCTTACACAAGCACTGCCTATGAAACAAGAATGTTTCTTCTTCTTTTTTGGGATTTTTGATATCCAGCAGGACACACACATAGAGGTATCTGTGATGGGCAAGTCTGTTCTAAGCCCCCACCCCCCAATGCACAAACAGCAAAAGGTGCAGATAAAAGGAACTCTTAGAAATTGCATGGTCTCTGGCTCCCTCAAGTGGCTGGTTCTAGTAATTACAACATAGAAATAAGTATTTCTGGAGGGTTTTTTCTTTTAAATATTTTTAATATTTTCAGACTGCAGGTAAGTGAAACCACAGATGCCGATTCGACAAAGATGGAGGTCCAACTAAAATCTATTATCCTGTGTTTTGATACTATAATCTGCAATGTTTTTTATTTGCATTTGGGTTTTTTTTTTTAAATTATATTATGAGCTGCTTTGAGTCCTAGTCTTGAGAAAAAGATGGGATGTGAATTAAATAAATAAAAAGGTAGCTGAAAAAAATCTGGATGAAATTAAACCTTTATCTGAAACATTATAGCCCAGGAGGAGAAAGGGATGTCAATCAACACCATAACGCCAAATATAGGATGGTGTATCACCTAGTGCTAGAACTCTTATTTAGACATGAGGGAATATAAAAATGTTAACTATTTCAGCAAAAAATAAAAAATAAAAAATGTGCATATGTAGTAGTGGAACTACTATATTTAGAGCAGGGGTCCTCAAGCTAAGGCCCGGAGGCCGGATGCGCCCCCCCTAGGGTCCTGAATCCGGCCCCCAGGGCCAACAGCAGACCCCCCACACCTACCCCCTGCTTCGCAAGCAAGCTGCTTCTATTGCTGAGGTAGGCTGTGTCGCTTCCCCCACTCCCTCTACCCACCGCCCAGATGATCGGCATGCTAGCTAGTGGGACAGTTCAAAGTGGGAGGGCCACGGCAAGGTCGCCCGCTCCCCCCCCACCTGCCGCCCAGATGGTCGAGGCACCAGTTGCAGCCAAGCGGGGCAATTTAAAATGTCGGCCTTTTTTTTTCCTTTGGACTGTGGTCCAGCCCCCAGTGGTGTCTGGGGGTAGCGGACCGGCCCGCTGTTTGAAAACTTTGAGGACGCCTGATTTAGAGGATGGATGGGGAGTATCTTTTTTCTTCTTCAAAAAAGGACAAAGAAGATTTAAATAATCAAATAAAAACCCAATTCTTTTTACAGCTCAAACAGAAGTGGCTGGCAAAGGGCAAAATAGCAAAAAAGAACAACAATAATAATAAGATTAAGAACTTTCTTCAGAAATCAGAATCACTGGACACAGATCTATGCTGTGAGATCAGAGAAGAAACAGAGAATTTGGGCACGGAGTCTAAGATTTAATGGCCAAACTGAACCCGCTTTTTGCCTTTCTAAGTCAGGGAGCACTATAGATCATATTTAAGCAATAAACTAAATTTTAAAAGATCCAAGATAGAGGAAAACCCAGAAACCGACAAGTCAGAGCACGAAGCAGCAGAAGCAGCAAATATGGCCGTCGTGAACACGTGTCAAGGTGTCTCAGCCTCCCCCTTCGACTTTCTGGGTCAGAAAACAGATTCGTTTTGAGGAACCAAACCAGACCACAAGACTTTTCCTAGGCCAGTTGTGCTTGTCTGCTCCAAAGACTGGAGCCGGCATAAAACAAGAGGAACTCTGGTCTCTTCTAAGGACATGTTGATGGAATTCAGGGAGGGGAGTGGAATGTGCTAGTGGTGCTGGTTGCCCATCCCTTGCATCCACATGTTCTCCCTGATTGGTTTCGCCTTGAGCTAGCAAGAGTTAGCTTGGTGGCCTCTGGATTTTGCAAGGTCTCCCTCCTTCCACTTCCTATGGGGGGGAGGATTGTTTTTTAAAAAAAAAAAAAAACCCAGCCCCAACAGGACAATACTGCAAGACCACAGCTGTACAGATGGGAGAAACAGATCAAAGACCTTTATTTCCTGCATCCTGAGTGTGTTGAACAGATTGCCCTGGTTAACTTGTTGTCTCTGAGTCTATCTATGCAGTTATGACAGCCTGACACCACATTATCTGCCGCGGCATCCATCCCACAGCATCTTGGGTTTTGTAGTTTCAGTAAGGGAGCTAGATTTATTTATTTACTTATTTACTCAACAAGGTCTTATGCAGGCATGTCCAAACTTCAGCCTTCCTGATGTTTTGGACCACAACTCCCAGAATTCTAAGCTTAGATTGCCAATGACAAAGGACTGTGGGGGTCGTGGTCCAAAACATCTGGAGGGCCAAAGTTTGGTCATGCGTGGTCTTATGCTTCCCACTCTGAGCTACAGCAGGAGCTCACTCAAGACTTCATTGCCAGACATAACGCCTTCCCCCATCAAATACTGCCCGTAATACACGTTCATTTCAACCTGAGCACTTAAAATAGGTACAGTAACCCCGAAAGAGATGCAGAAGAAGATTAAATTCCACCCCTTCTTGGGAGTTGCTCCAACTTTATCGAATGACTTGCCACCCGAGATTCGACGCGCTCCCTCCCCACAATCTTTCAAAAGATCTTTATTTATTTATTTTATTTTAGAGGATTTTTACCCCACCTTTCTCCTTGGAAAAGGACCCAAGGCTTTTCTTTTGAAAACATGTTTTCTTTGAAAACATGGCTCTTTTGGCAGGCTTTTCCTAATCCATCTACATCATAAGCTATTGGCCAACCCAACTAGCATCATCCCACTGTCTTCATTTCATTATAATGTTCATGCTGATGCGAATGTTGTGTAGGATGTAATGATGTCCTATATTATTTTCTTGTTATGGCTGTGTTCTATTTTGCCTTATGATTTGTTTTGCCACTTTTAAAAATTAATATGTGGTTTATATCTGTCAATTGTGGCTGGCGCTGAGTGTTGTAAGCCGCCCAGTGTGGCCATCTGGCCAGATGGTTAGGTCATTAATTCATTAATCAAGAAATCAATAGCGGAGGACTCTCAGCAGCTCTACAAAGACAAATCCCAGAATTTTCTACATGGAGTCAGAGAACCTTCATTATACTAAACTTGTTCAATGTCTCTAAACCAGGCATGTCCAAAGTCAGGCCCAGGGGCCAAACACGGCCTGTTTCTCAAATTTTGAGCGACCCGTGGCCTCTTCTCCCCGCTGGCTCAGGCTGTCACGCATCCCCCAGCTGACCCCTCCCCATACTGGAAAGAGATGTCAGCTCGCAGTTTTACAGTTTGCCTGCCCTCCCTGCCTCTGTGCACACACACACACACCCGCCACCTTCCCAGCCTACCCGCCCCTGGCTCTGTTGCTGCAGCATCCTCCCCGCCTCCTTGCATGTTATAGAGACTTGTCCAAAGTCCGGCCCGGGGGCCAAATGGGTCTGAATGATCAGCCCCCTCACATTTTCACATTGCCAAATCTGGCCCTCCTTGAAAAAAGTTTGGACACCCCTGCTGTAAACATTACTGTAATTTCCCCCTTTCTCACTTCTGAACCCCTTGCTCCATGTTCTTTGTAAAGAAAAATAAAACCCCTCTGACCAATGTTTCTTGCAATGATGGCGGGTTGGGTATGGGGCAGGAGGGGCGGGTGCAGGTGAGGAAAACATGTGCACTGAGCCAGAAAGGGGAGAAAGCAACTGGAAGGGGTGGAGGTGGACGTTCTTCAACACCCCCCCCAAAAAAAGGGTGAGCGTCTCGACTGTCATGACAGAGCAGTGCTGGCTGGTCAGAGGTCTGACCTTGTTCTATAGCAGTGATGGCGAACCTTTTAGAGACCGAGTGCCCAAACGGCGATTCAACACCCACTAATTTTGTTTTGCAAAGTGCCAATACAGCAATTTCACCTGAATCCAGGTGGCTGTGAAGAGGCAATATCGGGTGACTACAGAAAGGGCTCCAAGTGCCACCTTTTGTATCTGTCCCATAGGTTTGCCAACACTGTCCTATGGCAAGAATCTGGGCAAAGGAAGAGGAAAATAACTATTATTGCGGGGGTGGGAGGTGGGGTGGGGAGGAGAAGCAGAAATGATCTAGGTGGACTCAGAGTTCCACGAGGTGAACTCAGTACACCATCCAGTCACTGGAGCGAAGGAGCAGCAAAGGACTTTGTTGCACGGATGACTTCCCTTTAGCGTCCTCTATTTTCTCGCACGTGAATGGCCAACGTCCAAGAGAGGAAGAAGAGAGGGGAAACAAGAGAGAGGTTTCTCGAGGGAAAGAATATACACCCCAAGTACGCTCTGGCGGAGCCGATCTCCCAGAGACCAACCTCGTCCCGGCCAACCAGAGCTTCGTCTTCCCTTTCTCTTAGAGTGCCGACACCGAGAGAGGCCCGTAGGGCTTCGACCCGGAACAGGGCCTTTTCGGTGGTTGGCCCGGCCTTCTGGAACAAGCTGCCAGTTGAGATCAGGCAGGTGGAGACGTTGCCAGCCTTCAGAAGGGCCTTAAAGACCTAGCTCTTCAGGCCATGCTTTGGGGCCCTCTGAGCAAACTGTAATGGTTTTTTTTTTTAAACCGAGGACATCACTTTTCTTGCCGGATTTAACCTTGACTTTGATCCTGTCTTGGTTAGTGGTGTAATGTTTATTTTACTTTTTATTTTGTGTGTGTGTGTGCTTTTATATGGTATTTGTATACTGATTGTATTCTGTTAGGTTTTGACTGTTTATTATTGTTGGGGTTCGTTTGTATTTGGGTAGTCACTGTTGGGTGACGTCTCTACACCGCCCAGAGTACCCTATTGGAAAAATCGGGCGGTTAATAAGTATAATAAATAAATAAATAAATAAATAAATTCAGCTCTCTTCTGCATATGGTGTTATCGGGGTCTCCACGAGGATCGCGTCGGTGAACTGAAGAGGAAGAGGGAAAGGCTGAATGATGTCTCAGAGACGCGAGGTGGGTCCCGTGTCAGCAAGTCTCGTTTCCAGCGTGCCTCCCCTCCCCCTGGCCCCCGTCGAAAAATCCCAGTTGAGACATTCACGGTTCGGTTTTAATCCCAAAGCAAATGGGCTTGGTTTTCTCCTTTGTTAATGGATAGCGAAGCTGACGGTTCTTGGCAGGCCAAAGTTCGAGCTGATCCCCGGCTCTACAAACAGGAGCAGCCTGCCTCTGTGTGTGTGTGTGTGTGTGTGTGTGTGTGTGTGTGTGTGTGTGTGAGCTGATCGAGGATCGGGACCTGCAGTAGGAACACTTCTCCTCTGTCCCTCAGCCTGTCCTAGAAAAAGACGGAAAGGGCACCAGCTCCCAGTTGTCCCTGGAATCACGGGTGAATGGAGGGTCTGAGATGTAGAAAGGAGCCACAGCACCCCTGCGGAAGGAGTTCCTTCAACGCCCTGTTTCTTTGCTGCGGAGCTTTCACCCTCACAGAAGTGTGATCGTGAGCCAAAATCAAACTTAACCTTGGTGTGCCGGGATTTTTGTAAAAAAGGCAAACCAACAATGCTGTTGATGGAAATGCAGAAAACTGTCCACCTCCAGGAAAAAAAAACCCAGTGAAGGTTTAGGACCACACACAGCAGGCATGTCCAAACTTTGGCTCTCCAGATGTTTTGGACCACAACTCCCAGAGTCCTTTGTCATTGGCAATCTAAGTTTAGAATTCTGGGAGTTGTGGTCCAAACCATCAAGAGGGCCAAAGTTTGGACATGCCTGACATACAGTCTTTTCAACCTTATAAGAACAAGTAGTGTTTTTTTTTAAATCTTCCAATGGCATCTAAAACTGTCCAACAGAACTTTTCTTATAAACGAATGTGATTCAGATTCCACCGGACACACCTTTCTCTTCACTCTTTGGACTAGGTCGAAGGAGATCATTCCAGAAAATTAACACACTTGGGAAATAAAATCTTCTCTTACCAAGGGAGAGGATGACCAGCACTCACACGAGAGAGAGAGAGAGAAAGAGAGAGAGAGAGAGAGAGAGAGAGAGAGAGGAGGAGGGAGACAGAGAGAGTCTAGAGCTGTGGTTCTCAACTTTGGTCAAGTTAGGTGTCCTTGGACTTCCATTCCCAGAGGCCATCAATTCCAGGTCTGCTGGCAGGGGTTAATGGGAGTTGCAGTCCAAGAACAGCTAGGTTACCCAAGGTTGGGAACCACTGGTCTAGAGGTCAGAAGCCCTCTTCCTATAAAGCTCACATTCAGAAACCATCAGATGTGCAACAGTGATCATGCTGGCTAATCCATGTCTCTAAGGTCTGATTAAGAGCAATTTGCTGATAAGCCAACAAAGAAAGAGCCTGTTTTGCCTGCATGGCCCACAGAGGAAAACAGTAATGACCCAGAAGAATAACTCAATGTGGTACCTCCATCTTTCTTCTCGGCTTCGTCCCGGATTAAGGGGGAAGTTAGGGTCACCTTGAGCGTAAGTGGAAGCTCGTTTGTGCTACGGATAACGATGGCTGCAGCGTCAATGTGGTGCTCGACGTGGTACTTCTCTTCGGTAAGTTTCTGAAACATTCCAGAACAGCTCAGTTGAAAAAAAGACATCACTTCATCACCAGAATACTGTAGGATCCCCTTATCCACAGGATCAGCATCCACTGATTCACTTGTTATTGGTCTGGAAATATTAAAAACATTGAAAGAAAAAAAAAGTCCAGAAAAAAAACTTTTTCCACATGTATTACCAGAACTGTCCATTAGAGGGAGGCAGAGACCATGTGATGATTACTTGTTATGGAAGAACACTCAAGGTCACTGTCAACTCCCAGTGGCCAGTTTTGGTAATGCATGTGAAAACAGGTTTTGTCCTTTTACCATGCTACAAATCTATATCTTATCTGTATCTATAAAATTTATTATCCATTATTTTGACTACCCACGTGGATGGGGGGGAGGGACACTGAACCAATCCCCAGCAGATATGGGGGTCCTACTTCAGTTTTATTTGCAGTACAAGCATTTAACCACTGAGCCACAAGGCTCTTCTAGTCTAAATCGGCTCTTCTGTTCTAAAAGCTATTCTAAATAGAAAAAGCTGTGCCCGCTGCGAACCACTGGCTTAAATTCGTAAGCCAGATCGTTCTTCTATGCTCCGGGCCACGTTTTCCATTTATTTCTCCTTGAAGGATAACCCACAGCAACTGGCATTTGTGTTTTTATGCATTACGTGACCGAAATATGGCAATTTTCTTCTCCTGTTTTTTTGCTCACCTGGATTTGGATGGGAAGATTGTCTTTGACGAGTGATAATAAGGTCTCTGTGGGCTTCTCTTTGCACATAAGGACCAGTTCTAAGTCCATGTCATCCTTGATCAGCAACCCTTTGGCCACCAAGCCAATCCTCATCACTCCACACAAGACCCGTCCACTTTGGTCTCTGCAGGCAGAAAGAGGCTGCTGAATTCAGGCTACTTCCGAGGGGAGAAAAACTGTGTTGAGGGTTTTGCTTATTTTTATTTTTTTAAAAAAATAAAAAAGTTTGAAATAATCAAGATTTACGACATCACACTCTCTCTGTGGGGCTGGAAACCCCAGATTCTTAAACCCCCCCCCCCCCTTGTTGCAGAATCCTGCAAGAAAAAGGCAGAGGGATCGGAGCTTAGAACAAACACAGAAAAACTGGAAAGGAAGGAAGGAAGGAAGGAAGGAAGGAAGGAAGGAAGAAAGAAAGAAAGAAAGAAAGAAAGACCAAGCAAGCAACACGGATGCCCAGAAACCAGTAACCAAGCAGCTGATAAATAGTGAGGCTGTTATTTGATTGAAGTCTTGTATTAATTAGTTGATTGATTTGTCTACCAAAATAAAAATCAAAAGCTCCAAAAGATGTGGAAAAGCATATTCATTGGAATTCATTGCCTCTGGGCATTGTCTTTTAAAAGTCCCTCCTTTCCATTTAAGAGAGAAGAAGGAATTTTATTTATTTATTTTTATTTATTTTATTTAGTGTATTTTTACCCTGCCTTTCTCCTTGGAAAAGGACCCAAGGCGGCTTAGAATAGTGAGGGACAATATACAGTCCAGTACAATTAAGATGTATTCAAGTTCAAGAACAGGGAATTGAGGGACATCCTACAGCATTAAAAGACAACGTTAAAACTACAAGAGAATGCAACCAATTAAAGAGAGAGTAAAAATTCCATGTAATCGTGCACGGAAGACCATCCAACAGTTATGGGGGATGGAGACTCACATTGAAAACATAGTGTTAAAGCAATCATGCACACAAAGTTACAAGCTTAGAGACATCGATATTTTTTTGGATTGAAATGTTTGCAACATTGGTTGCAGGTTTCTAGGATTCAGCATCTGGAAAAAGAGACTTTTCCAAATATATCCCTGTAGTCAGATTATTTGCCCATTCAGTTTAGAATTACGTACTACAACCTTCAATGGCTTTCCAGGAAGAGAAAGGTCTCTCGCTGCCTGCTATTTGATCCCTGCCCACTCTTTACATGTGAGAAACCTGAAACTGGGAGGATCTATATGCAAATCATGTGCCCCAATGCTATTAACAATCCTCCTCCTAACCATTTTTATAAGCATTACACTACTTAACAACAAAAAGCAAAAACTACCTTCCAGCTCAATTCACCAAGTCACACATTTAGGCAATTAATTTTTTTAAAATATATTATTCTGAATGAACAAAAAAGACATAGTGGAACTGGGAAAGGTGCAGAAGAAAGTGACTAAAATGATTACTGGGCTGGGGGAAACCTCTCTTATGAGGAAAGGCTAAAACATTTGGGGCTCTTTAGTCTAGAAAAAAAGGCGCCTGAGGGGGGGGGATATGATTGAGACGTACAAAATAATGCAGGGCATGAGTCAAGTGGAGAGAGGGGCGCTCTTCTCCCTCTCACAAAATACCAGAACTAGGGGGCATCCACTCAAATTGAGGGCTGGGAGAATAAGAACAGACAAAAGGAAATATTTTTTCACCCGGCGCCTTGTTAGTCTGTGGAACTCCCTACCACAGGAGGTGGTGATGGCATCTGGCCTGGATGCCTTCAAAAGGGGATCGGACAGATTCCTGGAGGAGAACTCCATCCCAGGTGACAAACCATGATGGAGATGTATCATCCCCAGGCTTAAAACTGGGGTAATTCAAGGGCCAGATGCAGGGGAGTGGTATCAGGAGACAGAGATCTAGTCTCATGTGCACCCAGATGCATCTGGTGGGGCCACTATGAGATACAGGAAGCTGGACTAGATGGGCCTTTGGCCTGATCCAGCACGGCTCTTCTTAGGTTCCTGTGTTCTTACATGTTCCTATTCCTAGTAATTATCTAATCTGTGGCTCCTAAAAAAGCAAAACAAAAAAACCCTCCAATTTCATTCCTTGTAAAGACAGCAAGTAGTAAAGGCATCTGACACACAAAAGTGAAAAACGCTTTTCCTTTCGAACAGCTCAGCCTGGGATTTCTGACTTAGCATGCAGACCGGGAGGCATAAGCAGATGCTCCAAACTTTCATACCTGGTTAGCTCCAGGAGGGAAAAATTTGAAAATCCAAGGAAGATGAGAGCAAGAGAAGAAGAACATATGGCTATAAAAAGTGCTCCACGTGGGGCAATTTCCCAAAATGATCTTTGGACATTTAGGCCGAGTGGAGAAAGAAGGAGCGCAAAGAAAACACAGGCATTTGTCCTCTGCAACCAGAAGAGGGGCTGGGCTGGGGTTGGTTTGAGGCTTCTTCTCGACTCTGCAGCATCAACTTCTCTGCTGCTGACGGGACACAAAAACTTCCATGCCTTTTCACGGGAGGAAAAGCAAAAGAGTGTTCTGCTTCTATACCGCCCCATACCACTTCAAGTGGTCTCTGGGTGGTTTACAGTTTTTAATTACAGTATGCAGGCTACACATCCCCCCCCAAGCAAGCTGGGTACTCATTTTACCGACCTCGGAAGGATGGAAGGCTGAGTGAACCCTGAGTCGGCTACCTGGGATTGAACCCCCAGGTCCTGAGCACAGTTTTAGCTGCAGGACAGGCATTTAACCACTGCGCCACGGGCAACGCTCGGAGAATAAAATGGAAGAGAGAAGAGAAAAGCTCTCTTTCCACCTGGCAAGGTTTTCGGTGAGATGCTCTGTTGAAAAGGGTGAGCTTTTTCTGTCTGTTCTGTGTGTGTGTGTGTGTGTGTGTGTGTGTGTGTGTGTGTGTGTGTGTGTGTGTGTGTGTATTGTGTCCTTACAGTCATGACCGACTCTTCGTGACCCCATGTCCATGGAGTTTTCTTGGCAGGAATACAGGAGTGGTTTGTCAGTTCCTACTCCAGGCTGCAGACAGCATCTGGTATTCCCTGGTGGTCTCCCATCCAAGTACTAACCAGGGCCGACCCTGGTTAGCTTCTGAAATCAGGCGAGATCCGATGCTCTAAGCTAGACCAAAGTGGCCTGCGAGTGAGTGGGATGCAACCGAAGCAGGGCAGTTGGGAAGTGTGGAAAGAAAGGGGGGAGGCACAGAATGGCAAAGGCTTGTGAAAGAACAGCTCCCCGCATGCCCCGTCTAGCCTCCACAGAAGTCATTCTGCATCTGGCCAATTCTTTGTTGGAACATCTGGACACCACAGGCATGCATGCACGCACATTCTCTTTCTCTCTCTCTCATATACACACACACATATAGAAATGCCCTAAATTTAGAATAAGCTCATGAAAAACCTGGTGCAGAAAACCAGAAAGAAAGAAAGAAAGAAAAGAGGCGCCACGCTGCTGAAGCATTTCAAGTAGCACTTCATAAGAGCCAAGGGTTTGCACCAGAAGCGCTCGTTAAAAAAGGCAATCAGGGCTTCATTTATTCCCTGTAAAACAGAGCGCAAGGGAGGGAGGCGGAGAACTTTGCCGGCCATTCCTGGAAACGGAACTCAATAAGAGAGATGCCGGGGAGACAAGCCGGATCAGCCACGGAGGGCATCTTGACCGTTGTGCCTAGCTCACAACGGAAGTGGCTCCCATCGCCCGAGTCTCTGCAAAGAAGGCCCAGGCCACTAGCGACGAACCTTCGGCATTCCAGATGTTTGGGACCACACCTCCCAGAATTCTGAGCCTAGACTGCTAAGGACAAAGGACTGTGGGAGTTGTGGTCCAAAACATCTGAACAAAAGAACCTAAGAAGAGCCCTCCTGGATCAGGCCAAAGGCCCATCTAGTCCGGCTTCCTGTATCTCACGTGGCCCCACCAGATGCGTCTGGGAGCGCACGAGACTAGAGATCTGTCTCCTGATACCACTCCCCTGCATTTGGTCCTTGAAGGATCCAGGTTTTAAGGCTGGAGATGACACATCTCCATCATGGTTTGTCACCTGGGATGATGGACTTCTCCTCCAGGAATCTGTCCAATCCCCTTTGGAAGGCATCCAGGCCAGATGCCATCACCACATTTTGTGGCAGGGAGTTCCACAGACTAACACCACACTGGGTGAAAAAAAATATTTTCTTTAGTCTGTTCTCACTCTCCCAGCCCTCCATTTGAGTGGATGTCCCCTAGTTCTGGTATTTTGTGAGAGGGAGAAGAGCATCCCTCGATCCGATTGACTCCTGCCCTGCATTATTTTGTATGTCTCAATCATATCCGCCCTCAGGTGCCTTTTTTCCAGACTAAAGAGCCCCAAATGTTTTCGCCTGGAATGCCAAAGGTTCGCCACCACTGGCCTAGGCAGTCATGCCCCACCACAAAGCAATTTGCTGCCTGATTCCATGCTAAAGGATTTATATTATTGGTGTCTTGAATTCCACTGCCCAAGCACCACTGTTTTGATTTGACAGGAGGGAACCATCTGACAAAGTGCAGGGGGGAGGAGAGGAAAGACAACAGGGAGGTCCATGTGGGATAAACACAGGACTTTATTAAAGGCAAGGTATAATTACTAGGTGCTCATTCTGCCTGGAAATCTCTGTACAAGGTGCTGACTTGGAGGAAAAGTGGAGGCCAGGGTAGCTGGGTGGGAACATTGTAAAACACTCCTCTTAGGAGGGACAAAGTCCTTACTCATTAAAGAACCCACAGACTGCTCTACCGTAGGGATCCAGATGGAAATGCATGGTCCCCTCGTTTGGCAAGCCAACCAAGAGTCAGGCAGCTTTGTGAAGGCACACAGGTTTTGTTTGGATAAGCTTTGTTTGAGCTGCCTGGATGCCCTAAGCACATCCGATCTCACCTGATTTCGGAAGCTAAGCAGGGTCGGCCTGGGTTAGTACTTGGATGGGAGGCCACCAGGGGATACCAGGTGCTCTTTCGGCGCCTGGAGAAGGAACTGGCAAACCACTCCAGTATTCCTGCCAAGATAACTCCACGGACATGGGGTCACAAAGAGTCGGTCACGACTGTAATGACACAAACACACACAAGCTTTGTTTGGGTCTACAGCCAACATGTGCTTCTGATGTGGACTCCTGGGCTGCATGAATGGTGAGTAGAGAAGCTGCAAAAGATACCCTTCTGGGAACAGAGAAGCAGCAGGGGAATCCTTGTGGCCGTAATCTCCATCATCCCCAGTTGGTAGGACCACTGATAAAGGGGCTGGTAGATCCTTACCTAGAGGGCTTGTAGAGCCTCGTGGCGCAGTGGTTAAATGCCTGTACTGCAGGTAAAACTGTGCTCACAACCTGGGTTCAATCCCTGGTAGCAGGCTTGACATCCTTCTTCCATGTGTGGCCTGCACACTGTAATTAAAATTGTAAACTGCCCAGACTGGGGCGGTATATAAGCAGAACACTTACTTTTGAGCTGAGCTTTTGGGGACCTTTTGCACTCATTTGATAATAGATATTTTATCCATTTGATGATGATGTGTAATTTCCAGGCTTACAACTGGGGTACTTCTAGGGCCAGATGCAGGGGAGTGGTATCAGGAGACAGAGCTCTAGTCTCGTGCGCTCCCAGAGGCATCTGGCAGGGGCCAATGTGAGATACAGGAAGCTGGACTAGATGGGCCTTTGGCCTGATCCAGCAGGGCTCTTCTTATGTTCTTAGGAAGGGCTGCCGTTAAGCGCCAGAGCTCTGCAGCGCCGCCAGCGCCACACGAGGGATCGAGTCAACGGCAAACACTGCAGGGCACCCACTTACACTAATCAAATGGCAAAACTCTTTGGGCTGGCAAGGAGGAAATGCATTCTAAAATATTAATATCTGAACACGCTGCTTTGGACAGTTTAACACAAGTGTCATTAATTATCAGCCAAGCCGGCTGGAGAGAACGAAAGGAAATGAGGAGAGAAACAGAGAAGGTGAAAGAACAGTGCTCTGAGACCACTTAGGTAGCGCGGATTCAATCAATCTTGTGTTGCAGCCAGATATAATTGGCTTTAACACATTTACCTTTTCCATAACCATGTATGCAAAGCCTGTCTGAGATTCTTCTGCTTGCTAAAAGACTAGAGACAAACTGGAAAGAAGTACTGTAGCATTTTTAAAAGCCAGCAGCTGTTCCAGGTGTTTTCTAAACCACCGAGGAGGGCCAAAAAGGATCCAAATTGGGTGTGAGCCACAGGAAACACACACCGGAACCAATGTTTCACTCAATCATTCATCACAACAGATTCTGGTCTCGAATCCTCTATTGATGCACCCCCACCCCTCTTGGCTCAACCAGCCGGGGACTTTAAAGGCAGCCAACGGCCATTCGCACAGCTCCAATGGAAAACGAGGGACTGCCCACCCCTTCCTCCTATTAAGAGCGCATCATTGGGTGGGTTCCCTTCTCCTGCTGGTAGGCAGAGCTCCGGCAGCCGGTAGTTTCCAAATGCCACAGGGTGACCCCTGCTCACCCAGCTCCTTGGCGGCATGCGCGCCTTGCCTCATTTAACCCCGGCACACTCTCCACTTGGCAGCTGCGAGAAACCCTGACGCAAGAGGCGAGACAGAGAGATCGTTGGATTGCCCTGCCCCGAGAAAGGGGAAAGAGGCATTCATGGCTGCTGTGCTGTCTTTCCCCCTTGGGACTCCGATAACCCTCAGAACCTGAACCTGGGGCTTCCCATCCTTATATCCCTTCTGCTTCAGGCAACCTAGGAACGACCCACAGTTCTTCCCATGAAGTGAGGATGGGCAGGGGTCGAAATCTGAATCAGTCCCTGAATCTCTCGAGGGAACTGGCTTTATCTTGGCAAGGATGGCCGACTCCCACGGTGTCAACATAAGAACATAAACATAAGAATCTAAGAAGAGCCGCACTGGATCAGGCCAAAGGCCCATCTAGTCCAGCTTCCTGGATCTCACAGTGGCCCCACCAAATGCCCATAGGACCACATGAGACTAGGTATCCATGGCTTCAGAGACTAGGACTCGGGGCAATCGTTTCAAACCACAGGAAAAGAGATTCCATTTGAACATTAGGAAGAACTTCATGACAGTTAGAGCTGTTTGGCAGTGGAATACGTTGCCACAAAGGGTGGTGGAGTCTCCTGCTTTGAAGGTTTTTAAGCAGAGGCTGGATGGCCATCTGTCGGAAATATTGTGATGGGGTTCCTGCATGGCAGGGGGTTGGACTGGATGGACCTCGTGGTCTCTTCCAACTCTATGATTCTATATCTGTCTCCTCATCCCACTCCCCTGCATCTGGCCCTTGAAGTACGCAGGTTTTAAGCCTGGAGATGGCACATCTCCATGATGACTTGTAACCTGCAATGGACTTTTTTCCTCCAGGGATCTGTCCAATCCCCTTTCGAAGGCATCCAGGCCAGATGCCATCACTACCTCCTGTGGCAGGGAGTTCCACAGACTAACCACATGGCAGGTAAAAAAAATATTTTCTTTGGTCTGTTCTCACTCTCCCAGCCTTCAATTTGAGTGGCTGTCCCCTAGTTCTGGGAGGGAGAAGAGCGTCCCTCTAGCCACTTTACTAAAGAAACCTTTCTCTCTACATTTTATGGGTGAAACAAAGAAACCTTGGGGTAACCAAGATTGTAATGCTGTCAAATCAAGGTGGCCAAGTCCATTCCTTCCCTGCTGAGAACTGAGACCTATTCCTTGGCACAGATCCCTTTCAATTCGAAGTGCACCTCTTATGTGCCAGGGCTCCTGTTGGCTGGTTGTGGAAACACCACAAGCCTCAAATCTGCTACGGGGTAAAAGGACCGTTACAAGAGCCAACCTCTCATCTTGTATGTTAAGGCTAGATAGACAGAACACCTTAAAGCTGTTTACGGTAATGGGGCCATAATTTGGTTTCCTTTTTTCTTTAAGTTACAGTGGACCCTTGTATAACAAACAGTTTATATAACATGAAATCTGTACAACATAAAAAATTCAGGAGATGGGGAAATTTGCATAGCAGGATCGCCTATGGGGTGAATCCGTACAACAGAAAAATGGTCGCGATGAGGGATTAATCCGTTTTTAATGCATTCCTATGGGAAATTTGTATAAAGGAACATTTGCTTAACATAATTTCATTTGGAACGAATTAATTCCTTTATACAAGGTGCCACTGTATTTTCAGCTACGAGCCCCAGAACTAGAATGGGTACTGGATACACTGGCTGCAGATTTGGGCTATTTCAAATCATGATATTTTTTTTCCAAGTTTTTATCAGGGCTCCTCTTTGGATTCCCTAAGACAGTGGTGACGAACCTTCAGCCCTCCAGATGTTCTGGACCACCACTCCCACAGTCCTTTGTCATTGGCCATCTAGGCTCAGGATTCTGGGAGTGGTGGTCCAACACATCCGGAGTGCCGAAGGTCCCACCGCTGCCGCCGCCGTAACACGGCCAAGCTGAATCCACTCACTTGCTACCGTTGCCGTCTCCCGGTTCGTCTTTGCTGTCGGCACCGCTCTCCGTCCTGACCGATCGGCTCGTTTCATCCATCCAGTCCGAGACCTGCTTAAGGGCGCACTCGACGGTGGAGACCATGTTCTGGACGGCTTCGAGTTCCTCAGGGGACGGATAGATGGTTGAGTGTTTCATCATCACGTGCCTGTCATCGTTGGCGAATGATCGGATCGACCTCTGTCGGCAGAGGAGACGAAGAAGAGGAAGAGAAGGAGGAAGAGAAGGCAGCGGAGGAGAGAAGGGAAGAAGGGGGAAAGCAGAGTTGGTTTAGGAAAGAGCAGACTGGGTTTTATTGATCCTACCCATGCATAAAGTTATTACACAAGTCCTTTTCCAAGTACAGTGGTACCTCGGATAACACATTTAATTTGTTCTCTGAGGCAATTTGTTATCTGAAAAAAAATCATTATCCGAAATGTGGTTTCCCATAGGAATGAATGGGAAACTAATCCATTCCGGAGCCTAGAAAAAAGACACAGATACCAGTAGAGTGGTACCTCGGATAACAACGGTAATTCGTTCTCCGAGGTTAGTCGTTATCCAAAACACGTTGTTATCCAAAACGCGGTTTCCCATAGGAATGAATGGGAAACTGTTTAATCTGTTCTGGAGCCTAGGAAAAAGGCACAGACACCTGTTTTTTTGCTCAAAACTCTTTATAAAGTGCACTTTAAAGGTACAGATGCAATGCCACCCGGGATAACTCTTTTTTTACTGATGCATGCTGGAAATTTATTATCCGAGGCAGACCTATACGTAGAAATTGCAATTCATTATCTGAAGCAGCCCATAGGGAAAATTCGTTATCAGAGGCAGTCCTATACCCCGAAATTTGCAGTTGTTATCCAAATTATTTGTTATCCGGGGCAGTTGTTATCCAAGGTACCACTGTATATATACTTTTTGCTCTAAACTCTTAATAAAGTGCACTTTAAAGGTGCAGATGCAATACAGCCCGGGATAACTCTTTTTTACGGATGCATGCTGGAAATTCGTTATCCAAGGCAGCCCATAGGGAAAGTTCATTATTCGAGGCAGCCCTATAACAAGAAATTGTGATTCGTTATCCGAGGCAGCCCATAGGGAAAATTCATTTATCCGAGGCAGCCCTATACCTGGAAGTTGTGATTTGTTATCTGAAAAATTCGTTATCAGGGGGCATTTGTTATCCGAGGTATTACTGCACTGCTTATTCTGAGGATCAAGAGAAAGGGCCTTTTCAGTGGTGGCCCCAGGTTCTGGAAACGTTTCCTGCAGAAAACTTCCCTGGTGCCCCCATGTCTGTCTTTCTGATGTCAGCCTAAAATGGTTTTAATCCCCCGGGTGCTTTAGATACGGATTCACCTGAGCCAAGTCAAAGAATCACCGGTGTTTAAACAAAGGGCGATTCAATGATTTTCCATGAATTGGGATTAGGACCTGAATTTAGGGGGTAACGTTTTACAACATTTGAGATTCATTTTACTCCTGGTGCTTTCATACTGGGTGACTGGGGTTAGGTTGTTTTCATCTGTATGCTGTGCTGGCTCGTATGCTTGTTTTCTGGCGTTCTGGCATTTAAGCATGACTTTGAAATACTGTACGGCTATGTGAATTATACAATAGCTACAAAATGCTCCTTTAAGAAGCTGTTAACGAATATAAACAAACCGAATTGCTCCCAATCTTGAATAAAGGAGTACTTTTAAGTTATTATTATTTTTTCTTTTGACTTGTTTTGCTCGTCCTGCCACCTTCTCACTATTGATTTTTAGGTTTATACTGATTATATGGATTTTATTGATTTTATTGTGATGCTGTATATAATTTTGCTTATTGTCTGTTTTCTTTGGTTGTAAACCGCCCGGAGTTCCTTCTGGAAGACGGGCAGTTTATAAGCTCTAAACTAAACTAAACAAACAAACAAATAAATAAATAATGCTTCTCAGAATTCATGGTGAAGGGGCGGCAATGCCACCCATGCGAAGAGCCTCCCTTTGGGAGGGGGGTGAGTGTAAAAATTGTTCCGTTTATAGTTACATGCTTTCCCAAAAGATGAAAAAGATGAAGTGAGCCACCCTTGTTATTTCCAGGGGTCAGTTAAAAAAAAATCTTCTTTTGAACTACAAGTGACAAACTCCTTCAGCCAGAATGGCAGATGGGGGATTCTAGGCCACTGCCCCCCCCAAAAGAAAATGTTTCGAGCTATGATTGATTTCTTTGACAGAATCAGAATTTAGGTCTCCATCTCCTTGTGTGTCTCTCCCAACCACCGGAGAGAACACAGCACAAGCGAAGTGGAAGTGGACTCTAGCATCAGCACAGGGATGCAAAGCCCTCTCTCTCTCTCTCTCTCTCCCCTCTCTCTCTCTCTCTCTCTCTCTCTCTCTCTCTCTCTCTCTCTTGTGTCTGAGCTGGCATGCACTGCTTTCCCGCTACCCACCAGCCTCTCAGCAATAACGTTTAGAGGACGAAAGGAAATCAATAAGCTTGGGAAGATGAATCCTCCTGTTGGCTGGTTGGTAGAAATTAATGACACTTGGTGAGTGTATGTGCCACCGTGCATCACTGTCGTCCCCCCACACAATCCTTCAGCCACTTGAGTCCAAATATATATACATATATTTTGCAGGAAAAGCAAAACGTTGCAAACCCTCGAGTCCAAGAAGACAAAGGCATCTCTCTCTCTCTCTCTTTTTTTCCTGCCTCTCTCTTTCCAGTCGAACTGGGATGGGAGCGCGGCCTCTGTAGACTGGCTCACTGGAAAAGCAAATATACCCCCTCTGTACAAGATCTGACCGGGAAGTGCGAAGAACCTGACCTCCAACAATAACTTAACCTCACCCAAAGGCAGTGAATTGGGGTGGCACGATGTTTTGGCCTTTGAGTACCCAGCCTATTGCAGTTCAAGGTGACTTCAAACAGCTCACCAATGCCCCTTTCGTTAGAAAATGTTATCTAAGAGCATCCCCCTGCCTCCGCACTTAATAATTCATGCGGAGGTTTTCACAATGCCCCGGCAATAAATCAAAAACCAGTTTTGCTCCAGGATGCCCTTCTAATCTACACTGGTTCACAGCCTCTTTCGCTCCTCCTACACTAGCTGCTTTTAGCAAGTTGGGTATCAGGACTGGAAGAAGAGAAAAGAGAGGCACAGACACAGCAAGCCCGTTGCCATGAGTTTGTGGCATCCTATCGAAGTATCACCCTGAACACACACCATCTCATAACATTTCGGAAGTTCAGCAGAGTCAGGACTGGTCAGTTAGAATCATAGAAACATAGAGTTGGAAGAGACCTCAAGGGCCATCTAGTCCAACCCCCCTGCCATGCAGAAACCCCATCACAAGATTTCCGACAGATGGCCATCCAGCCTCTGCTGAAAAACCTCCCAAGAAGGAGACTCCACCACCCTCCTTCGTGGCAGCATCTTCCACTGCCGAACAGCTCTAACTGTCATGAAGTTCTTCCTAATGTTCAAAAGTTCTCGGAGGGAGACCGCCAAGAAACATCAAGGGGCTCCAGGTGATGAAAGAAGCCAACCTCCAACCCTGGAGAGCCACAGCTGCCAGTCAGAGCTGGCATTGCTGGTCTGGATGGGCCAGCTCAGCCCATGGTTCCTGTGTCCTCCCTCCCTCCCTCTGATGAGCCACAGGGACCTACCATGGCTGGCTACGCTGAGTTTCAGCTCCGGGGCCTTTCCGCTTTCTCCTTCTCCCTCCTCCTGGGCGTCTTTGTTAGGCACTGTTCCGTCTGCCAGGGCCTCCTCATAAGCCTCTCAATCTCAGCAGGTCACCCAGGGATGATATTCCGGGACACGGATCCTGCAGTGCACCTGTAAGGCAGAGAGAATGTGAGGCGCAGAGTAGAAGAGACAAAGCAAAAACAAAACACATACGCTAGACCAGTGGTTCTCAACCTGGGGGTCGGGACCCCTTTGGGGGTCGAATGACCATTTCAAAGAGGTCGCCCTGAGCCAGTGAAGAAAAAGGCACAAACAGCTTGGGTCTGGAGGAGGAGGGAGGAAGGGGAGTAAAGAGTTTGTTACGACTTGATAGGTAGGAGGGGATGTCAGACAATAGCACCGGAGGGGCTGCAATTAGCTTGAGGGTGCCTGCAGAGGGAAGTTCTCTGTGGCACCTGCAGCAGTGGCCTGCCAAAGGGAGCTTGTGGCCTCTTCCAAGCACGGCAAAGGGTCACCACAACATGAGGAACTGTATTAAAGGGTAGCGGCATTAGGAAGGGCGAGAACCACTGCGCTGGACCAAAGCAAGAGATCAGAAAACATTTGAATGACGCAATTCTGAGGATGAACGAGGGACATGGAGGCAGCAGCAAACACTGCTTGGCAGCGGAAGAGATGACCTCGGAAGGCACGGGTTCAATTCTGTAGGGAGTTTTCAAGCAGAAGTGGGATGGCCCTCCGTCACGGATTCCGTGCATCAACAAAAGCTAGGCTAGATGACTCTTGGTTTCCCAAATGACTATCTCATGGCTCTGAGATTTTACTGCGTCTGAAGAAACTCCCCCTACCCCACTGCAGAGCCAGCATATGAAGTAGGTCATCATCACTCCTCATTTTACAGACAGAAAAACTGAGCCACTGAACTTTAGCACATGGTTTGTCCTCTTGGGAATGTTGGTATTCATAGACACAAAACACAACACATACACCTGGGATAGTCCGAGTCCTGACTGGGCTGGAGCTGAGGTTGGGAGCACCCAGTCCAAATACACAGCAGCTTAGAAGCCAGAATCAAGGTTTAAGAAAGATATTTAAGATCCCATCTTCCTTGCAAAACAGCTCCTGGCCCCATCTTCTATGGTGTCCTTCCCTGCCTCAACCCCCACTACCAACACTGCCCACATTTTCTAAATTCTTCAAATACCTGCATTTTTACAGCAAGCATCACCAACCTCCCCACGTGTCTCCTTGTTTTAAAATGCCGTCTAGGCGTCTGTCCTTCCGCAAGGCAGAAGAAGCTGGAAAGAGGCACGTAGGATTGCTGTCTTCCCCAGAACAAACTTTCCCTACAAAGGCGTGGAAAAGGTACGGTTTTTTGTTTTGTTTTGTTTTGGCCTACGCTTCCTGATGACCTCTCAGCCAGCATCTATTTCTTCAGGTACTAATAAAAAAACAGAATTCTTGGGAGCCTAGAACAACAGTTTCCACCCCAATGCTGCTACTGCATCTCCAGATTTACAACCAATGGATTTAAACCAATGGATTTAAACGCGCAACCGACAAACATCAGAAGAGTTTACAAGGCCGGTTTTGACAAGATTCTTCATGCCTTTCCTTTTTAAAATGTCGCAACTGGGAGAGGAACTCCCTCCATGATCTGATAAAAAGAGAAAGACCTCTTCCATGTGAGGGACAGGATTCACAAAAAGGACTCTCCTGAAGATCTTAAATATCCAATCAAATGGCATTAAAAAGGCTGCTGATCCCTAAGACTCCATAAGGGCGATGTACTCTACCTGTGTGGTCACCTCTGGATGAAAACATACCTCCCTCAAGGAGCTGGGTGTACCATGTTCTACCTGCTTCTTCTGGCAACTGAAGGGGACAGACCTCGTAGCGCCAGGTATCTGCGAAGCCGAGAACACCATCCCTGGCAAACTCTGACTAATTTTGGACAAGCAGCAGAAATGGGGCTTTGCAAGCGCCTCCGTGCCTTGTGAGGGATGATGACGAGTCTGACGGGTATCATTGTCAAAGGCTTGTTGAACCGGCTTTTCCTCCGAGCATAACGAAGCAAACAGGAGGAGGTGCACATTAGAAGAGGGAGCAACCCACACGCACGCTCTCCCCAAAACATGTCTTTGGGTTATAAAGACAGCTGATGAATCTTTTCAATTTCCTCTAAAAGGCCTCTCTGGAAGCCAACTATCGCGCACGGTTGGAGATTCCATGCGCCACTGCTTAATAAAAAAACTCTCCGAGATACTTTAAGCTGCCGATTGAAGAAGAGATAGGAGGAGGAGACATCGAGAACAGAAGCAGGAAGAGTGCGATTCAAGGCCATGGGGGAGCAGCGCAGGGTGGCGCTCATGCATGCCACACATGGCTTGCAAATGAAGATGAGCTAAGAACAAATGAAGATGAGCAAAGAACCCATTGTGAAAGGAATCCAGGCAGCAGCAGAAGAGGTCAACTTCTCTCTTGGCTGGTTCTCTATTCAAGGCCATTCAAGGAAAGACAACAGCTGGAACAGACCACAAAAGGACCAAAAGTTCATTTTAAGGTTTATTATTGTTTTGACCCCTTTGTGGAAACGCACACCCACCCCAGCCCACACGACACTGTTGTGTCATCAAGTCCAGCTAGGAAAGATCTTTCCTAAAACCCTGTGAGAGGTGCTGCTGCTGAAAATCCATCAGTGTTGGCAGCACCAAGTTTGATGGACCCAAGCATCTGGTCCGGTATAAGGCAGGCCCCTCTGCCCTTCGGAGGCTGAGGCTTTAATCCAGACTAAAGATGAGGTTGTTTTCCTTCCGAGTTAGGTTTGGCAGGTTAAAAAAAGAAGGTGTGTGTGTATATGAGAGAGAGTGAGAGTGAGAGTGAGTGAGCGTGACAGAGAGAGAGAGAGAGAGAGAGAGAGACTCATGGGTACTGCTTTTTTTGTCTCAAGACAAGTGGGTGCATGTGTGGGAGAGAAATAATGAAGATCTTTTTGGTACGCAAACGTGCTCGATGTTAAATTTCTCGCCTTGCTCTGCAGTGTCACAAATCCTATTTTTATCTCTTTCAGGTAGTTTTCCCCCACCACCACACCGAGAGAGCAGCCGAAAATTAGAAACCGCACCATGTTTCTTCTGCAGTATAATGTCAATTTCTGGCCTCTGTCCAAGGTTTTCGCCAGCGGCATCCAGCACAGTGGGAAACTGTGTATCTGGGTCATTGGGGGGGGGAGAGACGGGACTGTTTGGAGAAGCCCTGTCCTTTTTGGGTGGTGGACAGTGGCATGATAATTGAACTTGTCTTTGTGTGTGGGGAAAAGGCAGGCATGGGAGGAAACAGAATGGATGTTGGCATAAGAGGAGACAAACGGTCATCATACAAAAGGGGGATGGAGGAGTACATTAGGGACAAAGCTACCAACTAAAAATGACCAAAGAAGTTTGTGGATGTGAGGACCATCAGAACCATGCATCTGGTGAGCAGAGCTTTGAAACGATCATTTTGGACTACAACTCCCAGAATGCTGGCTAGAGAATTCTGGGAGCTTTAATCCCAAGCATTTAAATGTTTCCTAGCTCTTAAATCAAAAATTCTTGTAAGACATTAAGAGCTCCATCCAATGTTCTTGAATAAGCCACCAACTACAGCGGGCCCTTGCATAACAAACGGCTTGTGTAACATAAAATTTGTACAACATAAAAATTCCGGAGATAGGGGAAATTTGCTGAACAGAATCATCTATGGGGCGAATCCGTACAACATAAAAATGGCTTTGCCTAGAAATTACTCCATTTTCAATGCATTCCTATGGGAAAATCTGTATAAAGGAAAATTTGCTTAACACAATTTCATTTGGAACGAATTAATTCCTTTATACAAGGTACCACTGTACTTCATTACACATACTTGTATAATATCTAAACCATTGGTGTCCAAACTTTGGCCCTCCAGATGTTTTGGACCACAACTCCCATGGTCCTTTGTCATTGGCAATCTAGGCTTGGATTTCTGGGAGTTGTGGTCCAAATCATCTGGAGGTTGAAGTTTGGACACCCCTGATTTAAACGCATATCCCCCCCCAAGTAGTAACAAGAAGAAAAATAAAATAAAATAAAGGCCTTTCTGACAGCCACAAACAACACAAAGGTTGCATCCTGATTTACCGCCAACCATCCAGTGATCTTTATTTTATGGGGAGGCATAGAACAAACACGGTTAATAAATATATAATGGATAAACCCAAACAAAACCTAGGCATTGTACCATCCCTTGTCAGGAACTGGTTTGCAACACTGTATCATAAATACAATTATTTTAACCCAAAGTTGCCAACGGTCTCTGAAATGATACAAAAACTTTGTTTACCATACGCAAAAGGGGGGGGGACAAGGAAGCCGTTTGCAACTGTACACATCAAGTCAAGTAAGCTCTCTTAAGTGCACTTCAATGAGCAAGGGAGAAAAAAAAAACAGGTCTACGTTCAGCCAACTATACTAAAATATTTAACAAAACACCAGGCAATAATACATTTCGAGTAAGCAACCGGGCTCTCCCTATGAAGCGCTGTGCCTTGCAATTGTTTTTAGGCTCTGCTGAAAGGTAGAAACCTCTTCCCCACATTCCATCCTTGAACCAATCCGATCCCCGGGTTTCTTGCGTTTTGCACCCCGGCCTTTTAAAAAATGCATAAAATTACTGAGGCGGAGTCTGACAAGCCAGCTACCTTTAAGTGAAGGCCTCATTAATCTTTAAACGGGCTAAGGGAGACAAGGAGGAGGCGGCGGCGAGGAAGCCAGGGCAGACCCCTTGCCGTATGAAAAGAAGAGGAGGTAGAAACGAAAGGAGCACCGATGTTCTCAAAACGCTGCCGGTGGGAAACAGCCTGCAGGAGTCATTCCAAGGGGGAATTTCAGGCAAAATTCAAAAAAAACAAAACAAAACAAAACAAAACAAAACAAGGCACAAACATGTGGCACCTTAAAGACTAGCTTTCATATTTTAATGTGATGTTTCGTGCACATGTGCACTTCTTCAGACATACCGTATATACTCGAGTATAAGTCGGCCCGAGTATAAGCTGGGGCCCCTAATTTAAACCCCCAAACTGGGAAAATTTATTGACTCAAGTATAAGCCTAGGGTGGGAAATGCAGCAGGGCCTGGCAACTCCTCCTTTGTGAGCTGGGTGTGTGTGTGATGTTTAAAATGACTTTTAGCCACCGAGCCAAGTGCTTGAGTTGGTGGCTAAAAGTCATTTTAAACATTGTTTTAAAATGACATTTTAAAAAGTCATTTTAAACATGGGGGGTCAGGAGAAGTGGCGCACAATGTTTAAAATGACCTTTAGCCACTGACCCAAACTTACCACAGTGGCTAAAAGTATTGACCCAAATATAAGCTGAGGATCCCTTTTTTCAGCCCAAAATTAGGGCTGAAAAACTAGGCTTATACTCGAGTATATACAGTATTATAGCAGCAGAATGAGGTGTAAGATATAATATGAGCTGAGATATACATTTCATAGCAGATATTCATGGGTTGTGGTGCATTCTGTTTGGGAAGGAGGGGAAAGCAATGTCTCCGGTAAAACTTTTTTGGATCCTACCGCCGCCACTAGGTTCAAACAGGATTCCTTCAAAAAAAAAAACCATGTTCTTTTTTATTTTGTTGTTGCAACTTTCCTCGTACACCGTTCAGGGTTGTTCTCTGAATTAAGCCTGGAGGCATATAAATCCAAAAACAAACAAGTAAAGAAGTCGGAAACGTGTTTCATAGTACAGATATACCTTGTGGCATAGTGGTTAAAGGCCTCTCCTGCAGGTAAAACTGTGCTCACGGCCTGGGGTTTCAATCCCAAGTAGCAGGCTCAAGGTTCACTCAGCCTTCCATCCTTCCGAAGTCAGTAAAACGAGTACCCAGTTTGCTGGGGGGGGGCGGCAGCAAATGTGTAGCCTGCATTACTGTAATTAAAAAATGTAAACTGGCCAGAGACTACTTGAAGTGGTATGGGGCGGTATATGAGCAGACTACTTTTAAACACTACCCCCCAAAAAGTTTGATATTTTTGTATTTTCCACCCACCCCGGGGTTAGAGAGCTCTAGAGAATTCTCCAAATTCTGAACAGTTCCTCAAACTGTAAATTTTAGGATCCTGTAGACTGGTGCCTAGAAGGTTAAAAATGATACCAAGCGGATACAACAGTGTAGTGTAGATACAATCATAAAAGACAGATTATTAGTAGGCAGGGCTGGAATTGATTATCCATAGGATGTCTCCCAGTTCTAAGACGATGGTGGTGATGGTGATTAATATTATTATTTCTGGTGGACCGTCTGATGTTTGGCAGCCTAGACTTCAAAAAATGAGCTTAATGAAGGTGTCAACCCAGTGTGCCGCAGGAGTGAAAAAACAAACAAACTCAATGCTAGTGATCATTAGGAAGGGTATAGAAAATAAGTCAGCAAGTGTCATTTTGCTTCTTTATAAATCTATGGTGAGGCCCCATCTGGAGTATTGTGTACAGTTCTGGTCACCATCCCTCCAGAAGGATATTATGGAAATCGAAAAGGTGCAGAGGAGGGCAACCAGAATGATTAGGGGACTGGAACACCTTCTTTACCATCTGAGGCTGCAACAGCTAGGCCTCTTCACACTTGAACGACAGCGCCTAAGAGGGGACCTGACTGAAGTTTATAAAATCATACACAGTGTGCACAGAGTAGATAAAGAAAAAGTGTTTTCCCTATCGCACCACACTAGAACTAGGGGACACTCCATGAAACTTTTGAGTGCTAGATCTAAAACAAATAAGAGAAAGTACTTTTTTCAACCAGAGGATCAATGTCTGTGGAACGCCCTACCAGAAGAAGTGGTGACAGCTGTCAGCCTTGACAGCTTTAAGAAAGGATTGGACAAGTTCACAGAGAACAAGGGTATCAATGGCTATACTGATGGATGCCTAAGGACAGCCTCCGGGTTGGAGACAGAGGCAGGAGATCTCTCAATGCCATTTGCAGGGAATTGTAAGCAGGGGAAGACATCTGCTTGGGAATACCCTGAAGCAAATGATGAGCCACTGTGTGAGACAGAATGCCGGACTGGATGGGCTGTGGCCTGTTCCAACAAGGCTGTTCTTATGTATTAATTTTAAGAGTGACGCTTCAAAACTCCACATAAGAGATGAGTTTATTTTTTTAAAAAAATGCATAATCTTTTTTTTTTTAATTGGCGTGCCCTTTTTGCTTTTTATATTCAAACAAAAGGCCCCATGTATTTTAGCAAACTGCTGTTGCATTAGCCCGTTAAGAATATGGGTTTACAGCTATCATGGTCATGACTTGGACTTGACAACCAAACAGGCTGACCGTGGCTTTTAATGTCTGACTTAAACATATGTTTTCAATAAACAACTAAGATACTATCAGATTTTTTTAAAAAAAATCAAATTTATTTTAATGAAATGTTTTTGGAGAAAAATACTATTTAAAGATAGATTTCAGTTTAACATTATAGTTTGAAGGTTATTCAGCGTGACACGGAGCTTAGTTATGTAGCAGGAGGCTGTATATTCATGCAACACTTACATTTTTAGTAAACTGATTCAATTAATTCAAGTTATCCAAGCAGAGATAAAAGGCACTTTTTCAGAGTAAAAATGGCATTAAAAGACAAAGTTCAGGAAATGATTTTAATCCCATTGTTGTTCTGCAAATCAATGTACAAACAGTGAACACATGGCCTTAAATGCTAGGTGTTGTGACTGTTTAACCACTTCAGTTAAAAAACAGATACATGCTATATACAGTATTGCTATTGTTTTAGTTAAATAAAACAGTTTAAATAGTTCTCCAAATATGAGTGATTAAGCTATTAAACTAAAACCAGTTCTGTTTTAGCTGTTTTACTTAATCTGGAAATCTTCACCAGGCTGGCAAATATTAAAAGTTACAATTACAGTACAGTGCTTGCGAATCTTTGCATTTAAACATCATGATTTTAAATTGACTTGATTTAAACCAAAACTACCCTGAAGCAAAGGTTAATCTGCTAGAGCAGTGATGGCAAACCTTCAGTACTCCGTATGTTTTGGACCACAACTCCCAGTCCGTTGTCATTGGCAAATCTAGGCACAGAATTCTGGGAGTTGTGGTCCAAAACATCTGGAGTGCCGAAGTTTGGACATGACTGATGTATGTTTAATATCCATGGGACCGCAGAGCCAGTCTATCTATTATTCCTCCCCCCCCCCACTGTGCTAGAGACATTTATTTATTGATTTGGGCCACAGTGGGATGAGGAACTGATAGTCCTTCCTTGTCGCTTGGACAATGCCTGTATGTCAGGCATGTCCAAACGTCAGCCCTCCAGATGTTTTGGACCACAACTCCCACAGTCCTTTGTCACTGGCAATAAAGGCTTGGAATTCTGGGAGATGTGGTCCAAAACATCAGGAGGGCCAAAGTTTGGACATGACTGCTGTATGTTTAACATCCATGGGACTGCAGAGCCAGTCTATCTATAAGTGCTTCTTCCCCCTCCCCCTCCCCCACTCCATCCTTCTGGGACGAAATATGTGCCTAGACACTTTGCATGTCAAGAAATGCTGATCAGGCACGGCGTTCCTGCAAAGGTTTTCGCTCGCCTTTCTGCTTCTGTTCAAGCTTGTCTCAGAAGAGGGGGTCACCCAGATCTGAGAATCCTGCCTGCCATCCTTTGAGTTCTAGAGGCGTAGCCAGAATTTGGAGCGCCTGGAGATGAAGTTAATTTTTTTCACCCTTCCTGTTGCCCCCCCATCGCACCCACCCAGCAACGGGGGCTGAACCCTGTGGGCGTGGGGTGGGTGCGTGCACACGCATGGGAGGCAGGGCTGTGGAGTCGGAGTCGGAGACGAGGAGTCGGAGTCGGAGGAAATTTTGGGTACCTGGAGTCGGAGTCGGAGTCGGCAAACAATGCTCTGACTCCGACTCCTACTAAATTTAGATTTGAATTTTTAAAAAAAGGAAGTTTAAATGTCCCAATTCACAAATAGTTATAATTAATGACGTCTCTACTGTAAGAATAAAGACCAATGCATGCAGTGCCTCATGTAACCACAAAACGAACACGTTAAGTAACCGTGAAGAAGCATGCTTTTCATGTGCTTCACTGTATGGCACGCAATGCACAATTAGGAGCGGCAATACTTATACTTTCCATAGTGTTGTGTTCTGCTGTTACGCAGCGCCCAAGGGTAACCTAGGCTCTCACTGATAAGGGATTAAGTAAATATAGTTTTTTCAGGACAAGAGACACTTGTATAAGTGAAGGGAATGGAGGGTCAATAGTTCAAGACTGAAGCTGTAAACCATTGGCCTTTCTTTCCTTCAAGGAATGTATAAAATACATTTGCATATTAATACAGAGGAGTCGGAGTCGGGAAATCGGAAGTACAAAAAAACTTAGGAGTCGGAGTCGGTGTCGGAACATTTATCTACCGACTCCACAGCCCTGATGGGAGGGTGTGTGTGTGTGCACACGGAAACACACGCACGCCTTACACATCTCCCACCAAGGTGAGGAAGAGGAGGGTGCCACGGCCACTGCACTCCCGCCTGCCTGCCTGGTTTGCCGCTCACCCGGCGTGCGGCAGCGGAGGGGGTGCCGTCACCAAGCCTTAGGGCAGGCATGACCAAACTTCGGCCCTCCTGATGTTTTGGACCACAACTCCCAGAATTCCAAGCTTAGATTGCCAATGACAAAGGAATGTGGGAGTAGTGGTCCAACAAAACATCTGGAGGGCTGAAGTTTGGACATGCCTCGCCTTAGGGGAAAGGAGGACTGCTGGGTGGCGGGAGGGCGCACGGCTTCCTCCTCCTGCTCCCCCCTCCAGGAGCCCCCAGATTGCTGCGCCCGGGGCAGATGTGCCCTTCTGCACTCCCCGCCCCCCCATACGCCCCTGTTGAGTTCTGCCAAGCAAACCTTTCTCTGGGTTTTGTTGGGGTGGAGAAGAGAAGGAGAGACCCCCCCCCCCCAGGCCTGCAAAAGGGCCGGACAAGAACTTGCCGGAGAATTGGCAACCCCTTCCCACACCTTTGCTCTCTGGGTGGCTCTTAAGCGGAAGCACGGCTAGGGTCAAAGCTGAGTGTGGTGGGAGAGAAAAGACGGTTTGCAGCACGACCAGAAGTTCGCCCCAATAGAATGCCCTTTCTTGAGGCTTCAGCTTTTGAGCAGGGGGCTTCTTGGTCCTTCCGAAGCACTCGTGTTAACCTTTGCACCCGTAATTTAAAAGCAAAAGTTATGCTCCATCAAGAAAATGCCAAGCTTCAACAGACCGAGCACAAAGAGGCAAGGCCTAAATATAAATTTTGAATAACCAAAAAAAAAAAAACCTGTTATTTTGAGCACAGAGTGTTTTGTGATCCAGAGAAGGTAGAGGCTAATTGTACACCAAAGGTTACTTTATTTATTTTTATTTATTGCTTTAACTGTCACATGGAGGCTGACCTAGAAGTTAGGTGCCCAAATTATCTTGTGAAGAACCAGGTTTACCTGTGGACATTTATTGCAGTGTTTTTTAAGGGTGGGAATAAACCACAGCCTTAAGTCCAGAATACAATGGGATAAGTTTAAAAAAAATCCCGCACTGTGGAGCTAAAAATAGTTAAACTCTGCAGGACGCATGCATATCCAGGAATAATTCCTGAGGGACCAGTGCTGAGAAACCAGACTGGGAAGGATAAGAGGAAGAAAAAAAGTGAGCGAGGAGGGGGGGAAGAGGAAGAAAAATGAAAAACTATATCCTTTGTACAAGATGACAACTTGCTTTTAGCTGACAGAGAGAGAGAGAGAGAGAGAGAGAGAGAGAGAGAGAGAGAGATCGCATGATGCTTTTAGAATATGCAAAACACAGAATTTAGCAAATCATGGAACTTCAAGGCATGGCATGAAGGAGAGGCGAATAAATTTCCTTCTGTCACCCATGATTTTGTTGTCCTCTGCCAAATTTAGATGACTTTCCCATGACAGAAAGCATGCCACTTCGCTTTAGAGCGGAAAATTTTCCCAAATTATGATCCAAGGGTGACTGATTGTTTGCACACCTACAAATGTACATCCTTTGATCTGAGACGGATTTACTTCAGCAGGCCCCGGATAAAATTTTCTTCCCCCCAATGGCTGAACGGAAAGGTGAAAATGTCTGGAAAAGAGTTAGAAGTCTGTTTTGCTCTTTAAAAAATAAAGAAGAAGAAGAAGAAGAAGAAGAAGAAGAAGAAGAAGAACAAGAACAAGAACAAGAAGAAGAAGAACAAGAACAAGAAGAACAAGAACAAGAAGAACAAGAACAAGAAGAACAAGAAAGAAAGAAAGAAAGAAAGAAAGAA
Source organism: Phrynocephalus forsythii (assembly GCA_029282475.1). NCBI lineage: Eukaryota > Metazoa > Chordata > Lepidosauria > Squamata > Agamidae > Phrynocephalus > Phrynocephalus forsythii. Next base: position 7,609,779 of record JAPFRF010000018.1, read on the forward strand.
AGAAAGAAAGAAAGAAAGAAAGAAAGAAAGAAAGAAAGAAAGAAAGAAAGAAAGAAAGAAAGAACAATACCAATAATAATAGGCACCTTGATTATTATTAATCAAGGTCATTAATCCCAAATGACCTGGATCAACATCTGAAAACCCTAAGCCTTGGCAAGATCAACATCAGTCAACTACAGATGGTTACATTATTAGGAACAGCATATATTCTACATCCTTGGCTCTTGGAAAGAGCTCTATCATTAGAGAAGGCCAACCCCAGCTTAACACCCGCAGCTGTGTTCACATCCTCCTCCTCCTCCTCCTCCTCCTCCTCTTGAAATTGCAGAGGTAGAAGGGACCTTATAGACCAGTGGTGGCGAACTTTTGGCTCTCCAGATGTTTGTACCACAACTCCCACAGTCCTTTGTCACTGGCAATCTAGGCTTGGAATTATGGGAGTTGTGGTACAGGGAAGACACAAGAAACCAAAACTCAACTCATAGTCACCAGATGAAGATGCTTATCAAAGCCAACGTTGTAGAGGTAGTCATGGACCTAGGGCAGTGATAGCGAACCTTTTAGAGACTGACTGCCCCAAACTGTGATTCAAAACCCACTAATTTTTTGTAAAGTGCCAATACAGGGACGATGTCAGGTGCCCACAGAAAGGGCTCCGAGTGCCACCTCTGGCACCTGTGCCATAGGTTCGCCAACAATGACATAGGGTGACTTGTGCAACACAGAGAAACAATCAAACAACCTCTCAAACTACAAATGGAGCAAATGGCACACAGTAAAACATATTCAAGCTTCCCTGACAGGCATCCCCCAAAAGGCCCCCTTCAGGGCCATCTGGGCCACTTACCGGCAGTGGGACAGAGCTGGCCACCTATGTACACAATATTTCCCCGTGGATAAGACTAAAATGGTTAGACTAAAAATTGAGGGCCGTCTTATACATGGATGTAAGCCAGGAAGAGAACCCCATGGTTGAGAAACTGCAATTTTGGGTTGGAAAAATGAGTGTCGTCTTATACATGGGGTCGTGTTATAGATGGGGAAATGCGTCTCAAGGGGTTTTCAAATCAGGGAAAGAGTGTTGAGTAGGACTCAGCAGTAGGGTGTCGTTGGATGCAAATGGTTCAGGCAGGTACCATCCCCAGCGCCTCTAGGGAGCACTGGAAATGAATGCCATTTGAAACACCGGACAGCTGGTCATACCCCTGACATAGTTATAGCAGCTTCTTCTGTGCCAAGGATCTGGGTAGGAAACACTGTGCGTGCAACTTTGCAGAGCTATGCAAGACAGATCCTGACGACACTATGAAAGGCTTTCAGGACCTATCAAATCACCCTTTAGATTTCACTAACTATCCTCCACTCTGTCTCGCTCCCTGCAAATCTAACCCTTCGGGTGATTGCCTTGCAAGGAACAACATGTAACGCCAGCCAAATGCGGAAATTTGCAAGAAGAGGCTGGTTGAACTCATCACCAAGAGAGCGTCCTGTCCTGGAAACGTTAAGTATGAAGACTGCAAGCTGGAACGGAAGATGCCTGGTACACTTTCCCCAGTTCTATTTTAAGCAGGCAAGGTTTGGAAATTCACGCTTTCAGGAAGAAAATAATAATAATAATAATAAAAAAGAAAGCAGCTTCCAAGAAGCCCAAGTCAGTGGCTGGAACCAATTCCCGTGCAATGGAAGCTGCGTCTACAGGCGTGTAAGACAACAATAATATTCCAAGCACAGATGAGGAATAAATTGAACCAGACGTCCCCACAAATGACAGAGGATACAAAGAGAGAGGAGAACGGTTCGGCTTCGGGGGGGAAATTCCTCCATCTGCAAGCAAGAAGACGAAAGGACTTAAGGAAGAGGTATCACAATAAAGGGGCCCACGGAAAAGGGGTTGTCTTATGGGCCACCAAGTTACACCTTTGCCGATGGATTATTTAACAGCAGGTAGACCCAGCTCTGGCCAGGTTCAAAGCTCCTCAGCTCCCCAGACCAGGACTCTGCTCTCTCTCCACCCCAACCTGTGCCCCAACCAAACTGGTTTTTCATCTCTCGCTCCACCTGCCTATTCACTTCACTGCATACAGAAATCCAGACCTTGTTTAAAACCCTGTGAGTTTGGACTGTGTAATACCGCCCATCTAATTATTAGTTAAGTTGAAACAGTAATTGTTTCCATTGTTCAATTGTTTCAACAGTAATTGTTTGTTGGTAATCTGCTGTACACCGCCCAGAGTTCCTGAGGGGAAAATCGGGCAGTTAACAAATATATATAAAAATAAATAGAGAGAGAGAGAGAGAGAGAGAGAGAGAGAGGGAGGGAGGGAGGGAGGGAGAGAGAGAGAGAGAGAGAGAGAGAGAGAGAGAGAGAGAGAGAGGACGAGAATGAACAAATGAACCTATTTGAGTTGGATAACCCATGATCCTTGTCCAAAAGTTCAGGCTTCCAGTGACCCATGTCTTAGAGTTCTGTCAGACCAATCTTCCAAAGATCTCTGAAGATTTCCTATGTTCGTATCTTTATTTTAATGAGTTCATGACAGTGGTACATAGCTCTCTTCCATACTTGATCCTCAGAACAACAACGCAGTGAGGAAGATCAGAATTAAGAGAGTAACTGTCCAAAGATTATCCAGTTACCTAAGGACGAGGTAGAACCTGGTTGACTAGAACGAGCCTGCTCTAGACTCTAAGCTAGGGCCAAGGTCAGTCGAAGGAAAACAAACAAACAGGATAAATGAAAAGATCCATTGAAACCTTTCTTGATCTCACTTGGTTCTCTCTTCTCATATGATCCCATACTTGCTAGGAAAGCACAAAGCTAGATTCCCAAGTGTATCAGAGTTTTTTCTGCCACTTGATGGCCACCCAAAAGTATCTGAATAGCATCTGCATTGTGGGTGGTGCCCTTTGCTCAAGGCAGCTTTTTATCAATCAGCAACAAATGGTGATGAACCGAACGCAGGGAGGAGAGCGGTTTTCTGCTTCCAGCATTCAGGCTGAGATAAAGATGGAGGCACCCTGTCCGCCTGATCACTGCTTTGCCAAAATTGAGCCTTGTGGACTGCCTGCCATGCATCCCGGGTGGTACATATGGGCTCCAGGAACTGCCTCTTTAAGAAGCTCCTTGACCTGGGTATTTGGTCACAATTTTCCCTACTCTCGGCCCCATCTCGGACAACAACGGTTACCATCTCTGGCCTGCAGTTCATGTTGGACAGGAGCAAGTCCCATCCGGCCTAGCAAGTGCAGATAATGAGGAGGATGGAACACTTGCCAAAATTTACAGGTGGCACAAAATGGGGTGGAATAGCTAACACCCTGGAAGACAGGAACAAAATTCAAAAATGATCTTGACAGGATGGGGCACTGGGCTGAAACCACGAGAATGAACTTTAACAGAGGTAAGTAGAGAGTACTGCACCCAAGAAGAAACTTAATGCAGTTACAAGATGGGGTCAGCAATACGACATGTGAGAAGGATACTGGAATTCTAGAACGTCATAAACTGATTATGGGCTACCTATTATGGGACTTTTAGATGGATTACCATGCATGATTGTATTGATTGATTTTAAGCACAATGGTGTTTTCCATGCTAGTTTCCATCCCTCATCATGGGAAATTTTTTAAACTGTTCGCATGCTCTTTTTATCTTTAATGAACCCTTTTAATTGTTACTGTAAGATGCCTCTTCTAATCCCCTGTTCTTGACTTGAATATGTCTTAAATGTTCTGGGCTGTATATTGTCCCTCATTATTGTAAGCCACCTTGGGTCCTTTTCCAAGGACAAAGGTGGGGTTAAAAACATTCAAAATCAATAAATAAAATTATGAGCCAACAGCCACAAAAAAGGCAAATGCTATTTTAGGATGCATTAACAGAAGTATAATTTCCAAACCCCACGAGGTGCTCATCCCCTTCTATTCAGCAATGGTTAGGCCTCAGCCTGAGTATTGTGTCCGGTTCTGGATGCCACCATTTAAGAAAGTTGCTGACAAATTGGAACAAGTTCAGAGGAGGGCAACAAGGATGGTTAGGGGCCAGGGAACCGAGCCCTAGGAGAAAAATCCTGAACATTGGGCATGCTGAGCCTAGAGAAAAGAAGAATGAGGGGCGATAGGATAGCACTTGACAAATATTTGAAGGGCTGTCATACAGAGGAGGGGCAGGAACCGTTCTCGATCATTCCAGAGTGTGGGAAGCACATCAATGGGCTCAAGTTAAGAGAACCCAGCTTTCAGCTGAATATCAGGAAAAAACTTCCTAACTGTTAGAGCAGTACGGCAATGGAACAAATTGTCTCAAGAGATGGCGAGTGCTCCAACACTGGAGGCATTAAAGAGAAATTGGGACAACCATCTGGCAGATCTCCTCTTTTGTATTCCTGCATGGAGCAGGGGGTTGGATTTGATGGCCAACCATTTGATAGTTGGCCATCAACTTCACTATTCCATAAAAACATAAGAAGAGCCCTGCTGGATCAGGTCAAAAGCCCATCTAGTCCAGCTTCCAGTATCTCACAGTGGCCCCACCAGATGCGTCTGGGAGCGTACGAGACTAGAGATCTGTCTCCTGATACCACTCCCCTGCATCTGGTCCTTGAAGTACCCCGGTTTTAAGCCTGGAGATGACACATCTCCCTCATGGTTTATAACCTAGGATGGACTTTTCCTCCAGGAATCTATCCAATCCCCTTTTGAAGGCATCCAGGCCAGAGGCCATCACCACCTCCTGTGGCAGGGAGTTCCACAGACTAACAACACGCTGGGTCAAAGAATATTTTCTTTTGTCTGTTCTCACTCCCCCAGCCTTCAATTTGAGTGGATGTCCCCTAGTTCTGGTATTTTGTGAGATCTTATGATTCAATGTAAGACAATGAGAATTACTGTCCTCCCCCGCTCCAATTCCCAACCCCCAAAGGCACCTGAAAGCCCACAAGTTGCTTACCCCTCTTGGACAACATGGGTGAGCTCATGTCAGGTTTGAGAAGAGGTTTGAGAAGTTTCACCAACAAAGGCAAGTTGCACAAAGCTGCAGGATGTGTGTACATTTATGGATCTGTGTAAGAATTCAGACCCAGGGTGCCCTTGAGGGATTACAGAGAGGTGTCTGAATAAAGATCTAAATAAGTCTTTTTGATTGCGGGCATTGTCTTTTGCTTTATATGCCTTAAAAAAAAACTATCTGGCTCCTTAGAAGTTTACTATCGATCAGCGGAAACAGATTTCTCTACGTCCTCTTTGTGGCTACTTATTCAAGTGATTTAGTATCGCCCAACAATTTCTGCATTTGGGTGGATGGCATACAGACAAATGCCACAAGGGTTTAGAAGATATCAATAAAATGAACAAACCTTCTCCAGGAACAAACATCGGTTCTAGATTTTACTTAGAATACTTATTATTGTTTTTTAACTATTACGTTGCTTATGGCTGTTTATCGTTTCACTTCAGCACTCACTGGGTGGTTCACAAAACGATCCAGCAAGGAACCTTTTGCTCCACCCTAGCAAGCTGGGTACTCATTTGAAGGAAGAGGAAGAGGAAGAGGAGGAAGAGGAAGAGGAAGGGGAAGGGGAAGGGGAGAAAGAGGAAGAGGAGGAGGAGGAGGAGGAGGAGGAAGAAGAAGAAGAAGGAGAGGAGGAGGAGGAGGAGGAGGAGGAGGAGGAGGAGGAGGAGGAGGAGGAGGAGGAAGGAGGAGGAGGAGGAAGGAGGAGGAGGAAGGAGAGGAGGAGGAGGAGGAGGAGGAGGAGGAGGAGAAGGAGAAGGAGAGGAAGAGGAAGAGGAGGAGGAGGAGGAGGAGAGGAAGAGGAAGAGGAAGAGGAAGAGGAAGAGGAAGAAGAAGAAGAGAAGAAGAAGAAGAAGAAGAAGAAGAAGAAGAAGAAGAAGAAGAAGAAGAAGAAGAAGAAGAAGAAGAAGAAGAAGAAGAAGAAGAAGAAGAAGAAGAAGAAGAAGACTGGATCTATCCCCAGTTGTGGCATGCAAAAGCTTTGTCTGCTCAGCAATAACTCCAATTTTTACAACTTATTTTCCAAGCCAACCTTATATTGACCCATGCTTTGCAAATATGTGTTGAGGGAGGGTGGGAGTACAACTGGGAAACAAGGCAGTAAATTTCTGAAATGACATCAGCTATGTTAATTATCTCCCTCCCCCCTTCCTCCCCTCCTGCAGTTTGGCAGAGCACACAGAAAACCAAGACACTGCTTTGCAACAGATGGAACCCTTCGGAAGCAGAAGAACAAGAAGCGAAAGGAGGAGGGGGGCTCGAATGCCTCAGTCTACAGCTCCATTTCCGAAAAGGCTCCCAAAAATCCCGGTAGCTTTTGCCTCGAGCAATCTCAGGAAGATTTTTTTTTTTCTGGAAGGGAAAATTCTGCTCCGCTTAATAAGCAGCTGAGCAAAGCTGAGAATATCTGGATATTAAAAGAGACACCCCAAAAGATAAGAAGTGCAAAGGACGAACCCCATTCTAAGATAACTGTAATTGCTTCCAAGGAAGACCTTACTATACACACCTTTTAAAAAATCTTCTGTAACTAGAACTCCCATCGTCCTCAGTAAGCTTAACCAGCTGCAAGCCAGCTCAGAAGATTCCAATCTCAATATGGATTTCCAAAGAAATTTCCATTTTACTTATGGCGGCCTGGCAAGAATTTTACCATGGACTCTCGTATAACAAACGGTTTGTATCCCATAAAATCTGTACAACATAAAAAATTATGGAGATAGGGGAAATTTGCTTAACAGAATCATTTATGGGGCGATTCCGTGCAAAATAAAAATGGTTACGATTTCGTATTATTCTGTTTTCATTGCATTCCTATGGGAAATTTGTATGAAGAAAATTTTGCTTAACATATTTCATTTGGAACAAATTAATTCCTTTATACAAGCTACTGCTGTATTTGCGGAGGGAGCTCGTAAAAGGAGTCAAAATAGCCCTCTTCATACATCCTGGGTGCGGCCCCATGGAAGATGGAGCAAGCTTGTTTTTCACCGCTCCAAAGAGTAGGATGCAATCAATGGAATCCAAATTGCAGTCAGGAAGATTGCTGTGTCTAAGCTTTGGTAATAATGGACTGAAATTGCAAGAAGCCACATTTTGGCTGGGGGGAAAAACACCTTAACTGTTAGAGCAGTACAACAATGGAACTGATTACCTTGGAAGGTGATAAGGGCTCCAACGCTGGAGGCATGCAAGAGAAAAACAAGGATAATCTGTCGAATCTGCTTTGATATGGATTCCCGCACTAAGCAGGAGTTTGACTCCATGGCCTTATATTCCAACTCCATTATCTTAGGATTCTATGATTCCTGACATTAAGAGCTGTTTTGAAGATGGTATGGATTACTTTGGAATGGCTGAACTCTCCTTTATATCCAATTGGGTGCTGCCAATCAGGGGTGTTATAACTGTGCATTTCCCCATCAACTGGAAGGTAACCTGTGTGTGTGTTGCGTCGTTACAGTCGTGACCGACTCTTCGTGACCCCATATCCATGGAGTTTTCTTGGAAGGAATGCTGGAGTGGTTTGCCAGTTCCTACTCCAGGCGCCTACAGCACCTGGTATTCCCTGGTGGTCTCCCATCCAAGTACTAACCAGGGCTGACCCTGCTTAGCTTCAGAAATTAGGCGAGATCAGATGTGCTTAGGGCATCTTGGCAGCCAGAAGGTAACCTAGCTAGATGATATTTCTCCCCCTATTGAACTCTGCAGTTCTATAAATCTGTGAGAAAGACCCTCCACCCCCACCCCAGTCTTTGCAAATGTGGGTGGTCCCTATCTGTTTGTACAACCATCAGCAACAAGATCTCAAGATTGGAGACCTGTACTAACCAGCTGCAGATGTGACCCAGACAGAGAGGAAGGGGAGGAAACAGGATGATTGTCAGCAGATGACACCAGAGCGCTTGAGAGGGTTGGATGTACAGCACTTGCTTTGCTCTTCTTATTCTACGAAGAGAAGAAGATCTGGGTGATCAGGTTTCGGGTGCAGAGGCACGGCAGAGCAGACAGCAAGTGGAGGGAAAGGAACTACTAGTAGAGGAAACTGGGACACTACAATACATGTCAGCCTAGCAAAAACAAAGCTTGTTCCCTTTCTCTCCTATCCAGTCCTTGCCCCGTCGACCCATAATTGCAAAACCAGAAGAAACAGCAGCAGCAAAGAATATACAGTGGTACCTTGTATAAAGGAATGGCTGTATATACTCGAATATAAGCCTAGTTTTTCAGCCCCAATTTTGGGATGAAAAAAGGGGTCCTCGACTTATATGCGGGTCACTACTTTTAGCCACTGAGGCAGGTGCTTGGGTCGGTGGCTAAAAGTCATTTTAAACATTGCACACTGCTTCTCCTGACATCAGGGGGGAGCAGCGCACAATGTTTAAAATGACTTTTAGCCACCAAGGCAAGTGCTTGCCTCGGTGGCTAAAAGTCATTTTAAACATCACACCCCGCTCCCCCAGCTCACAAAGGAGGAGCTGCCAGGCCCTGCTGCATTTCCCACCCTAGACTTATACTTGAGTCAATACCTTTCGCCAGTTTTTAGGGGTTAAATTAGGGGCCTCGAATTATACTTGGGTCGACTTATACTCGAGTATATACGGTAATTCGTTCCAAATGAAATTATGTTAAGCAAACATTCCTTTACACAAATTTCCCATAGGAATGCATTGAAAACAGAGTAATCCCTAATCGCAACCATTTTTATGTTGCACGGATTCGCCCCATAGGCAATTCTGTTAAGCAAATTTCCCATATCTCAAGAATTTTATGTTGTACAGATTTTATATTATACAAATCGTTTGTTACACAAGGGTGCACTGTATACATTTCTACTCCCACGGTCAGGCTCAAAACGGCACAGGAAACAGCAGCTGAAACTAAGCCACCAGGATCCAAGCTAAGCGATTTCAGCATGGGTTTCCAACATTAAAGGCACGGAAAGAAAGAAAGAAAATTATCCCCAGATTCCAAATGCCAACTCCTGTGTCTGGCTTGTGGCACTCACCGGCAGCCAATGCCAAGAGGAAATGATTCCAGAGACATTTGCAAATCTCATGATGATGCTACTAAATGGGGAACCTGTCTCTCAAGAAACCAAACGGATCTTTTCCACCACATGATGGAACCTACCCTAGGATGGGTTTGATGCATTGAAAAACGGCTACAGACCACTCCAACATCCTTCTTCCATTTTTACAGATTTTGGAAATAATGCATCACAAGCAACAAATTCATCTTCAATGAATTCCCTTTTCATCCCTCTGACCCAATACCACTGTGACTCTCCCCTGTTCAAACATGATTGTACCACCCCATGCCTTTATTGTCCAAAATATGCAATGGTTAGAGAACACTTCCTCCAAAAATGGCAACTAAAAATTTCAATCTTCTTGGGTGCCTCAAAACTAGCATTACTCTTGAACAATCTTTGCAAAAACCCTGTGGCACATTTCTGTTTTAATGTATTTTTAAACTCTAAAACTTGACACGTATTTGGCCTATGGAGCACTAAACCGAAACGAACCTGAAACTTTTCATTGTAAAAACAGCAACTAGGCTTCGGAAGAAACACACGTAGGATCGAGGGCACTGCTGCAGCTGGGGACTTGCAGAATTTGCTTGCTAAGGGAATTTTAAGGAAGTTTTAGGGTCAGGAAATCTACTTGTCCATAGTATACACACTGCTGGATGCCAACAGCCTCTCTCACACACCTATGCCAGGAATTAACTGGGATTGTTCTCTTTGGTGACAAAGATTGAATCTCACAGTATGAACTGACTCAGGGGTTAAAAAGCAAAGTGTTCTGCTTATATACCGCCCCTTACCACTACAAGTCATCTCTGGGCGGTTTACAATTTTAATTACAGTGTGCAGGCTACACATTGCCCCCCCCCCGCAAGCTGGGTACTCATTTTACCGACCTCGGAAGGATGGAAGGCTGAGTGAACCTTGAGCCTGCTACTAGGGATTGAACCCAGGTCATGAGCACAGTTTTACCTGCAGTACAGGCATTTAACCACTGCGCCACGAGGCTCTTCAGATCATCAGGAGAGGCTCTTCTCTCCATCCCACCACCCTCATAGGTATTTCTCATGGGAACCCATGAAAAGGCCTTCCTGACTGCTGTGCCCATACTCTGGAACTCCCTCCCACTAGAGGCCAGGACTGCCACGTCTCTGTTGGCCTTCCGGAAACAGGCAAAGACCTTTCTCTTCAGGCAAGCTTTCCCTGAATGAGGGACTATCATGTGTATTTGATAGGAATCTATAGGTTCACATAGACTTTGTGTTTATAACTACTTATAACCTTGTACCTTTAATGCAATGTTGTCTATTAATGCTGTAAGATGTCCCTCAATTCCTTGTTCTCAAATACTTGAACATGTCTTAATTGTATTGGAGTATATATTATCTCTCATTACTGTAAACTGCCTTGGGTCCTTTTCCAAGGAGAAAGGCGGGGTAAAAATACTCTAAAATAAATAAATAAATAAATAAATAAATAAAAGTACTGCTAAAAGGCAAAATTCCGGTGTCACAGCTCTTCCTTGGGGCTGTCATCAAACAGAACAGAGAAAGCAGCAATAATAAGAAGTTGTTTGGCTGATCCAGACTTTTCCAACCAGCTATACATTCAAGGGCTCGCAGAGGAATGCTTAGCTGGCATAATTTATTACAGTCATAAAACACAGCTTTAAAATAGGGATGGGGGCAGAGCTAACAGCACCCTGGGAATTCAACATACTACGCATGTATACATGTATCATGCATCGTTCACAACAATTCAATGACAGTTTTGCAAAGACGGGTGGACTTCTTTGCAAACCCAAGAGACAGAGGTGTGTTTATAGTTGGATACAGCGTTGTGTGTTTGCATATGTCTTTGACCCAATCCAGCAAGCTTTTCCTATGACACAGCTCTGTCCGCAATCAAGTTTGCCTCGTTTAGAACTTTTTAGCTATTCAGTCAACGCCTGACTCAACCCCTAAACTGTATTTCTTAAGGACGGCTCACATGCCCACTCCTCCGGTTTGCTCAGTACACAGAATTCGCTGCCACAACAAATTGGTTTGTTTTCTTCCCTCTGCCTGTCTTCTGCCTGTAATTAGAGGCGTTCCCCCCCTTCCACACTCCCCAAACAAGCTTTTGAATCTGTTGTGCAACTTAATTAATGGATGGGCTTAGATCTTTGGGTTTCTCACTCTCTCTCTGATAATTGTGTATCTGCTTCTGTATTGTGTAAACTCTATAGTGTAAAAAAGCATGATGTTTTTTTCTTCAGTGGTAGAGGGACTGTATAAATATATACTTTATTTATTTATTTATTTATTTATTTATTTATTTATTTATTTATTTATTTATTTATTTAAGATTATTTTTACCCCGCCTTTCTCCTTGGCAAAGGACCCAAGGCAGCTTACAGTAATGAGGGACTATATACAGTCCAGGACAATTAATACATAAAATGGGTAGACACCATTTTGTATGAATTAATAAACGGATGTTCAGTTCAATTCCCCCCAAAGACATTCTTAGGTTTATAAAAGAAATTTCCAGGGAAATAGCCATGTTAGTTGACTGCGGCAGAATGAGTAAGATGACTTGTAACCACCTTAAATATTAAACAAGCTCTCTCTTTTTTTGTTTTTTGGCATAAGGTTTCATGGACTGGATCCCAAATCGTCAGAGGCAATTGTTATGTTCTTAACCAATATCAAGTTAAATACTTTAGACAAGGAAAACAGCCCAGAGCTCCAGTGAAATGGCTTTTAAATAGACATATACAGGAGCAAAAACCTGCAATGGAAAAAAAAATATCTCCATAGTTAAAGTTTTATCCCCTTACTTACTCCCTCAATCTGAAAAAAAAAAAAACAACCAACAATGTACAATTTAACACAAATGTTTCTTCCAGACGAAGTGACACATCAGGGAGAGAGGCCACATAATGAGTAGCCTTCTGCCTTCCTGACACATAAACCTCAAGTCGGATGAATTAGTGCCTAGTAAAACAGCATATAATTTACATTTTGTTATGTCAGTCACCGGTAGCATCCTGAGGCTCCTTATGACTAAGCAGGCCAAAACCACAACATATAGGGATGGTTCTAAATCATTCTTCCCAGAGAGAGAGAGAGAGAGAGAGAGAGAGAGAGAGAGAGAGAGAGAGAGAGAGAGAGAGAGAGAGAGAGAGAGAGAGAGAGAGAGAGAGAGAAAGACAGAGAGAGAAGAGAGAGAGAGAGAGAGAGAGAGAGAGAGAAAGAGAGAGAGAGAGAGAGAGAGAGAGAGAGAGAGAGAGAGAGAGAGAGAGAGAGAGAGAGAGAGAAAGAGAGAGAGAGAGAGAGAAAGAGAAAGAGAGAGAGAGAGAGAGAGAGAGAGAGAGAGAGAGAGAGAGAGAGAGAGAGAGAGAGAGAGAGAGAGAGAGAGAGAGAGAGAGAGAGAGAGAGAACTAACAGTCAACAAACAGGAAAAATGTGTGTGTTTGTGTGTGCATTGCACAGGGAATGTAAACCACTGGATTTCATTTTGCATTTTGAGGTCTGTGGACTTGCCGCTCAAGAATCACGTGCCTGTAAAGTCGCACATACATTCTGACAAGTTACTAAATGACAACAGAAGGAATGCCAGATGTAACTCCACATGCAAGCACACCATCCATCGCCAAGGAATAATGCCAATGAAAACAGCAACAACACAACAACACAGCTGGAATTAGGATGATCCCAGATCATCTAGGAATGCCAAGAAACGCTGGATAATAATAATACCCAATGCCACGTGTTTCACAGAAGATTGTTCTCTAAGTAAGGAACTGACCCCAGCACATGTGGCAGGAAAGCCGGTGTGTGTTTTCACTGGCAGGTCTTTTGTTGTTGCTGGCCATGGTCTGAAAGTGGACCGCAGGGATATAAATTCTCACTTCTCTCTCTTTTTAACATGAAACAAAGAAACGACAAAAGTTCTGCAGTTCTTGTTGTCTGTGCGACAGCTGGCGCTTTGTTTCAGCACCTGCTGCTTTGCTCCAGCCACCAGAAGCCGCTGATGGGTTGTTTGTATCATTTTAAACCATCACCTCCCCTTCTGCGCTTCCCATTGGAGAGTGCTTTCAAGTCAGAAAGAACCTCAGTTTGGTGCAGACCCAATTTGGGCAAATGGTAGAGACCCCTATGGGGGAAGGGGGGGCAACAACTAATTCCTTGCCTTCTTCTTAGACCAAAAATGAAGAAGACTCCAACACGAAACATTCCCCATTAAGGCGTCGTGCTCAAGACAGACAGAATCAATGAGAGTAAGTTTAGCGGGTGTTCTTCACATCCTGTGGAATTAGGGGAAGTATGGTGATACGTTACGACTGACATATCCAATGACAGAATAAATTTATTCATTATAATCCAGCAGTATTTCTGGGCCATTATATCCTGTTGCCCAGGAATTTTACCGGTTCAGGAAACAGAACACGACCACAGAGCAGAAAGGATGAGCTAGTTCCAGGCATGTCCAAATGTCGTCCCTCCTGATGATTTGGACTGCAATTCTCAGAATTCCAAGCTTGTATTTCCAGTGGCAAAGGACTGTGGGAGTTGTGGTCCAAAACATCTAGAGGGCCGAAGTTTGGACACGCCTGTCCAGGGTCCTTTTCATTCTCCACCATCTTATAGCCAAGGGCGGGGGGTGGGGGAGACACAGATGGTCATTTATCTTCTTTCCTTCCTATAGGGAACAGAAGGTGAATGGCCGCAGTGTGACCCACGCAGACACAAAATACACCTCTGCCCAAGAGACAGCACAGGCTGCGATTGTCTAAGAGGAATGGCAAAGCAGCTTAGAGGAGAAGCAAAGGTGAAAGGGTCTTACTCTAGATTGGGGAGGGGACGGGATTAAGCAAGCTTGGCAGGTGCGATTTTGTTACTGCATTGCATAATATGCTCGAGGTGCATTGCTTTCCTAGCATTTTTTGAGTTCTCTGCTTTTTTTAAAAGGCTTCTCTTTTTTGCCAAGTACGGAGGAAATAAGCAGCAATACTGGAGGGCAGGTGCGAGCAGGAAATGAGCTGCTATAAGTAGAAAACAGCTTCTCAAGGTTAAAACATGACAAAGTCCAACACCGCCAACTTGACCAGATCTTAAGCACCACAACGGACACTGAGCACGCGTCTGGTAATTCTGGGAGCTGCATCTAACGAAGCCGTCTACGAGCCCCAAAAGTGAACCCCACTCTTAGAGGTAGCACAAAAAAATCTTGGCTATTTTAACTACAGTACACTATTTTTCCATGTATAAGACTTTATTTTGGTCTAAAATTGTTAGACTAAAAAATTGAGGGTCATCTTATAAGCAGATGGCAAGGAGAGAACCATATGGCTGCAAAACTGAAATTCTGGGTTTGAAAAGCGAGGATGGTTTTATACATGGGAGCATAGATGGTCTGGAAGTTGAGTCATGGCAACTGGACTTCTTTTTCTTGAAGAGACAGAAAGGTTTTGCTTCATCGGTCTGAACAAAGCTAAAGTTGTGAGTCCTCATCTTATTGTCCACTTTGACCTCTTGCCACCCTGGTCTGAAATAGGCTCCTAAGATGAACAATGGCCTGAACAGGCTTGTTAGGTAGACAATAGTCAATAGGCTTAAGGTAAACAATGGCCTAAAGGGATGAAACCCATAAAGTATAGGAGGGATAACAGCTGAGGACCAGAATCAGCAGTACACCTCCACTTGAAGGAATCACAGAATCATAGAGTTGGAAGAGACCGCAAGGGCCATCTAGTCCAACCCCCTGCCATGCAGGAACCACTCATTCAAAGATGAGGATGTACACATATTAGACAGAGAAGATAGGTGGTTGGAGAGAGGGGTCAGGGAAGCCATTCATGTGAGCATCGAAACCCCCTCCCTCAACAGAGGTGGGAGCCTCAGGCACAGTCTATCTGCTACTTATCAAGCTGTGCTTTCAACAATACCCAGACAAATAAATGGGTTTCAGCACCTTAGGCCATTGTTCACCTTAAGGCTATGGATACTATTGTCTACCTAACAAGCCTATTTAGGCCATTGTTCATTTTATGAGCCTATTTAAGACCAGGGTGACAAGAGGTCAAAGCGGACTATAAAATGGAGAACTCACAACTAGCTTTATTCAGACTAAGTTGTTTGGATGAGCAGTGAAACATTTCTCTCTCTCAAGAAAAAGGAGTCCAGTTGCCGTGACTCAACTTCCAGACAAACTCCCCTGGATGACTGAGATTCTTCACAGACATCTTACTGATGGAAAAATACGGTATATTTGTCTATTGCCTGGTGCATGTGTGCGCCCATGTGTGTGTGTTTTCTCCCCTCTCCCTTGTCCAGTGATGCATAAACGACACCATCATTCGTGTCACCAGCAATATAGCCATCAAAGAAAGAAATCTTGCTTTTCCAGTCAAATTCAAATCAAAACATTTAATGGCACAGAAAAGACACACATACAGAAAGTACATTCAGCAGAACCTAATTAGGGGTTTCTAAAATAGCAACTAAGATGCCTAGATGCTAAGCACATCCGATATCGCCTGATTTCAGAAGCTAAGCAGGGCCGGCCCTGGTTAGTACTTGGATGGGAGACCACCAGGGAATACCAGGTGCTATAGGCGCCTGGATTAGGAAGTGGCAAACCACTCCAGTATTCCTGCCAAGAAACCTCAATGGACATGGGGTCACGAAGAGTCGGTCATGACTGCAACGCGCCACACACACACACACACACACACACACAACACACACACACACACACACACACACACACACACACACACACACTAATAACGTAATGATTGCAACTGGAGGTCCTTTTTCCAGTTAGGAGGGGGAGCCACCTGCCTCTCTGGCCAGAAGTGCCCCTGTCCCTACTTTCTTCCCAATACATCGGTACCTTCTATAAAGGAATTAACTCATTCCAAATGAAATTATGTTAAGCAAATTTTCAGCAAATCTTTCTTTATACAAATTTCCCATAGGAATGCATTGAAAACAGAGAAATCCCTTATCGCGACCATTTTTATGTTGTATGGATTCGCCCCATAGGCAGTTGTGTTAAGCAAATTTCCCCTATCTCTGGAATTTTTATGTTGTACAGATTTTATGTTATACAAACGGTTTGTTATATAAGGGTCCACTGTATAAGCCACTTTTTTTTGGCAAAAGAGTGCAGGGGTGCACTCAGTAAACAGGTGCCATCCTTCTTAACACGTCTGTACAGAAATCTTTACACAGGCTTTTGCAGATCCAGACAAGCTTGGGAGAGGGAAGGAGGGGCGGGGAGGGTGAAAGCATCTACAGGGAAAGTGCAGGCCCCATAAGCCGTGCTAAGTACCTTACCAGATGCCCTGTCCAATCTTGGCAATATCTCAAGTAACCTCCCTTTTGGCCTGCGCGTCCAGCCTCCGTTGGGGCAGGGACAGATTTCCTACGCGTGTCCCTCTTTCCTCTCTCTCTCTCTCTCTCTCTCTCTCTCTCTCTCTCTCTCTCTCTCTCTCTCTCTTTTCTCTGCCACCTCCACAATTCTCAGCTTCCAAGTGCAGGGCGTTCTAACAGAAGTGTGGAAAATGTGTGGGTGCTTTACCAAAGTGTTACTTCTATTTAAAGCACTTAAGTTTTCCAAATCTGGTGCAAGGTGGCGCATACAGTGGCCAAAAAAAGAAGACAAAGAAAAGGAGGAAGAAACCCCCCCCTCCATCAACACCTACCTGGATAAGAGTTTAACAGACTCGGATATTTCAACTTTTTCGAATGAGAAAGGCAGGGCAAGTTTCTTTCTGAAGGCCACAAAAACCCACAGAGAAGGGTGTTAGGGATAAGTCTGAACTGGTTACGTTAGTGATGAAGTTTTACGACTAATTAAATCAGGGGGAAAGAGGTACTGTTGCTGTTAAAGGTGCAAATTTTTGCCCAGCATATATCTGGTGGCTCAGGGTACTCCACGTTAGTATTTTAAGCAACTGTAAATCCACACCTCACTTTTTTGCTGGTCAGCATTTCAGGCATTTAATAGCCTTATCTGAACAGCCGTGGAGGTCTGTGGTCTTTATTTAGACACCTACAACCTTGCTCCTATCCTACTGGCTCAAAGAGAAGGGTGCAGATGCACACTGCACATGCGTCTAGGACTACTTAGGGGAGGGGTGCCCAAACTTTTTGTAAGGAGGGCCAGGTTTGGTGGCTGAGAATGTGTCAGGGGCCGGTGGTTCCCTGACCCTGCCACCCCACTGCAAGCCCCACCCACTGGTCCATAAGCCCCACCCACTGACCCCTTGCAACCCCACCCGCAGGAAGGAAGGCAGGGACCAAGGGAGGGAGGGAGGGAGGAAGGTGGAAAACAAGAGAGGAAGGAAGGAAGGAAGGGAGGAAGGAAAGGAAGGAAGGTGGGGACCAAGGGAGGAAAGAAGGAAGGTGGGGACCAAAGGAAGCACAGGGAGCCGTGGCCACAGGTCGCCCCTTGGAAAAGGCGATCTGTGCGACCTTGCACCCCCCCCAAAGCTCCCCAGCAGTGGCGATGGCTCGCCCGTCAGCCCACCCCAAAGCTCCTTGGCGCTGGCAGAGGCCTGCTGGCCTGCCCACCCCCACACATTCCCCTGTGGTGCCGGTGGCGGCAGACCACCCATCCGCCCAAGCTTCCCAGGGGTGCCGGTGGCGCGACCCGCCCAATCACTGCCCCACGCGTGCACCCAACCTCACACATTCCCCTGCGGTGCTGCCCAAGCTTCCCAGCTACACCAGTGGCGGCAGCCCGCCCGTGCGCCGCCCTGCGCATGCGCCGAGCTTCACAAGGTTCCCGGAGTTAAGTGTTGGCGGAATTTTTTTTTAAACAAAAACATGGGGCGAAGGAGGGGGAGGGAGGGGCGGGCCAGCCAGCCGTGGGCCACTCAGAATGGCCTGACGGGCTGGATTTGGCCCCCGGGCCGGACTTTGGGCAGGCCTGACTTAGGAGGAGATTTGGTTCTGATGGTGCTCTGCCAAGTGGATGCAGAAGCGAAACCGGACACATCAGTGGGGCAGCAAACTTCCACCTTGGAGAGCATATTTTTAAAAGTGTTCCAGGAGGAAAAAGAGTGCAGCTTAGAAGCCTACCGCTGTAACCTGAAAACACGCCTACCTCATGGAAAAATCACATTTCGTTGAGGAATGAATTACTTCACAGGACGGCTCTTTCCAGCCTCCATCCTGGAAACGCCCGTGTTCCAAATCGGAGACCTTCAGCACGCAAAGCAAGCGTTCCACCAGTGAGCCCTTGCAATACATTTTTATTTATATTCAGCTTTTACATATGCATGTCAGGCTGCTAGTTATTTTTATTCTTCAAACCAACAGCAGCATCAGAAATATCTCGTGGCTATATAGGATAAGCTTCGGAAAAAAGAAAAGGAAAAGAATTTGCACACAAATTTATTCATTTCCTGTTCATCAAATAAATATATAAACCAAGACGTGGTACAGCAGAGCTCCTGGTGCTGCTGCTGAAGTCCATCAGACACCAGATACTTGAGAGTATGCCTATCATCTGTGAAGGTTTTTGGGGTTCTAATCTTCATCAAGGACATTCCGGTGGCATTTAGACCCTGCCTCCCCTCTAATTACAGTACTCTTCCATGTATAAGGCTGCCCTTTTGTCTAAAATTGTTAGAATAAAATTTGAGGCTCATTGTATATAGGGAAGTAAGCCAAGGGGAGCACTGTGCGGTTGCAAAACTGATTTTGGATTGGAAAAATGGGGGTTGTCTTATACATGGGATCAGTGATGGTGAACCTTTTAGAGACCGAATGCCCAAACTGCGATTCAAAACCCACTATTATTATTATTATTTTTGCACAGTGCCAATACAGCAATTTAACCTGAATACAGATGGCTGTGAAAAGCAAAAAGCAAAGTGGCAATGCCCCATACCACTACAAGTAGTCTGTTTACAATTTTAATTACAGTGTGCAGGGGCTGCCCCCAGCAAGCTGGGTACTCACCTCGGAAGGATGGAAGGATGAGTGAACCTTGAGCCTGCTACCTGGGATTGAACCCAATGAGGTTTTACCTGCAGGACAGGCATTTAACCACTGTTATAGATGCCCACAGAAAAAAAGGTTTGCCAGCACTGTTATAGATACAAAAATACGGCCAGGTAGACAGGACTTCTCTGTTTCATCTTATCGTCACCACCACTTTCAGAGGCTGAGAGAGAAAGCTTACTCAGTCCATGCTCAATGATTCCCATCCAGCCATAAGCAAAGGTGATCAGTTCACAGATAGAACAACTAACACCCATGAATTACATATTAGGATCATTGCTAGCCCTGATTACGTTGAAACTTCTTAATCCCTCCATCACAATACAATGACTAACACCTATTGTCCTGCATAGGACAAGCCTCCTCTTTCCCACAACTTTAAGAACCCCAGTCTCACTCACTCTATACCCCAGAGCACAGAAAGAACTCCTAGTTCCCTGAGCTCCTTGCCCTCTGAAGATGCCAGCCACAGAGTCTGGTGAAACACCAGGAAGAAAAACGTCCAGAGCTTTGTGACCAGCACGGTTATTTGAACCCAGGTCTCTGAGTCGCGGCTGACGAGTCTAAATGCTACCTTATTTGACCTTGGGGATAAACGGCTCCCCCACTTGACTTCTTGAAATCTTGGGAGGCCCTTCGGGTCTCTCAAATGACAATTCCTGCGAGCCCTCTCATACCCAGCCATGGGTAATGGGCTATGTAGTCCAAATCAACAGGAAAGTGCCTTCTTGCTGGTTCAAAGAGATTAAAAGGCTGCAGAGGGGTTGCAATTTCAAGCCATGTTGAAGTCTTAAGCATCTACCACTTAGGAGGCTCTCTTAAAAGGGCCTGCCTCCTACCTTGAAAGGCAGCAAGATGATGCATGAAGCCGCACCTACAACCACTAGGAGTCTTGTAAATCTTATTCAGCATTCTGCCTGCATTGCACTTGAACACAGTTTTTCCACCCTGTCAAACAAAAGATCTTTAAAAACCCCAAATCAATATCCCACGGGCTATTTTTGTTTAGGTGGTCTCGTACCTACTCAGCACCATCGCTCTTCCAAATGGTAATCAGAAAGTTTGTCTAAAACTGGAGCGGAGGCCACGTGATTAAGGGCACACAATGTCCAACCTGCCTAGCGAAGTCCAATGTACAAACCACGGCCCTGACAGAAACATTCGCGGAAAGATCTCTGTCCAAACCCATTTCATGGAAGTCACAAGAATGCCCCCACCACAATAGATATCCTACCCTCCTCACCGCTCCTTGGGAAAAAAATGAAGGATCTTGCCAGGCACCTTAAAAACAGATAAATACTGTAGCTCCACAAAATGCAGTTTAAAGAATGCAGATTGCTAACCCTCTACTCCTTTCTAATGGTGCAGTTCTAGGAATATTTAGACTCCAATGAAACAAGCAGACCTCATGGTCCAAGAATGATGCTTAGTTTGTTTCAGCTTCGGAATCGCGGAGTGTATGACTGTGTGTTGTGTGGGGGTTGTATTGTTTTGTCCCAGCCTTCTTCTTGCCGGATTTTATGTTGTGGTGTTATTGTTGTTTATTGTTTTTACATTTTATTCTCATTTGTTTATCATGGGGTTGCGTTTGGGCAAATTGTTTTGTAATTTGCTGTACACCGCCCAGAGTTCCCGAGGGAAAAATCGGGTGGTTAATAAGTGTAAAAATAAAAGTAAATAAATAAATAAATAAATAAATAAATAAATAAATAAATAAATAAATAAATAAATAAATAAATAATCTTCACACAGAAACAACTGGGCTGCTTTCTCCTGAATCAGATTTTTGGTCCTTATAGCACTGGTGGCAATTCGTTTAGCTTTCTTGGGCTACCCCAGGCATGTCCAAACTTCAGCGCTCCAGATGTTTTGGACCACAACTCCCACAGTCCTTTGCCATTGGAAATACAAGCTTGGAATATGGGAATTGTAGTCCAAAGCATCAGGAGGGCCAAAGTTTGGACATGCCTGGGCTAGCCATTTTCTCTCTCTGTTTGATCTACTTCCCAGGGATGTTGTGTGAGGACAGAGTAGGGAGGAGGGTCTCGTGTTCCTTGGAGCAAAAGTGGAATGTAAATAATAAATGGATAAAATCCCAGAATAATTACTACCTACATGACTCCATATGAATCGCCTTTTCTCTGCCTTGTACTCTATTTCTTGATCGAGTGGCCTGTCTTTGACTCTCATCAATTTCCCTTCTGCGAAGTGAGCGGTGGAATAATGAATCTGAGTTTTTTTAAAAAATGGTTCTGCATCTGACAGTTCAGGCCCCAGCTCGGTACCGTTCCAAACAGGTGACAAACCATGATGGAGATGTGTAATCTCCAGGCTTACAACTGGGGTACTTCAAAGGCCAGATGCAGGGGAGAGGTCGCAGGAGACAGAGATCTAGTCTCGTGCGCTCCCAGACGTATCTGGTGGGGCCCCTGTGAGATACAGGAAGCTGGACTAGATGGACCTTTGGCCTCATCCAGCATGGCTCTTCTTAGGTTCGTATGTTCTTCTTTAGGCTCATCAGTTGGACTTCTGGAGAACAGATGTCTCTGACAGCTCATGTGGTGAATGCATCCACGCCACACCCAGAAGGGCACACCGCCTCCAAGAACTAGGGAGCAGCAGAGGGCAACTTCGAAACCTGGGGTTCCCAACCTGTGGGTCTGCACAGATATTTGGGACTGCAACTCCCAGAAATCCCGGCCAGTGCAGATAGTGGTGAAAGCTTCTGGGAGCTGCAGTCCAAGAACATCTGGGGACCCACAGGTTTGGAACAATTGCTCTTAACCAGTCCTCCCCCACTAAAACACTACCCATGTCAGGATCTCTGACTAAATGCCAAGTGTCCATTTTGCAAATCTCCTCTTACGCCTTCTGCGCCACGTCCTGCAATTGAGATTCTGAGTCAGAAACGTGGGACTGTTTGACTGCTGCACTTGTAAGTTATACTGGGAGCTGCTTTTGGCTGAAGGGTAGTATATAAGTGTAGTAAATAAATCACAAGGAACCCATCAAGGTAGACTCCCTAGGAAATGATAATACAGTGACCCCCCACCTATTGCAGGGGTTAGGGACCCGAGCCAACCTGCGATAATTGAAAATCTGCGATATGCGGAACTGTAGTCTGAAACATCAAGAAGTCACCTGGGGAAGGTGACTAGGACTATAATTTTTTTATGAAAAAAAACTGCATTTTTAAAAAAGCTCTACTGGGGGTATGAAGAGACAGACATTTAGTCTCGTGCGATCCCTGACAGATTTGGTGGGGCCACTGTGAGATACAGGAAGCTGGACTAGATGGGCCTTTGGCCTGATCCAGCAGGGCTCTTCTTATGTTCTTATGATATTAAAACACTTGGAGAAGTAATAAATTTCAGTCTAGCAGAAAACTTATTTTCTTTTTAGGAAATGTTTTGCTACTCATCCAATTAGCTTCTTCAGTCTGAGAAAGGTTGGAGGATAAACGGGAGGTCTCCTACCAACCTTCCTCAGACTGAAGAAGCTACTTGGGTGAGTAGCGAAACATTTCCTCACGAGAAAAGAAGTTCCAGTTGCCACGTCATAAGTTCTGGCTGACCTCACCTGGAAGACTGAGAATCTTCACAGACTAGCAGGAGAGGATGACCCTTGCACCTAAATAAAAACAGGGATAAATATCTTTCTTTTCCACAACAGCATATAAATCTATAGATGCTGATTTGGAAGTACAGTATACTTCCAAATGTAGTGGAAAGAGTAACAGACTAGGGCTCCACAGACCTGGGTTCAAAACCCTCCAAGGCCATAGAAACTCATTGGAAGGTAGCACAAGTAAAACCACTCTTAGATTTCTGGCAGCTTGAAAACGCAGTTTAGAGTGCCATAATTTGGAAGCAAAATGACAACCTGAAACACACAGAAATTTGCAGTGTTATTAATGTCAGGTATCGGAGAAATGACTAAAATCTGAGATCCTTTTAAGCACCTCTTGTAGCTAATCTTCCCCAATGCCTACTCCAAACCTTGGGTTTAACCATTAACAGCAATAAGGAGACAGCCAACCCAGAAAGAGAGAAGACTAAAGAAGCAAAACCAAGCTGCGAAATTTGCAGTGAAGATCTAAGTAAAGAACTGCCACCCAATTTGGAGCTGCTGCTCAGGCAGAGCACAGAGTGTTCAGAAGCCACCAGGAAGCACAGATGCTTCATTTTTGGAAAAATCAGGTCAGCCTGAGAGACAATATGATGCGCCATGCCAGCTGCACAGAAGCTGAATTTTGATAGCTGGGGGTGAAGAGTAGCAAGACAGTTTTCTGTCTACATCTCACCCCATCAACCTCTCTCGTGCTCTCTTTTTTATTTAAATAGGCAAGACCTGTCAAACACACTGAAGCGGTGACGGTACTGCACCATTTGCTATTTTCACTGGTAATAACTGGATGGTTGTCTTTTGACACTCACGCCAAGCTTACTCCTAAGGGGAATTTTATTGAACAACCAGAATAAAAAAAATATGCATGAGAATTCTACTGGGAAATCCACCTCTGTGCTGAAAAAAGCATATCTAATCCTAGAGTTGGAAGTTGTCAATCTTTCACAAACTCAGCTTCCATCTCTTATTCTCAGTGCTGCTTTTCTGCCTGCCAGCATCTACCATCCACCCATCTATCTACGGAATGAACCAGCCCATGATAAATTTATTCTATAAAGCCACTGTCACAACACAAGGGGGATCAAAACCTTAACAGCCAAGTCAATGTCACAACTGCAACTAAACAAGCAAATAGAGTACAGTGCTGTAATTTTGTAATGGTCAGGGTCATTGATGTTAATCACACATAGGTAAACTTATGATGCATCCCCATCCTGGATACAGTACCATCTCCAGGTTTTTTTTTTTTTTAAAAAGGCAACCAGTCTTTCCACAAAAAGTAGTACATCCTGTCAGATGGCAAAAGCAGAGGAGGGGGTGATCTTGCATCCCAGGTAAGATATGTAGCACAGGGAAAGAGTTCTGTCTTATACAGAAGGTTGTGCACTATAGAACATTACTGTACTGAAACCACAACACGCGTTCCATTTCCACAAACACTTGGAATGATTTTACAAAAGGCAAAGAAAGCTACACTGCTCCAATTCCTCCCATACAAGGAATAAACACAAATTCATAGGATCGAGTGCAATACACAGGTTTGTTACTCTGACCATAAATCCAACAGGGTGATCAGGTTGCAAATACTGTATATACTTGAATATAAGCCTAGTTTTTCAGCCCTAATTTTGGGCTGAAAAAAGGGGTCCTCAACTTATATTCGGGTCAATACTTTTAGCCACTGAGGCAAGTTTGGGTCGGTGGCTAAAAGTCATTTTAAACATTGTGCACCACTTCTCCTGACCCCCCCCCATGTTTAAAATGACTTTTTAAAAAGTCATTTTAAAACAATGTTTAAAATGACTTTTAGCCACCAACTCAAGCACTTGCCTCGGTGGCTAAAAGTCATTTTAAACATCACACACACACACAGCTCACAAAGGAGGAGTTGCCAGGCCCTACTGCATTTCCCACCCTAGGCTTATACTTGAGTCAATAATTTTTCCAGTTTTTTGGGTTTAAATTAGGGCCCCCGACTTATACTCGGGTCAACTTATACTTGAGTATATATGGTAAATACTACTCAGAATGGTCTCAACCATGTAACTCAGGGGAATCTTCCCTTACTCACAATGACACCAAGAACAACTCAGGTGCAATAAATTCTGTTTAAGAAATGACATTCATTTTCCTAAGTTGCAAACCCAGGTGTCCCCCAACTCCCTATTCTCAGACTTGAATATGTCTTAATTGTACTGGACTGTATATTGTCCCTTATTACTGTAAGTCACCTTGGATCCTTTCCCAAGCAGAAAAGGGGAGGGGGTAAAAATACTAAATAAATAAATAAATAAATAAATAATACAGTACCTAGCACTAGTGCACCCTTCCATCCACTCTTCTATTGATCCCACTGCAATCAAGTGGCTTCCATTTTCTCCACCAAACTGGCCCAGTTACACCTCCTCAACTGAGTTTCCTTCTCTCAGGCCCACTGTTTTGATGCCTCGTATCCCCTCCCCAACTCCTCATTGTCACCCAGAGGTCCTGATTACTCATTTTCTCTGCCCCCCCTCACACCCCTGCGGAAAATAGCTCTGCTCTTTCTGCACAGCCTGCCCACTACACCTCAGGAACAGCCTAGCACCTCTGGAGTGGGAGGGGAGGGTCAAAAGGGTGCCCACCCCCTTTGGCAATGTTATCCATACTGCTGCCCCCCGAGGGCACACAGGCAACCCCTTCCAACCCGCCTCTCTTCGGAGTCATCCTCAGAATCTCTTCCAGATCCAGATCTCCTTGATTTTCTCCACGAGCTCCTTCGAATCACGAGCTTTGGTGTCTTTTGACCTCAGAGATCCTTCTTGGTGACCCCGCTTGAGCACCACCTCTTTGCCCCTTGCACGCCCCTGCCAAGGATTACGACAGGCACCACCAGCAGCCTTGGCAGCCTTGGGACCTCGTTCTTCCCAAAGCCAACCCCCCCCCCCTACACACACACCGTCCCTCACCTCTCGGGGTTTCGTGCAGCGCCATCCTAGGCACAATTTACTCGTGGGCAAACCCAGGGTCTTCCCCGGGAGCTGCGTCCTTAGCATGCAACCCTGAAGAAGGGCAGCCTCCAGGGACCCTGCTATAGAGAGGGCGAACCGCCCCTCCCCTTTCCCGGCTGCATCTCTCCAATCTCCCCTGCTCATGCTGCAGGATCAAGCCCCTTCCCCTTCCTTGCTTTCCATTGCAACGCCCCCACCCTTTCCATCTTGAACGCTTATCTGCTTCTAAAATGCACGGCCCCGCCTCCTTCCGACCTAAGTACTCTCCCCGGGGCCTGTATCCCTCCCTCCACGCCTGGAATTAGAGGGGGGGCTTCTTACCCGCCTCCACGTAGCCCCCCGTCCCCGTCCCGGCTCGGTCCAGCTCTTGCAGCTCCGCAGCAAGCAAGCTTTCGGGGGCTCCGGGGCCACGTGACAGCGGCCCGCGCCCCCATAGGCTGGGCCCGGACCAGGGCTGCCGGGCAACGGTGAGCCCGCCCCCCTCCCTCCTTCTCTGCACCTGAGAGAGCGAGAGCGAGAGCGCGAAAGGGGAGGCAGAGCCGCCTTACGCCGTCCGCGTAGCTCCCCACGCCAACGGCGTAGCGCGTGCTTCGTCTCAAACGTCGCGCCCCCCTCCCCAGCCACGCCAGTGGCGTAACTTACTCACCGAGCGGCTTCTACCTGGGGCCTTCGCCGGCCCTTCGTACGCAAGCTGCGTAACGACGGACTTTCCGCTTACCTTTCGTGGGGTGGGGTGGGGGGGGAGGAACGCCTCCTTCGCGGGATTTACGGAAAGTCCGTAATTCTGACCCAGCCGAACGTGTGTGTGGGGGGGGGAGGGAAAAGGGCTTCTCTCTGGTTCTTTCTCCCGCCGCCCATGAATTTCTCCTCAGAGCTCTCGAGGGCTTGAAGGCGGGAGTCGCCGAGCGCGCCGCACCTGAGGGGCTCCCGAGCGCCCGCGGCGTCCGAAGGGAGGCGTGTGTGCGGTTCCTGCGCAAAATGCGTAAAGCTCGGTAGAGAATACCGAGGGTGCCTTTTCTCCTCAGAGAAGGGGGAGGTGCCGAATCTTTGACCGTGTGTGGGGGGGGGGCAAGGCTTGGAAATATATCTATATCTATATATAATAGATATATTAATTAATTAAAGCGGAGAAGCTGAGGTAGAATGGAATTGGCCCGGCAGGTGTAAAGAGAAGGGCGATTGGAGGAGAGCGAGGAAGGAGGGCTGAGGCAAAAAAAAAATGGGAGGGAAAAGAGGCTGAGGTGATAGGAAGGGACGATCAAATGGCTCCATAAGGGGAGACTCTGAGGTAAAAATAAAAGAGCGGGAGAGCGTTGAAACAAAAAAAAAGAGAGAAAAGAGAAGTGAAGTAAAGGAAGAAGCTAGGCTAGAAAGAAAGGGGGAAGCAGAGGTAAAATGGGACGAAAGAGGCTGCCAGAAGCGGGTCAAGTCTGCTTAATAAAAAGGCATAAAGTACTGAGAAGAGGGTGTGTGAGGGAAGAGATGCTAAAAAGAGGGCGTGAAGAGTCGCTCTGTAAAATTGGGCTTAGAAATGGAAGCTCGGCAAGAAAGAATAATAATAATAATAATAATAATAATAATAATAATAATTATTATTATTATTATTATTATTATTATTATTATTATTATTATTATTATTATTATTATTATTAAATTCGCCCATATATCACTGAGTCCTAAACGCTTGGGAGGCGTTCGACTAGTGATTGGCAATATAAAATCCAGCGTAGATAGCTGTGTGGTTAATATAATAATAATAATAATAATAATAATAATAATAATCCCTTATTGGGATCTGCTCGCATCACATAGTCCTAAACGCTGGGGAAGCGTTTGACTAGTGATTTGTATTACAAAATCCAGTGTAGTTAGCTGTAATAATAATAATAATAATAATAATAATAATAATAATAATAATAATAATAATAATAATAATAATAATAATAATAATAATAATAATAAATATTAGGGGTAGCCTGAGGTAAAAAGGAAAAAATAATAATTCATATGATATCGAAACCTTTTATTGGCATCAGAGAATTAATTATGAAATTGATAATAAAGGAGCCCAGTCTGAGGTAAAAAGGGAAGAGAAATAAATAAATAAAAATTATAATAGTGATAATAAGAGACCAGTGATGGAGGGGGGAGAAAGGAATTAATTATGATGGAAGTATTGATAATAAGTGAAGCCACCTTAGGGTTGGGGTTGGGGGGAAGGAAAGGAGATATTAATAATAATAAGGGAAGCCAAGATTTGTTAAAAAGGGGGGAAGATAATAAAGGAGGTCAGGTTGAGGTAAAAGGGGAAAATAACAAAACTAATAAGGGAGATTAGGCTGAGATTTAAAAAAAGGAAGGGAGGAAATTCCAGCAGCAACAACAATAATAATAATAATGATAATGGAGGCAAGTAAAAAGAGAAGGGAATGGGAAAGGGAGGGAATGAAACAAAGGAAAGGGTGAGGTGAAATAATTATTAGGTGTTGGGGTAAAGACACAAAGCCAGAGGGGAAAAAATGAAGGGGAAGCAAATGGAGGAAGCCTGGAATGGAAAAGGTGGAGAACAGAATTGGTCAGATTGGTCTGAAATTGGTGCCAGGGGGTTTGGGGGAGAAAAAAAATGGAGGTGAAGGATCCAGTGGGAAAAGGGGGAACATTGGTATCTATTGAAAATGTTTATACCTTTTTTTCCTCTTAAAAGGGAACCTGGGGCATCAAGGCAGTGGGTGGGTGCCATTGAGAAAACTGGGGTCAGGGTCAGTAAAGAGCAGTGGAAGGTTGGCTAGCAAGAGTGAGTGGCTGAACTTAAAAACAGGGTGGATTTGACTTTAATTTTAAAATTTGGAGTTTGTAGTAGTCAGGTTTTTTTTTAATGGCATCAATATGATTTTTAAACTGCAAAAACAGAACTGAAACAGAACAACCCCCAGAGTCTGACTTCATCTGTGGAGGCACCTTCTTTGCTCGCTATAAGTAATGGGATGAATCAATAACAGGAAAGAAAGCTACATAAACATTGGATTGCATGTGTTGAGTCGGGAAATACTGTAATTGACAAGATGAAGGTCTCCCTTCAGTCACTGTCTCCCTTCCGAATTGACTTATTCAAATAGGCACAAATCTAGACAGTTTCCTGCATACCTAATATTTATCCATTCTTAGGGTTGTTTGTTTAAGGGCAAGTGTTGTGCTTGAAACTGGACACAACACATTATCTTTTCCTCAGTGTCTCCTTTTATCTTGTCATCAAAAAAGATTCAAAGGAAAAACTATGGGGGAGGTTTTAACCTCACAAAAAGTGAAATATTATCAGGGCCTTGGACAAATGGAGGCAGTCCAGCATCAAGGACTTGGAGGTGGCAAGTTGTAAGCTAAGATGCTTGCTGTTTCCTCAGAGTTTAGCCACCTTACCTCCAGGTGTAAACAATGCTGTTCTCACACTGCTGTCAGTATTCTTCAGCAGTGCTAAATTGTTGTTGTTGTATTTCTGTACCACACCATCTAGGCAGGAATGGGGCATTATTGCCAGTCAAAGCTTGTCTTGCTGGCAGTTAAAAAAAATAGTGCCTCCCACAAGACTGGTCTGTAGTGTGTGAGATCTTTGAGACAAACAATTGTTGCACTAAAAAGGCCTCATTCTGGTGTCTTCACTGGTCATCTTATGGATGGATATAAATATACCTGTTTGTGACTCAGATGCATTATACATTTAATATAGGCAAAACATTTTTGAGGTTTGCTGGCTAGGAAATGAAGTACAGTATAATCAAAGAGGAATGGGGAAAGGGAAATCAAGATGAGGGATTCAGTTGGCTGCTCACCTGCTTGCCTGAGGCAAATATCAAATGCCTTTGGGAGAAAAGCTAGGAGACACAATATGTCCTTTCTTTCCAACAGTGTCTTTCTGTTGTTGCTGCTCTAGTTTTTTTTACCGGTAACCCTCTTGCTTTCTGGGCTAAGGAAATGAAGTGCCCTGTTATAGCCGCAGACAGTCAGACAGACAAGGATATGGGTGATTGCTCTCCCCACTATTTATAGCAAAGCTGATCAATATAATGTTACAGATAGATGTTTAGGATTGTAAATCATTTGTAAATTTTGGTATTAACAACTTCAGTGCATTATGTGCTTAGGTAGTATTACAGACTTGGGGAGGGACTCCTTTGGCTTTATTAAACCTCTTTCCCCCTCCTTTCTGCTTTAAAACTGGAAGAATATGAGAGCAATCGGTGTGCACTTAATCTCCCAAATTGCTTTATAGTGTTGAGCTAGTTTGGGTCTATGCACGCCTATGTTTTGTTTTTAGTTTGAAGAACAGGAAAATACTTTGTAGAGAGTCGAAGGATTTATGCAAGTCAACATCCTTAACATTTCTTATTTTTTGGAAAAATCAAGATCATATTGCAGCTCCAGATTATTGGTACATTGGTGCAAACAGCAAAATTATGACTTCTAACTTTCAGCTGATGGCATTATAAATATGATTATGCACTTTCTGCCAAGACATGGTATATGCTGACTTCATACAATATACTATAGAAAAAAGAACTTCTTATCATAGAAAAATCAATGGAGCTGTCTTAGAGTTTTTCTGAACTAAAATTGACTCCCTGTGCTGCAGAAAGAAATAGTAGCCATCACTAAATTGGAAAAATAATATTTTATAAATTGTCTTATCAGCATTTGGGAACTATATCAAATGTGAAATTGTCCTGAATTAAATTGAAAGGGCATGTATCAAATTCCCAACTACACTTAATAAATAAAGGAAGACAAGATAGTAGAAAATTACTTTTAAAATGAGACACTTGGATGGAAGTCTTGTTTTGGTTTTAATTGCAGAATTGGCTATTTTGATGGATGGTGCTATGTGCCTTTACTCAGAAACAAGCCCCTCTGCATTCAGTGGGTATCCTACTGAGTAGTTGTGTTTGAATTTACTTTAGCTTTAAAGGCTGAAGTTCTGGAATAAACAAATACAGCAGAAATATTTTGAGGTGTTTAAATATACAAGCTTTAATTTGAAATAATAAGGAAAAAATCAACATGATTTCATAATGAAATTTGGTTATGGAGCAGAGAAAGCAAGAGCCAGGTTGTAAATATTTTAAACGTCATGTCATTCTCTGATTTTTCCTATGAAACGAAATTGTGTGTATTTTTTCCTGCTCTATACTTTTGCTAAGAAAAAGAAAAAGAACTTGCAAACTGAGTTTAGGATCAAGTCACAGAGAAGTTGATAAAAGTGGGTATGATGTCATGGGTGAAAGATGAAATGTTCCTTAAAGGAAGAGACACTGTGAGGATTGGAAGTATGGCAGTGAGAATTCCAAAGAGGACCAGAATTAGACTTGGCCTAATGTGCTATTTTGGCTAGTGAAAACCCATTCAAACCATCTCCTTTGTTAAGTGCTTGATAAAGGAATTGGACATTTGGAGCTTAGATGTAGAGTAGAATATATTGTAGCAAACATGTAAACTAGAAGGGAAATCATTTTATAAGTTGTGTTGCTTATAGCAGTGGTTCTCTACCTGCGGGTCCCCAGATGTTCCTGGACTGCAACTCCCAGAAGCCTCCACCACTCGCTGTGCTGGAAGGGATTTCTGGGAGTTGCAGTCCAGGAACATATGAGGACCCACAGGTTGAGAACCACTGGCTTATAGGACTGAGGGAAGGAGGAAGTGAGATTTGTTTCCCAAAGAGCTTTACATGTTACTTTGTTTCAGAATAAATGGGAAAGAACAAAAACCTGAAATATTGTGACTTTTTAAAAATAACAAATTTATTTCAGTGTGTTCCTTCCATGGATTATACTGTATACTCCAATTCCTCAGACACAATGGAAATAAATCTGTTCATCTTAAAGGTACCACAATGCTTTTGCTTTAGTTTTTTGTCATACAACAGAAACAGAGACTTGTTTTTTTTGGTCACTTTTTGTATTTGGAAGCAGTGAACCAAAGTGAGATCTGCAGTTATGATAGAAACCCCTGGGGACAAAAAGCTTGGATATTGAAGTAAAAGCTTTTCCGGTTACAGTGAGCACTAAATGTCTGCTATCTGTAACAAAAGGAGGCAAAAGAGATCCAAACTAGTAAAGATGATACGTGAATACACCAAAAAAAGCAAGTATTCAGAACTGTTTAGTCATACTCAAATAGATTAACTTGTACCTGTGCGTCCTTATGTATAGATGCCTTGGAATGGAGCTGTCTTCTATATCCCTTTATATAGCAAAACCTCTTCGAATCTATACATTGTTCTTAAATGATATTCTCAGATTCTGAAAGCTGCTTTCAGGGTCTAATTATAGAGTTAATGGGATTTGTATTGTCTGAATCTGAAGAGGCAATTTTAATTTAAGCAACATAAAGAACTCTGGTTGAAGTCGCCACGTGGCCTGTACAGTGTCAAACACCTGACCAGTTTCACTGAAATCAATAACATTTTACTCGTGACTCGATATAAATGCTACCAAAGTGTGTGCATTTGGTTATGTAGGTAGTATATCTTGAAAGAGAAGAAGAGAAGAAGCTTGGATTCAGAAAACCACATCAATGAATCGAAGGGCAAGCTTAAGGAGCTTTGAATTAAAAGTCACAGAAGTAAATAAGACACAATTATTTTATCCAGAAAGTCTGGCAGCTATGTTTTCTAAATGCAGAAGTAGCCCCCCCTGGGGATTGCAGTGCACATGTTTTGGCATTTACCTATTCATTTGTGGCTGTAAAATGGTGAACAGTACAATTAATTGTCAGCTGGAACCTTATTTTTTTAAAACTGCTGTTCTGAGACTCCATGTACAACTGATAGGAAGGTATGAGAAAACACACATTTTTTCTAATTACTTTCTAATGGAACGGTTGGTGTTTCAAACAAGATTGCCAATACAGGGTATTGTGTATGAAGAATTTGCAGCTGCATCTCCAGGAAGCAGACTTTTAAACAGGCAAAGACAGCATGCAAGATTTTCCATGATCATAGTAGTGGTTCACCTAGCCAACATTAATTAATTGGCTAAGTTTGGCTTGGCTCCTATTAACATTGCTCCATTAAGTTCCTTTGCTGCCATGGTTGATACATGTGGACGTAGCTGACCACGTACTTCTCCTAAACAAGAAAAGCCAAAGAGCTGGCATAAAGGTCTTAACTGTGGAACATTCCTATTGTGATTACCTAACTCTTTTCTTTTTCAAGCTGACTTTATGGGGATTATTACTGGCTGACATTTCTGATAGCTGGCCGTATTTGCATGTCATGAAAACAGAACCAGGGAGATACAATCAAACACTGGTGAGTAGCAAAATTCTGCAGCTTTGCCATGATAACCATGTCTTGAGTGAAATATCTACATAGTGAATCTACAAAGTGAATTACTGTAGGTCCATTATAACTTCCTCAGTATCTCTGTCTAAAAGTTTAAGCAGCCAGAAGTAGACACAGTGCTACAAAATAGTTTGAGTTTCTTCATGTTTCTCCACATGAAGTATAGCACCTTAGAGACAAACAGTTCTATTATGGCATATATATTTTCTTGCTGGCTGAAGTGGTAACAATCCATTTTACCACACAATTCTGTTACATGGGTCTATCCAGCTTAGACCCTTAATTTTTGATAGTCAGGTTGCCACAGTGTAATTGGATACTCTTTTTAGTCATGTTTAAGATAAATGTAAGTGTAGGAGAGGAGTGGAGAGCCGTAGTATAAAATAATCTGCAGGTTTCAAGTGGAGTAACATTCTGCGGAGCTCAGAATTTAGCAAGGAACAGGAATGAAGGGAAACCACCAAATGGTGAATTACAGTTTCAGTTTTCCTGTTTTCCAGTCCTAAATTTGGTTTGTCTTATTTCTGTGTCAGCTTGAGAATGTATTTCTAAACATTCCTGTGAATTTCTTCCAACCTACATGTCTTTTATTTGGTGAACTGCACTGTAACATTGGGAGAAGCACAGGTATCAGTGCATAAGTGTATCAGTTCATGTGTTGGTTCAAACACATAAAATCAGGTAAGTTCACTTTCAGATGAAAACCAGATGCACTTCTACTGCTGGTAATAAAATGCCATCTTCTTGGACACCTGATGAGTGCCTACATTGCCTGTATTTTGGCAGCCCATTAAAAGCTGATGGTTCATCCAAGCCTTTAGCTCTCCTGAAGTAATGGTTGATTCCCAATCTTTCAGTTTCCTGGGATTTGTTTTGTGTGAATAATTAAATAGTTCTAAAGTGCTTTTAATCTGTTTAAAGTATTTTAAGTTTTTCAGAAGATTTCATTAATTGTACTGTGCTTTAATATTTTTGATGTAAAACAGGTTGGAATGGAATACTCCGGGGCAAATGGCTCCCAGCTCCGGAGCTTAAAAATGTTTCCCCACCAGCTCCGGAGTTTACAGGAAATTAAGTGCAGCCACGCCCACCTAAGCGCGTCCCAGCGCACTTTTCAGGTACCTGCTCTCTGGGCGTGAAAATTCTTTGATGCGGTGTAATGATAGTGAGTGCAGGGCTCTCCTCGCTTCTGTTTGTTGTTTTTTTGGCTCCCGATCTAAGAGCAGAGGCAGAACGGAGGTGAGCCACAATCTTTTCTTCCTTTTTTTTTCTCCCTCCCCTCACGCAGCCAGCAGCCAGGGTGGGGACACAGGAAGAGCGACAAGCCCCTAAGATCTCTGGTCCGAATTTAAGTGGCCAGCGGATCTTAGGGGTCATGTAAAAGCGCCCTAAGTTACAGGAGCATTACAGAACAAATGAGCACTTACAGAGGTCTTGAAATCACTGACAAGTATATTGTAGTACTGCGCTGAAAACACTGTGTCCACAATCGGTGGACTTCTACATCAGTGGCTAACTAAGCATCAGAATGGGAAAACGTGGATGAATGACAGTTTAAGCTATTTAATGGTTAAATTCAAGATTCTATCTCCTATTTCATGATTTTGATTAAAATGTTCCAAGTGGTATACAAGGGAAACACATACTTAAAAGCTCATATAAATGCCAAGTAGCTTGTGGCAAAATGGAATTTTGAAAGGACAAGCAGCAGACACAATAAAACATTGGATAAACCAGAACATAAACCATTTCTATAAAAGTCATCACCAGATTAAAATCAAAGCTATTGTTCATAGAAAGCTGGAATAAATAAAAGGGCACCTGATCTATTGGTCCCTGCTATAGAAGATGTTTCTTTGGAATCAACTTTAGGAACAGCTTGGGTCAGTAGAGTTTTGTATTGTCTTCAAGGAACTTAACAGTATGTCAATTACAGCCTGGATTCAAAGCAGTAACTGGACTGTGTGTAGTATATTAATTTTGGGGAGAAAACAGGAATAAAAGTTTTACATTATTTTGTCATGATTCATGCTATGCCCTTTTGTGGTCATGTTTATAATCTTGTTGTGAGTTGCCCTGAGTCCCAGTCCTAGAAGAGGTGGGATATAAATCAAGTAATTACATCCATAGATAGATAGATAGAGAGACAGAGAGAGAGAGAGAGAGAGAGAGAGAGAGAGAGAGAGAGAGAGATAGGGGACTGAAGAGTTAATAATGAGTGTAATGGTTTATTTTTTATTCTTTCCTCACCCAAATTGTATATTTCATAGAAATAGTATTTTCTCCACTGACAGAAGTCAAGGGTAGTGAAATCATTATCCACTCATGATATGTATATGAAAGCAATGGCCTAGATCCAACAGGAAGAAATATAATTGTGAAAAGCTGTGTGAACAGTAGCCAGGATGAAAAAAGCAATGTACAAACTTATAATATTGTTCTTCTCGGGCCATATCATCTTGCTTAGAAATAAACTAGCAAAGTATAATGGTTCAACAGGAGTAAGCTGGTAATTAGGCAGAGATTGAATCTCACAGTATAGACTGGATTGGATGCTAAGGTCATCAGGAGAAGCCTTTCTCTCTTGGCACCTTCATAGGTGCATCTCAAAAGAACACATGAAAGAACATTCTCTGTTGCTGCTCCCAGATTTTAGAACTCTCTCCAGTTGGAGGCCAGGACTGCCTCATCTCTGCTGCCTTTCCAGAAGCAGGCAAAGATCTTCCTCTTCAGGAAAGCTTTCCCTGAATGATGGAGTACTTTTTAGATGGATAACCATATATGATTGTATCAACTGACTTCATAAGTACACCTGTGTTTTTCATGTTAGTTTCCATCCCTCATTATGGAATTTTTTTCTTTTAATGGTTTGTGTGCTTTTTTTAGTTTTAATGTTGACTTTTAATCATGTAAGATGCCATTTCTAATTCCCTGTTTAAGATAAGGTCTAATACAAGGCCGAAATGTGCACTTAATATTCAGCTTAACAACTCACACCATGTCCCATCATGCTTATTTCCGTACAGTCACTGTTCCCCAGAGGCTCAGTGGCATTCACATCCATGACTAGGCCCTGAGTATCACACAGTATTAGATCCAGAGTTGCCTGTTTTTGGATGGGCTCCATGACAAGTTGCTCTAAGGCACAGTCATTCAACATGTCAAGAAACCTGCTTTCTCTTTCTTGCCCCAAGCTCGCATTGGCCCAGTCAATGTGGGGATAATTGAAGTCCCCCCTGATTACTACCCTGTCCCTCTTAGACACCTCCATGATTTGTCTCCTCATTTCACTGTCCCCCTCAAATTCTTGATCTGGTGGACAATCGCACTTGGCAATACAGGCTTGGGATTCTGGGAGTTGTGGTCCAAAACATCTGTAGTGGCGAAGGTTCACCACCACATACTATGTACGGTATGTTACATGCATTTTCACTTAATGAATAGAAACTTGTATTATTAGTAGGTAACTCGTTTTACAAGGATATTCTCCACCACCCCACCACCTGGGATATTGTAAGCAGCAATCTTCACATGAACTCCCTCCTGTTTAATGTTAATGAAAGGATATTATAATTTCTTTTTGCATCTCATATGCAATAGTTGTTGTAGCAAGAAATGAAATTCCCAGGGTTATAGCTGGAAGCTGTTGGTATTAATATTTCTACTGTCCTTCAAAGGACATTTGTAGATCTGGCTGCTAAAGTCCTGTTTCTAGCAAACGGAACAGGAAGACAGATGAAGTTACAGTGCTGCTGAACATGCTGGCGCTTTATTATTCAGGCCATCAAATAATCCATATGGCAGGGTGCATTGGAAAGCTGTTAACTCCCCTTCTATGCGCTATACCAGATCACCTCCATTTTAGCATTAAAAATAACTGAAAAATCAGTAAAATGTCCATATAGTGCATTTGAATTGTAAAAGCCAAGGATGTAGAGAACTTATTCTGCTTCTCCCTTGTACCGTTACTTGGAAACCTATATAAATGTTTAGATTATGTAGCACATTACTACTGCGTAGAAATAGCTATTAATGTAAAAAAATAGTCATGTGTTTTAAAATGCACGGAAATAGGTGGCTCAGTCTACTGTTCTTTTGAATTGGCAGGCAGTTAATGTCTGCTTTTATACTTGAGGAGAAAAAAAATAAGACTCTATTAACCTGCAGTATAAAATTTTAGAGGTAATCATGCAACCATGTGTTGGTCACTAAAATTAGCAATCCAACAGCTATGAATAGTTAGAGAAAAAAAGTACAAAAAGCAGGCACAAGAATCTCAGAATCACTCAAGTGAAAATACTGGGCAAATAAAACAATTGTTACATAATGCCTTAAAACAGAGCTCCATTCACAAATCAGTAGTGAAAATGTCACAGAGACAGTGTGCTC
Source organism: Phrynocephalus forsythii (assembly GCA_029282475.1). NCBI lineage: Eukaryota > Metazoa > Chordata > Lepidosauria > Squamata > Agamidae > Phrynocephalus > Phrynocephalus forsythii. The sequence goes on from JAPFRF010000018.1 coordinate 7,647,160, forward strand.
TCTCCTCCTTATTCACCAACTGCTTAGTACCAGTATGTGTGGAGCATCGTATGAGCCTGCAGTCAAAATCCTTTGGGGACCTCAGATTTCCAAGCTAAATCTAGCCTTTTGGCGTTCCCGAGCAAATACTCAGCTGATTGTTTTTGGGGGTTCTTCCAGGCTTTGTACACATTTATTTTCATAATAAAAGGCTGGTGCCCATCATAAAGATTGTTATTGGCAATGAGGGCTTTAAATGAAATAATGGCAGTAATTCTGGCTCTTTTGTTTTGCTCTTGGTCCCACCTACAAGGTGATGTAGTAGTTCTGTTTCTGAATCTAGTTTCTGTTAAACACAATGGATGACAGTGGGTCATTCATACACTCTCTGAGCCTCACCTATTGCACAATATTGTTGTGACCGTAAAGTGTGCAGAAAAAGAACCCATGTACACTGCCTTGAGTTCGTTGGAAGAAAGGGGCTCTATAAATGTAATGAATAATAGAATTCAGGTAACTCCTCTAAAACTGAATTCAGACGTTTGGCTGAAAGAAATTCCTTTCCCTTGCTCTATGAAATGTACATACTGTACAATGTTTTGTACACAGAAACAGTCCAACAGAGCCTTATGTCACTTCCAAGCCATTAGTTTGTGGGGAATAACTTCATTATTCTCTTTGTGGGGCTTTTATGTGTAAGTATTTTTGATGAGCCTAGAATGCTCTTTATTGCCAATTATCATGCATAATGCAAAGATGCTGCAAAATCTTTGAACCAGTAGGGAGAAATAAAAGTTTCTTCCCATGTATTTTTGTCAGGCCTGCTGCATTTTTCACCTTTTAAACTACGGTCAATCTACACACAGGATAATCACCTTCTAGGTTTGCGTTGCTTGCTCCTATCCTGAAACATGGCTGTCCTTCCCATGGGAAGACTGCAGTTCTTCTTTCAGCTTCACAATCACTAATGGATGTCTCACTTGGTGACCTTCCAGCATTTTTAAATGCAAAGTGGGGGGACACCACAAGGATGGTGGTGTGAAATGGTGTCCTTCCATTCCCCCCCCCCCTGCGATAATATATTTGTCCAGGTTCAGGATCTTTGGCTTGCAGTTCCCTATTTCTATGCGTTATAAGGAAGTAACCTGGAAGAAAATATTAGCGGGAAAGTGTTAACCGAAATCCCCCCACCCCCAATTTGGGTCTATTGGATCACTTTGCCTGCTATACAAGGCATCGGCATTGTAATTAATATGAAAGCTTATACAGGGAGATTATTTCTAAGTGCAGTTTGACCTTTCCAAGGTGTAGGGAGGGCAGGCCCCTACTTTGCAAATGACTTGTATGTCTTCTGGTGCTGAAAGTCACTCTCAGTGTTATTTTTGTGTGCATATACAGTTCACATGCGGCACTCTGGTTAATTTGGGTACTTCACCTGAAAAGTGATCTAAATACACACTAACCTGAATTGTCAGGCTGCAAATGTCAACCCTGCCTTATGAGGCATGTTATGGATGTGCCGTTAGCAACGGTTATTTGCATATATTTTGTGAAGCTTCTTTAAGAAAATGCTTTCCTTTCCCAACACTTTCTGGATGTCTGCAGTTAAACCCCGATGGAGTAGAACTGCAGAAAAGAGCTTGCTCAGCATAACTATGTGCCTTAATAAAAACTGACTGCATGCAGCTGTGATGCTAGCTGTTTCAAGGATATTAGCATTATTTCGTATTGACAATAGATTTATTTCCAGAGCAGGACAGGACAGAGAGGAGCTTAGGAGCCTAAAAGCTTACAAGTATCCACTAGTAACCACATCTTGCTGCAATAAATACATTGAGATGGTTGAGCCTGGCACTACTGTATAAGCATTACCAGAATAAGCCTAGCCGTCCCATATTTTGGCTCTTCTTGTGAAATTCAGAAGCTTCACACTAGTTTCCTGATTGACCACCACCTGCCCAGTCATCTGAACACAATAATTATTCCTAACAACAAACTGGTTAATTGTAATGATGATCAGGAAAAGAAAGCCAACTTGAAATAGAATAATTTATGAAGCAGGCTTTCTGGATATTAGTCCCAGTTGGGGCTTTGGAGAATGTTCCAGTCTATGACTTTATAGTTGTATCTCAGTGCAGCCAATGTATGACATTGTTCTGAGTTCAGGAAGGTGCTAGGCAGCAGCAGTGCACATGCCTCCTGTGCTTTACAGATAAGAACAAGAAAAAGGCATGGGAAAAGATACAAATCCTTTCAAACGCCATGGGCTTCTGGGAACCATAGAGGCAGCAGTGTTATGTAATTCCCACCCGGCACTTCCCGTGCCTGATATCAGGTAGTTCTGAGTGATTTGTTTTCATTTCCTTTTCAGTGCAGAGAGGTACGTTATATGAGTGCCCTTTCTTCATCCACACTATGGCTTGAATCCACAGGCAGTGGGTTATCCTGACAGTTGCTATCTTACTTGCTTTTGGTACATTCTTGCTGAGGCTGAAATTGTGGCAGGACATAAAGATTCAGATAGGATTTCCCCTTGCAGAATTTTGGGAGGGAAGTTAGAATCCTGCCTCTCTTAAGAGGTGTTAGGTTAGGGTTAGGATTAAGGTTAGGGCATTGTTGTAGCAAGAATTGTGCATAATTCCAGTGTGCATGAAGGTCTATATATTGTGGATTTTTAGAGCAGAGAACAGCAGATGATGGGAAGAAATCTGGATGAAAGGGAAGCTAAATGTCTCCATTCTGCTTCTTGAGCAAAAAGCAGTGCTGCCTTTTAAATTTTAATGAAAAGAAGATGTCAGACCTGGTGATTTCAGATGGGAGTTAGGACTTGCTTCTTCTTGAAAGGAAAAAAAAAATGCTGCATGTCAACTGGTACATGATGAACAATTTCCAAGAATCAGTTGCTTTCCTAAGACTGACAGCTTTGGAAGAACCTGCATCTTCTCCTTGGCAGAACCTGTATGTTCCCACTAATTTGTACAGCAGAATGGTTCATAAAAGTCATTTTGTTCAGTTTTTAATTTCTTATACACAAGAAGTGAATTATCAGCCAAGATCAAGCATTATGTTTGAAAGCTTGAAGGGCTCTAATCCTGGGTGAGGCAGGGGTAGACAGGGGGCATGCATGTAAGCTCCACCCCATCTGGAAGTCACTCAGATCTTTGTGAATTTATTTATTATGAAGGAGTACAGAAGAACTGCAAGTGCATTCAACTGAATGTGTTCAAGGCTGCTATCATTGTCACTGCCCAATATCCCAAAGTTATATATTCTTCCTGTTGACTGATTTGAAATTCTTAAAAAATTTTTGTGGCTGTTAAATAAAATAGATGGGATGCGCCATGACTTAAGTGTTTTTATTTCAGCTAGTCTATGAAAGGGGTTGTCTTGTTTGTCAGTATAATGCCTCTATGGTACCAGAGAATGAGTATGGGAATGAGAGGTAGAGTGCCATATTGATAACATCTCAGATGAAGCGTCCAGGTGACTTCTTTCCTGGAGATATAATTACATTATAAATGCCTTCATGGCAGCAGAGGTGCCCAGCATTGGTGAGTCGCATATTCTGCCTTACCTTAAGATGTAGATAATACTGATCAAGTGTGCACTTGACAGAATCTCTTGGTAGAAATGATGTTGAAGTAGGTGAGTCATCTATTTGGTTCAGGAAGAGAGTAGCAGGAAGCATAAATGTCCCAAGGAATACTGAGTTATTCGAAAGACTGGTGACTGCTTTGAGTGGGGCTATATTAGCATGAGGAAATCAGCTCCCTCTCATATTTGTAAGCGGTGCATTAGTTTCCTTTGTGAATGCTGCACACAGCAAAAAAAAGGAAATTGTCTCTTTCAGATGTGAAGTTGGTAGTTTAAAGACCACTTTGTCAACATTCAGTAGTGAATGAAAACCCATGAAGCTGACAGCTCTAAATCTTAATTGTTATAAAAATGTGTGGTTTATAGTTTCCCCACTCAGCACTGAAGTAAAGGAGAAAACCTTACTGCTTTATGAAGTAGTGTTCAGCAGGTGTGTAACCTTTATTGTTCAATGGGGCTTCAAGCCCTTCCTTTCCGACTCTCTGCTGAGCTCAGCCATTACATAGGAAGCCCTGTAAGTGCCTCTCTGGATGTCGGCTTTTTTGAAATTTGCTTTGGCCATTATATCAAATTCCAGGAAAGATAAAAAATGTTGAATCCCCCCTATATCCAGCCACCACACCCCACCCTTGGAATACCTCAGCAGTTAATACTTCAAGACATTCCTTTAGCTTTACAAATCTGTGCACCTCTATAAGTGCATGAGGCTGACTGGGAGGAGTGTAAGACTCTTAATCTTGTGCCGCTGACCTATTGGTTATAAGGGTTTGGAACAGCTACCCGGCCTCAACAGTGATTCCTAGGGGGGAAACCCAGAGAGAAATGGTCTTGCCAGGCTGTAGATACCTGCAGAGTAAGCAGTGCATATGTTTTATGCCTATGCAAATAGATTTCTTTTTAAAAAATATTAAAACCTTTTTTATTTCCAGAAAGTTGTTCCGTTTGGAGCTCAAAATATGGAACGTTTCACGAATTTGCGTATCATCCTTGCTCAGGGGCCATGCTAATCTTCTCTGTATCGTTCCAATTTTAGCACCGTGTTTCCCCGAAAACAAGACAGTGTCTTATATTAATTTTTGCTCCCAAAGATTCACTAGGTCTTATTTTCAGGGGATGTCTTATTTTTCTATGAAGAAGAATACGGTACACATTTATTGTTATCTTATTATTGGGGAGGCCTTATTTTGGGTTCAATCCCTGGTAGCAGGCTCAAGGTTCACTCAGCCTTCCATCCTTCTGAGGTCGGTAAAATGAGTACCCAGCTTGCTGGGGGGGCAATGTGTAGCCTGCACACTGTAATTAACAATTGTAAACCGCCCAGAGACTACTTGTAGTGGTATGGGGCGGTATATAAGCAGAACACTTTTTTATATTTCAGCGAGAGGCAAAACTGTAAGTAGGTCTTATTTTTGGGAGATGTCTTATTTTCAGGGAAACAGGGTATATGTGCTGCCGAAGCGAGCACCCTATGCAAATAGAGTTCTAATTTCATTCGACAGTATTTTTCCCCGTACATCCCTTCTGTGTAATTTCATATTCAGAGGTCTTAGGAATGATGCCTCCAGGAGTTCAAATGTGTCATGTTATCTCTTAGGCATATACAGCGGGCTTAAGAGCTAACTTTTCAAAGACATTGACCTGTACACTCTACAGAAGGAAATAGGAGATAGAACCTTTGCCTCATTTGAATGGAAATAAAACACAGAAAGACAACTATAGAATGAAGTGTAGAAATGGTGCCATTTTTTTAGACCTGCTTTAAAGGTTGAAGCAGTGATTTTAGGTTGCAGTCTGTTGTTCAGCCCAGTTGCACAGTGGTTAAATGCCTGACCTGCAGGTAAAACTGTGCTCACGACCTGGGGTTCAATCCCAGGTAGCAGGCTCATGGTTGACTCAGCCTTCAATCCTTCCAAGGTTGGTAAAATGAGTACCCAGCTTGCAGGAGGGGAGGATTGTGTAGCCTGCATAGTGTAATTAAACTGTAAACTGCCCAGAGACTACAGTACTTGAAGTGGTATGGGGCAGTATATAAGCAGAACACTTTTTATATTTTTATCCTTGCGTGTGTGTGTGTAATTTTATATCATTTGTACTCCATTTTTGTGTGTGCATGCAGACGCACACTGTGTATTCAAATGATTATTACCATTTCCGTCTTTAGTGCCATTTTTGGCAACAAGATAGACTGTAAAACTTGAATGCAAACCAACAGTAGGATGATTTTGATTACAAAGGAGGAGCAAGATGTAGACATTGGTATTCCTTATCACTAGTATTGTAATACCTGTTACCAGGAGACAGGTTTCTCATTAGGAGAGCTCTTTAATTAAGCAAAAGGAAGGAGTGTTCTTTGATATAGAAACCTGGCCTCTGTTGCTGTGCGGAAATAATACTTGTTCAACCTTAAGACTATTTGGAGGAGGTTTTAATGGAAGATCTTGCGTTGATTTGCATCCAAGCAATGCCACAGTAAACATCAGTCATTCATTTAAGTGACTTCCAGCCTTCTCCTGGATTGTTATAATCCTTTTTGGGTTTTTTTTTGTCATAGGTGACATTCCATCATTACAGTCTTGAATTGCTCATCCTTTCTGCAGCATTTTAATATCATAAGAGAAGGTATTCATAAGCCCCCACTGTAATGTCCCAGTCATAACCAACATTATCTCTGAAGAGAGGAACCTGATTTTAACTGTGGCTTTTTTTTTACAGTGATAGAGGCAAATCCTTGTTATAGAATTACAGTATAATGTGGATTGCCCATCTGCACCAGGAAACACATGGGCCATGCCATCAAAATGTAGGGTGCTGGTGGCTCAGTCTAGACTGAGACAGGTTGTGAGGCAGGGCTGTTCTATTTATTTCATTGGAGCTGACATAGAACCTTTGGAACTTATTGACTGATTACATTCTGGTATCGGACAGGGTGTGCCCATTTTATAGGCACTTGGGGCTCCCGTGATATAGTTCACACAGTATTGATCTCCTTCATGACTGAATCAGTTTCTTTCTGCCACATCTATCATTCTGTCTGCCTTTCTTAATCTGTGTTCATAGACGTTGCTTGAAGGGGGCATTCCAGGGATTCATAAAACAGAAAATTGTCCATTTGCACTCAGTGGTCTGTGTTCTATGACTTGGATGCCTTTTCTATGCAAATCCATTACAGTTAAAGGCAGTTTGGCCTGACCTGCTAGAAGTCCCCAGGGTTAGTTCTGCTGCCTTTGTAGACTGGTGACTAAAGGACGGGGGTGGGGGGGTGGGGGGGGGGGAGAGGAGACAGCTCTAATTTGTGATGGCAGTGGTGCTACTGCTCCTGCCAAACTTGGAAGCTGAAGCAATTTGCTTTTAACAGATTAAAGGGTCCTGCTGGGTTGCTTCTGTTGTGAATGTGATAATGCATACTGTGTATGCGTGGTGGCTCAACCCCTGGGTGAGGTGGATCATGAAAGCAAATATGTGACACTGCCTTGAACCACAATGATCTGATCCTGTTTATTCTGCTGCTTCTCAGACTGAATAATTGAATGAATAGGCATTTTAAGTCTGAATCTGTAACTTGCTTATAAATATGGAAAGTAATTAGAGAAGGAGAAGAAGTTTTTAAGAGTCACCTTGAGCAGAAAATAAGCATTTGTGATGATGCCATGCTTTTGAAATAGAAAATGAAATTGCAGTATCTAACCTCTGCCACCAAGTGGTGAGTTGGTTTCATTGCCTGTTGGCATAGCCTGCCTGGCAGCAGAACCACTGCATTAATCAGGATACAGTTGCCACCGCTGTTTTCATAGAAGAGGGTCACTGCTTCCAAAATGGGAAGAGGGAAAAATGTCTTTGGGAAATGAGAAATGGGTCATCAGACTTTTTCTCCCTAATACAAAACAGCTACCTGCTGAAGCCAGAGGTTGAGCGCACAGATTTGTAAGATGTTATATTCTGACTTTGGTTCTTTTTTCCACCTTCCCTCCCTTGCTTAAAAAAGAAAAAATGTTGCTTGAAATGATACTGTATGGAGAGAGGAGAATATGCTAATGCCACAACAGAAGCAGGGTTGTAATCTTTAGAGTGGGCAGAGGGAAAAGGCAGTACTTCTATCTAAAGTATAGTTCATGGTTTGGCTGCTTACATGACCTCCTGGCTTGAGGAAGACTTGTTGGTTCTTCAGCTAGCATTGCACTGCTCTTCAAGCATTGAACCCCATGTGCTCTGGTCCACTGTAGGCCAGTGGGGCAGTGTACTAAATTATATAGTCATGTGCGTTATTATTGTTGTTAAGCACTGGCTACTGGTGATTGACTTCCTCCCTAGCCCCTGTTCATGAATGTTTGCTGCAGATGCCTCTTCCTCTGGCCAGCTGATTTCAGAAATCAGAGATGGGTTTACATGCAGGCTGATGCACCTTAGTTTTCTGGGAACTGTGGGAAGATATCCTGAACTGTGCCCCTTAATTTAGAATTAGGTCTGGATGAACAGGGCCACAGAGAGATAAATCTTCAGAGGCAAGCTGCTTGGGTAAAAGTAATGTAGCTTAGAAGGAAAGTGTGCAGCTGCTGAAGCTATGAGTGCAGATATATATTTATGATACAAAATGTTTTCAAATACAGAGAGGCCTGTGTGCTTTATAGAGCCAGCATTTCATTCGACAGGTTTTACGTGGGAACTGAGCAGGTAGAGATGGCTTCCTGGAAAGCTTTGGGCCTTTGTGTCGCTCGAATGAGTTCTTGTGCCCTGGCACATTCACAGACCACATCAAATCAACAAACATTATTGTGCTGCACTCTCTCCCCTCCTCCAGAGTTCCCATATGCCCCTTCTTATATATAATTCAAAAACCATTAATAATTAAAGTGTTCTAAAGCCATGCAAACATTCATATATTCCAATTATTCGTCAGGCAAGGGAGAACTTGCCCTCTGGTCTGTGCCAGCTTGTAGCTGTTCCCCATGGCATGTTGTTGAAAATGGTGGGATGTTAAGTGAATTCTTCTCCTAAGCCCTAAAATGAACATCTGCCCTAAGCACATCCGATCTCGCCTGATTTCAGAAGTTAAGCAGGGTCAGCCCTGGTTAGTACTGGGATGGGAGACCACCCGGGAATACCAGGCGTTGTAGGCACCTGGAGTTGTTGTTGTTGTTCAGTCGTTCAGTCGTGTCCGACTCTTCGTGATCCCATGGACCAGAGCTTGCCAGGTCTTTTTATCTTCCACTGCCTCCCGGAGTTTGGTTAAATCCATATTGGTTGCATCGATGACATCGTCCAACCATCTCATTCTCTGCCGTCCTCTTTTCCTTTTCCTTTCAATTTTTCCCAACATCATGAACAGGGTGCTGTTTAAGGAAGCTAGTGTGCAGACGGAGAGGCACGAGACAGGAAAAGAATACCGAAGGGGTGGAGTGGAAGCGTGAGGGACGTTGACGGTTAGGGACGTTAGGGAAGGGGTACCGAGGAAAGTGGAAGTGATACGGAAGGGAGATTTGGGACTCCCGCTTCCCACACCCGAGGGACCACCTCGATTCCCTTCTGGGACCATCTGGGACAGGTTTGCTTAAGTTCAGCAGTAGGATATCTGTCATGAGACTTTGGAGCATTCTGGACAGTGTTTGTTAAAACACCTCCACGTTCAGAGATTATCTTCTGTATCCCATGGAAATGCAGTACACTATAATCCTGTCTAGGTGTAGGGCTGCATTTTCAGAGAGGGGCTCCCACATGACCAGGTGAAACATCTCCAGTTTGTCCAAACAAACCTGATGCTGTATTTCATCAAAGCATGATGGATGGTGTGCTCGTGTACTGTAGCTTTCTTCTTATATTATATATGCCCCTTTGATGTAGTGAATTCATATGGTTGTCTTCTTCCTCACTTGATCCTCAAAACAACTATCATACACTCTGAAGTAGGTCAAGCTGAGTGAGAATTACTAGATCAGGATCATGCAGTAGATCATCAGAGACCTAGACCTGAATTTTCTGGAGCTCAACCCAACACCTATACAACCAACCATCACACTTTCACACATATATGTTCCAGTCATGAACCAAGGATATGAATTTGGGCTGAATTTTCATTGGATGTCTATCTTGAATTCCTAGCATATACTGTATTTGAGTCTTGTTTTTGCTCCTTAGATCCCTGTGTTGAATCAGAAATGGAAAGATGCCATTTGTCCGCATCTCTTGTGTTTAAGTGCCAGGGACCCGTTTATAATTTGCTATGGGACCTGATAGCTGTGACTGTGGCTTCTGTTCTTTGCATGCCGTATAACTTTTAGCAGCTTGTCACTTTTTGTTGTTTGTGGCTCAGCTTGACTCAGATACAAAGCCAACATCACACATGCCAAGAGCATTGCCTGGAGAATCACGGGGCAGTTTGTCAAGTCCAAGTTGAGCCAAATGGAACCAAATTAGATGGACCAAGAAGATGGTGCTGGAAGCCAGAGTGATAAATCAGAACCAGAGAAAGACTCAACCAGAGTGATTTAGGATGTAGGAGCACATGGCAAATAGTAACCAAGTCAGAAAAATTAGAGCCAGAGACCCATGGAGAAGTCAGGAGATGACATTAAATTGTAATTAGGTAGCTAGAGACATAGATTAGCCAGACTCAAGAGGAGACTGGTAATATTAGGACTAGAAACAGACTGAAATGTAGGCCATCATATTTCTCAATTACTCCATCTTATAGGTATGAGTGATTGAATCAATGACTGAAGTCTGGTTGCTTAACTCCTTTATATGAAGGAATACCAGTCTGTGCCTTCCATTCCCCAGACGTTCACATTCTATACATGAAGTAATTCCTGAAATTCTGCAATAATAGTTTTGCTTACATAAAATAAACATGAAAATAATGATGACATGCAGAAGTTTGGAGGCAAACCTGAGCACACTACTGATAACTGAACACAGTATAGTGGGGCATTAGGACTGTACTCTACCAGTCCATCATCTTCTGAAAGGAGCAAACCATCTGTACAATTGTTATGCAAGTAGCAGGGCAAAGAAGAAGAAGAAGAAGAAGAAGAAGAAGAAGAAGAAGAAGAAGAAGAAGAAGAAGAAGAAGAAGATGATGATGATGATGATGATGATGATGATGATCCATTTAATTAACATTTAGATATAGTTGATGTTTTCCTGGGTAGCAGGGAAACAATTCATGAGTTACAAGCTATGTTGGGTGAAACAAAGTTCTGAGATGATGATGATATCCTAAACTTCTGTTTCCTAGAATGAGGTTGCTGTTGGAACTACAGTAGTTGGAGTGGAAAGGTTCTATTAGTGGCAGGTTGCTGCCCTCTGGTGGTTCCTATGAGGCTTAGGAACTGAAAGTCCTCTCATCTTACCTGGTGGGATATAGGAAGTTATCAAGGAGCCTCTCTCTTTTATGGAGAAATGCAGTTGTAGAAGATATGCCTAGAGATCCAAACACAGTTCAGTATTCTCACCAGTGGACAGTGCTCAACATTGAACATTGTCTGGAGCCACAAACTAGCCAAAATTCTGAAGTGCTACCATATTGACATAGCATACATTCAAGAGACCAGATGGAAGGGCCAGAAATCGAAGGACATCAGAGAATGTTATAAACTGATTTATCAGGGCACATCCAACAACAGCAGCGTTGCTGTTGTTATGAGTAAGAACCTAATACCCATGTGTCTGGGGGCAGAGGCACTCTGCCTCGTGTCTGTCACCATTAACACCCCCATTAACTCCAGGTGTTTTCTGCCTATGCCTCACGAACAGGACTTGACAAAGAAACCAAGGATCAATTCTGGAATGTACTAGAGGTCAAAATCTTGGTCTGTCCTGAAGAAGATCTGCTACTCCTCTGGTGCTTTGAATGGCCATATGGGAAGTACCCAGGACGTATGCCAGTGCCATGGGAACCAAGGTTAAGGAAACCACAATGAAGATGAATTACAAGTCTTTGACTTTGCAGAAGCCAATGATGTCATAAGCTGCAAAATATTTTTCAAGAAATATTTAAACCATCTCATCACCTACACTAGTGGCAGAAAAAGTAGCCAGACTGATTTTATCCTTCTGAAAAGGCACATTTTTCTCATCATATCCAACATGGTTATCTCCTATGATCTCCTCACCCCACAACGCAGGCTACTTGTCACAGCTCTAAAGATAAAATGCCATAAGTGAATGGGTGGCACCACACATCCAGATAAGACCTAATGGTTAAAGCTACAGAGCCACAAAGAAGCAATAATCAGAAAAATCATATTCCCTCCCATCAATACTGCCTCACATGATATACTTGGACAGCATTTTGTGACTCTGTTGCTGCCGCCATCAGGGAAATATTCAGCACCATGAAATCAGGCTGCCATTACATTGATAAACAGGTACGGCTGTGGACTGAACCAATGCAGGAGAAAGTGCATGAGAAGAAGAGAGCCTATAAGAAATGGCAAGCAGACGAGACCAATGAAACTAGACAGAACTTTGTTGCTGCCAAAAGAGCAACCAAGAGGCCCGTTGCCAAAGCTAAGGAGGAACACTATCTAGATCCATACAATCACCTGGGAATGTAGGAAGGGGAGAAGGATATGTACCAGTTAGTCAAAGCATGAAAGAAGGCCACATAAGATATTGAGCACTATATGTGCACAATGGACAAGGGCAGCTAAAGATTCCAGGGCAAGTAGGAAGTCCTACAATGATAGCAAGAAAATTTCAACAAGATCTCCCAACAGCGAATTCCCGTATCCACTAATCCCTGAAGGCATACCAACCTAAGGACCAATTCTACCCATTACCACCAAAGATGTCACCAATACTGTAGACAGCATGAAGAATATGAAGGCCTCTGGACAATTATCTCTCTTCTGATTTCTGGAAACTACAGGAACTCCAAGAAATTGGGATAACTTGGCTGACAGTATTCTTCAATACCATAAAAATAGAAGTTGTGTACCAGCTGTTTGGTCAACAAGCCTAACAAGCCTCATATGCAAGAACAAGGGTGACCCAGTAGTCTGGGCCAACTGTTGCCCAATCTGCCTCCTGTCCCACACCAAGAAGATCTTTGAGAACATTGCCCAACTCACCACCAGCCAATGGAGCTTCATCAAAGGATGTGGAAGGACCGATGCTATATTTGCAACTTGTCATCTCACAGAGAAACATTGAGAGAAGACCCAACCATTGCACATGGCATTCCTAAACCTGGAGAAGGTATTTGACTATGACCCACATTAATGGATCTGGTGCGTCCTCCATAACCATGGGGTTCCAGAACCACTCATCAATGGAGTCAAAATGCTATACAAGAACATGTATGATGTTCAGCTGGCCTCTCTAACAGTTTTCCAGTGATGGTTAGAGTGCACAAAAGCTCTGCACTTTCGTTGTTTTTGTTTATACCTGTAATGGATACTGTCACACAGGAGCTGCTGCAGAATGCTCACTGGAATGTGTTCTCTTCCAACAATATTATGCTTGCTGCTACCTGTTCAGAGATGGAGTGACAGCCTCAACCACTTCTGACTCCTCCTACACATCAAGGACACTGACTACCTAGAGCAGTGGTGGCAGGCCTATGACACAGGGTGTCTCCTGAGACCAAGCTGGTCCTGAGCCTGCAGCTATTAAGGGTAGCCTGCAGAGAACTCTCTGCTGCTGCCCTGAACCTGGCAGCTACCAGCACTCAGAAGAGGAATAGAAAGGGAAAGGGAAATACCTTGGATTAGTGACTCTACAAAGATGGCACTGACATGAGGGGTTTGGATTTTGGGAGCATGGACTAAGCTTTCTGGAAGATGAAGTGCTGCCAACTGATGGTTTGCACCTCATAGGAGTGTTTGTCCACAGCATGAAGAGCTTGATCAGGAATAATTTAAACTGAATTGGAAAGGAGGATGAAGACGCAAGCTCAGAGATAATGACAGATGAAGACTCATAAACAAAAAGAAGGAACAGACTAGCAACCTCTAAGGGGGCTCAGTGATAATAATCTTCAAAAATGTAGGAAATAAAGCAGGTGCAAAACACACACAAAGTACAGTGTCTATACTTGAATACCAGAAATATGAGAAAGAAACAGGAAATTCTAGTTCAAGAAGGCAAATATGTATAGTCAGTTTTAATCAACTCAGGACAATCAGAGTTGAGATCTCATGGCATGATATCCTAACTGAAAAAAGAATCCAAGATGGGTGGGAGTTTCTAAAAAAGGAAATTCCAAAGATGCAACTACAAAAAACCCCAACAAGAAAAAAAGATGGAAGACAGGCAGGGTGGTGGTGGATACCTGCGTGGTTCCACAAAAAGCTCAGCGAGGACCTGAAAACAAAAAAGGACACATAGGAAACGGAAGAAAGGCAAGGCCTCAAAGGAAGAGTACTGTCAAGGAGCAAAGAATTGCAGGGGTGGGTGTTAGGAAGGCAAAAGCTGAAAATGTGAGATAAAAGCAACAAGAAAGCATTCTTTGGGTATACGAGTACAAAAGACAAAGAAGAAAGAGCTGCTCAGCTACTCAGTGAAGATGGGAAGATGGGAAGAGATGACAAAGAAGAGAGAGATATATTCAATTCCTACTTCAGCTCAGTCTTTTTTCCCTCCAAAACACAGTCTGTGCTCTTCCAGGCAAGGGGATGGGGTTGCACCTTGAGAATGATCAACAAATAGTCAAGGAGTATCTTGCTATTTTAAATTCGTTCAGATCTATGGGTCCGGATGAACTGCATCCAAGAATATTGGCTGAAGAGATTGCAGAACCACTGTCTATTGTTTTCTTAAAATCATGAAAGATGGATGAAGTATCAGATGATTGAAGGAGAGGTAATGTTGACCTTTATCTTCAAAAATGCCAAAAAGGAAAAACTAGAGAGCGATAGACCAATCAGCCTGACATCAATGCCAGGGAAAATTCTGCTATAAAGCCAAGGCTGTGGATTCGGAGTTGGAGTCGGCAAATAATGCACCGACTCTGACTCCGACTCCTACTAAATTTAGATAGCAAGTTTAAATGTCCCAATTCACAAAAAGTTATAATTAATGACCTTCTCTACTGTAAGAATAAAGACCAATGCATTCAGTGCCTCATGTAACCACAAAATGAACACGTTAAGTGACCGTGAAGAAGCATGCTTTTCATGTTCTTCACTATATGGCACGCAACACACAATTAGGAGCGGAAATACTTATACTTTCCATAGTGTTGTGTTCTGCTGTTACGCAGCGCCCATGGGTAACCTAGCCTCTCACTGATAAGAGATTAAGTAAATATGTTTTTTGCAGGACTAGAGACACTTGTATAAGTGAAGGGAATGGAGGGTCAATCGTTCAAGGAATGTATAAAATACATTCGCATATTAATACAGAGGAGTCGGAACATTTATCTACCGACTCCACAGCCCTGTATAAAGCAAACATTTTGCAAGCACCTTGAAAATAATGCAGTACTGTAATAACTAGAAGCCAACATGGATTTGTCAAGAACAAATTCTACCAGAATTGTCTGCTCTTGTTTTTTTTACAAGGTGACCTTCTGGTAGACAGTGGTAATGTTATAGACATACTTGATTTTGACTTTAGCAAAGTCTTTGACTTAGAGCCTTTGTACACGACCCCTAAACGCCACAGCAAATGGCTGCAAGCTCCGGAGCTTACAATGGTTTCCCCACCAGCTCCTGAGTTTGCAGGAAATTAAGTGCGACCACGCCCACCTAAGCGCGTCCCAGCACACTTTTCTTGTACCTGCTCGAGGAGGGTGAAAATCTCCAGGTCCGGATTTAATCTGGTCAGTGCGGGGCTCTCCTGGCTTCTGTTTGTTTGTTTTTTTGCCTCCCGTCCCTTTAAGAGAAGGGGTGGGAGGGAAAAAAAGCAAACAAAAGAGAAGGAATCAGCATGACTCCCCCCCCCCACTTTCTTCCTCCCTCCCCTCAGCAGACAGGTGCGGAGGGTTGGGGAGGAAGGAAGAGCAACGAACCCCTAAGATCTCTGGTCCGAATTTAAGTGGCCAGCGGATCTTAGGGGTCATGTGAAAAGGCCCAAAGTGACTTGTGATAGCAAGCTAACTAGGTCTGGACTGGATAGAACAGTGTACATATTTACAGAATCATACTCAGAGAGTGCTTATTAATGGCTCCTTCTCAAATTAGGAGAAGGTTTGAATTGGGGTACCATAAGGGTCAGCCTGGTGCTCTTTAACATTTTTATTAATAATGACTTTGAATGAGGGACTGCAAGTAATATTTTTCAGATTTGTGGATGACACAAAATTGGTTGGAATTTTGGAAGACAGGAACAAACTTCTAAAAGATCTTCATCAGCCTAAGCTGTGAGCTGAAACAACATAATGAACTTTAACAGGGATAAGTGCAAAGTTCTACCCCTAGGGGAGAAAACCCCAAATGCATAGTTGCAAGATGGGGGATACTTGGCTCAGTAATACAGTGTTAGGAATGAGAAAGATCTTGGAATCAGTTGGCATGGAGTTGGAAACAGAAGTCAACGAGTGTAATGAAACAACTGGTGTGAGGAAGAGCTATAGCTTAAATTGTGTGTTTTGTGAGCAAAGACCCCGGATTCAGTTGCTTGCATTATCCAATAAGACTGTGAAAGCTGAAATCCATCTGAAACTGTGGATTGCAGATAGCAGTTATTGTACACTATAGAGAGCTAGATGAATCTATGACCTCACTCGGTATATAAATCCATTTCCTCTTTCCTTGAAGTACAAGGATGCAAATCGGCAGTGGGTGGTCTTTCTCAGAGGAGGTGATTCAACCAAAGTGACAACTCTTCTTACTGTAAATATTAAGCTTCCTGTGCAATGACATCTTCTGAGAGCCCTAACATGACAAATATATATGTTATAGTAAGCATCAGTGGTTCTACATAATGGAGTTCTTGATAACTAAGTGTCTCCTTGCCGCATCCTTGAGTCTGTCATTTCATAATCGTGGGGATATGATTAAGCTTTCAGTGCATCAGTTACTTTGCTTCCAAATTGGAGCAAGAGAAGCTTGGCAAAGCTTGTTGGAAATTACAATTGAGACATGCTTTTGGATGGCCTAGTATCACCATATTATTTAAAGCCCTATTAACAATGAGATTTAGAGGCAATGTCTTGCTAAAGCTGGTTCTGCCAAGTTTAGAGCAAGGGGAACTATTATTAATGTATATTGAGGACTTTTCTTCTGGACGTTGATTCTGGCAAATACTGTTCAAATGCAAAGCAATGTGTTTGATGAATTATCTCCTGATGAGGAATTTGATCCTCTAGGATTCATATTTGTGGGGTAAATACAATGCACCAGCTTGTTTAGTGGCATGAGCTACTATGAATTTTTCCTTATTTTATGATAAATGAACAGAACAGTATAGTTTTTAAACCCTAGAACAACAGTCTAATCCTACACGTGTATATTCAGATGTAGGTCCGTTTGAATTTTTTGAGACTTCACCAGTTCTAAGAAGGCATGTACGTTACTGGAATGTATATGAAATTTTAAAAGGACAAACGAACTGGAGTCCAAATTTTATGTGAGCTTGTTCTACAGAAATCTCTTCCATTTGCTATCATTATCCTTAGTTTTTTTGCAGTTGCAATTGCCTAGATGCCCTAAGCACATCCAATCTTGCATGATTTCGGAAGCTAAGCAGGGTCGGCCCTGGTTAGTACTTGGATGGGAGACCACCAGGGAATACCAGGTGCTGTAGGCAGCCTGGAGTAGGAACTGGCAAGCCACTCCAGTATTCCTGCCAAGAAAACTCCATGGACATGGAGTCATGAAGAGTCAGTCATGACTGTTACAACGCAACACACACACTCAGGCAGTTTATACCCTACTTAATTTTCATTACTGCATTCAAAAGGTTATCCCAAATGGCTTAGAATTTTGACTGGTTTTGTCTTGATTAATTTTCAAGATAAAAATGAGGACTGCAATGAGGTGTTCCATCCTTCTAGTTCAGTCTTGCTCACTCAGCATGACGTAGCCTCTTCAATACCTCTCCTGCTTCTCCTGTCTTTATTATCTAGAAACTTCTGCTTGCTCACCCAAAGAGTAGTGTAACCAGGAGATGTCATTGCCCTAGGATGAGCGATCCAGGAGGTTACATTGCACAAGCTTCATAACTATAAAAAGGAGTATGTTACAAACATCCTGCATCACTAGGACCCTGAATCTGAAAATACTTCTGATGAGAATTCCCAGCCTTGGCAGGCAGTAACACACAAAAATACATCTGCATGAAATGTTATGAGAAGGCCAAGGTTTTTTTTAAAAATTATTATTATTATTATTATTATTATTATTATTATTATTATTATTATTATTATTATTATTATTATTATTATTATTATTATTATTAATTATTTTGGTAATTAAGGGCATGCCCAATAATTTTTCACTTGCCATCTCAACATGCGAGTCTTGAACCGGTATCGCAAGGAGGGCTCTGGCTTTACCGGATGGCAAGTTTTTTCTCCATAAAATGCTTACTTAAACACTGATTTTATTAACATTTTTGACTAGGTTAAGTAAAGTAACAAAATCTATGCCTTTCTCTGTTTCCTGTCTCCCTAAAAGCACCATTTAATTTTTAGCTAGATTTGTTCTCTAGAGATAGAGTTTGGTGCTATAGTGCTTTCCATTGATGTTTATGTCCAGATGAGGGCTTCCTTGTCAAAAGTGTTCAATTAGTGGTTGAAAACATTTTGAAAACCGAGCTTCAGTGGAGAGAATGGTTTATTTCATATATTTTTTTAAAAAAGGACTTTTTATAAAAGAAGAGGTAGGTCTCCACACGTGAGCAGGCCCTCAGAAGAATGCACGTTGGTGTTATTATTTGTGTATTCATTGGATCCTTGAGGTCTCACCTTGTGGAGGAGTCAGACAGATGCAAGGAAGCACATTCTGAGGATTACAGCTGGCCTGGGCCTAGGTGCTATTCTTATTTGTTTGTTTATATGGAAATGTATATCCTCCTATTCTTCTCTAAAAGGAAGTGCTTAAAACGATTGGTTGGATATAAAAGCAGTAAATATTAAATCTGTTGTGGGGGAAAAAGACAAACAAACACAAATTAGTATCAAAGTAGGGAAAAATCTAACTAAAGAAACTCTAACAGATATGCTCATCTGATGCAGGATTGCACCACTTGTACATGAGCTGCCATTGCGCGAAAGTTGCGATCCTTCTGAAGAGAGCCCACCCTCCACTTAAATAATAGCAACATGCAAGGGGGACAGTCTTGTTAGCAGTAGTGGGACCTTCTGCTGAGCAGAAGCTAAGTGGAATATTTGCCACCGTGTTTCCAGCGCCTGTAGTAGTGAAGAGCCCAGTTACATGTAGATAACCTGACCTCCTGGGGTGGATAGTTCTAGTACCAACTCAGGTACCTTTACAAAGGGATCATGCAAGTTTAAGAAAATAAAGGCTATCAGTGCCTCCCAATCATGATAGCTACATGGTGTTGTAGCATGTTAATGCTACAGGTGTTTTCAAGAGCCAAGTTTTAAGTACGGAGTAATTTTAGACAGCTTCCTTTATATTTATATCAACCCACCAAAGTATAACTGTACACTTGTTAATATATTTTATGCCAATAAAGGTGAATTGAATTGAATTGAATTGAATTGAGCCAACATGTATTTTATGTTTGTTGGTAGGAAAGAACAGATGAGGAGAGCTCTTGCTTTCAAGTCCTGATTATTGCCTTCCCCAAAACATTTGGTTGGTTCCTAGGAGAAGCAGAATGCTAGGCTAGATTAACTCTTCTTATCAAGCAAGATGGTTTTTGAGTTCTTAGGCCTCTTTGGTCCATTAGCATTGTGGTACAATGAGTGTCCTGTACCAGATGATGGTGTGTGAAAGCTGTATCTGTATGAAGTTCAAGTTTTAAATAAATAATTTTTAAACTCATGGCATTGATTCATGGAGTCCCTTTAAGCAGTTTCTGTAGAAGGCAGTTTCTTGACCCATGGGCTGGACTTTCCTGGTTGCCTCCTGCTAAACAACATACCTTTTGAATTAAAAAAAACGCAACAGCAAGAAAGAACTGATGGCTTAATATTCATTCCTTTCTATCATGTTTGCGTCTACTTTTTTTCCATGCAGGGGGAGAGCATCTGCCGAGCTCCTTTAGGAAGAAAAATATCATTGGAGGGGTGAAAAGAGGTGCTTTCCAGCTAGGAAAATTATATTACAAGGATAATGAGATCAGTTTAACCCTTTCCCTTGGGCTTCTGTTAGGACATGTCCAAATGTCAAGAATAAAATTACGTGCAGTATCTGTATAAAACAGGTTTCTTGAGTGAAGTTAGATCCTTGGCTTACTTTTGTGTTTAAGGGGGGTGTTCTTTCTTTGCATTCACCTTGTTAGAGAGATCAATTGTTGCAGATTGGGTATGGAGTGTTAATTTTTTTTTGCGCGGGGTGGTGGTGGTACATTGCTGTTGTACCTCAGGGCACTCACGGTAATTTAAATCAAGCCTGACTCAGGACTCTTAATCCTCCAAACCTTTGTATTTTCAGTGTTTTCTGTATATTTGTCAAATCTGTTTACACATTTTTGCTCTTGTGTTGGGGGAATGAAAGCTTGGTGCTGGACAGAGTGTAAGCTTCCAGTAATGAGTGTTACGCTGAGAGGCAGCTGTGTCCTCTTGCCTCTAATTTTAGTCCTAGGTTAAGGAGCAGCTTAGTCCACTGTGATGCGGAGGTGGCACAAATGGTGACCGGTCCAGGAAAGGTTTTTCAAGGGATGACTAAGGCTCGCAGCTTACATTACAAAAACCCTCCAAGTGTACCACGGCAGGGCAATTTGAGGCCTCGGTGTCTTATATTAAGGTCCCTTAATTGGACTAAGCCTGTTAATTCACCATATGGGGTTTGTGTGCTCTGGCAACTGGCTGGGACAGAGATGAGCGGCTGGCAAAGCTCCAGTCATTCCCATTACCATCCCAAGTGCTGGAAAGTCAGCAGAGAGTTGGGCGGCTGGATTAAAGAGGTTTTGATTGTTACAGTCTAATAAAGCAGCAGATGGCCTGACCTACACGAGGCTCATTAGCTTCAGTCTAAAGGAGGCTCTGAACTGACCATCCATCCCAGAAAGCAGGGAGGGGGCATGGGCCAAATTTGCATGCCTCCCCCACACCCCTCAACCCAGTTTCTCTCCAGGGGACTGCAGTTTCCAACCTACATGTCAGTAGAATGTCAGTCACTAAGCACTATGGAGCCATTATGCTATGCTTTGTTTCTCTGGCTGTTTTGTATTTCTGCTTCCTGTTGAGTTTTTGTATTTTAAAGCAGGCTACAGTTGGCCTTTTACATTTGAAGCATTGACATTGGTTGGCCCTAGTTAGCAAAGTATGTCTTGCTATAAAGATGGATTAGAGAAGGACCCTAATGTTTAAAATGGCTCACTAAAATTGCTTTAAAATAGCTTAAATAGTTTACACTGTTCTGTCTTTCTTTTGTTGTAGCCCTAACTGATTTATTCATTATTTATTTATTTATTTTCTATCCTGTCTTTTTTCCCAAAAGGACCCAAGGTGGTTATAATAACACAAGTGGAAGGTAAAGGTAACTAGGACAAGGACTTGGGAGGCCTGGGCTCAAATCTCCATGAAAACTCACTGGGGGAGTGGAACTGATGAAACCTCTCCTTAAATATATCTTCTATCTTAAGAACTCTGTTTGGGTAGCTATACTGTAAATCAGTTCTGACTTGACAGCACATAAATGTTTCAAAAAAGAAGAAGAAATATTTACTCTTTTTCTAAGGGTAGCTTCATGTATTAAGAACATAAGAATATAAGAAGAGCCGTGCTGGATCAGGCCAAAGGCCCATCTGGTCCAGCTTCCCTTATCTCACAGTGGCCCCACCAGATGCGTCTGAGAGTGCACGAGACTAGACATCTGTTTCCTGATACCACTCCCTTGCATGTGGCCCTTGAAGTACCCCGGTTTTAAGACTGGAGATTATTTATTTATTTATTTTCAAATTTGTATACTGTACCTATTTCCCAAACGGGAACTCAAGGCGGTTTACATAGGATTAAAAAAGATAAAAACAGAGATAGCAGCATCCAAGACAGCGGACCAGTATGGCAGGGACATGGGGGGGGATCCATCATGATTTCTTAACTTTTCTTCTAGGAATCTGTCCAATCCCCTTTTGAAGGCATCCAGGCCAGATGCCATCACCACATCCTGTGGCAGGGAGTTCCACAGACTAACAACGCACTGGGTGAAAAAATATTTTCTTTTGCCTGTTTTTACTCTCCCAGCCTTCAATTTGAGTGGATGTCCCCTAGTTCTGGTATTTTGTGAGAGGGAGAAGAGCGTCCCTCTATCCACTGTACTCCAATTGTAGGTGTAGCCATTTCTCATACTTCTGAATTCTTGTATATTAAAAAAAAAGATTTAGTGTCCTATCAAGTCCAGCTGTGGCCAGATGTACTGAAGAAGGATTGAAGCCATAAAGCTACTGAGAATATTATGTTTGTTTCCTTTTTGTTTATGTCTGACATAATCTTGCACATGTTTTCCAGATGTGCCACTCATATGTTAGCACACATAACCAAAGAAATTGAAGTCCCTTCCCGTGCTCCGAGGATCCCATAAATGCTAATCTTCAGCTTCTGAAACAGGAGTGACCACCTGTTTGCCCCTAAGAGCAGCATGCAGCAACAGGTCGTGGAAGATACCCAGAGAAGTTGGAATAAGTAATCTTTCTGGCACTGCCTGATTCTGTTTCTTGGTTGCAAGAATCTTGATCTGTTTTATCTTAAGACCTAGGTAGGAGGATGTTTTGAAAATCATGGTGTTCTCTTCAAAGGCCTCAGGTGTCCCAATGATGTGAGATATGAGAAAGTTGCTGTTGACATATATGATTTGATGTCTATTTCTTGTTAACAGGTAAACAGTTTCATACATATTAAATATTGTATCTAGTTATTCCCTTGTTAAGAAAAACAGTGTATTAATCACTTTTTGTTATGTCAAAATTTTTGCTGAAGCAAGCAGGATACATGAATTCAATTTGTTACTTATTAATCAGAGTTTGCAAATAATCCAGTGATAAATACCACAGGATCTGTGATATATCCTTGTTTTGCCCTTAAATATCCCTAACAACCGATGGTTTCACATAACACATACAGCAGCTCCTGGAGGTTAATTCAACTGTTCTTCCCCCTTATTAACATCACAATAATATAGTGCTGTTTTATATATTTTTAAATTTTACTTTTTGGCAAGAACATATCTCATCTGGTAGCTCTACTGATGTCCTTTACAAAAAAACTCTGGTGCTGGAATCTGTCACTTATGACTGTTGTCGATTCATGTTACATTCCAGCCAATAGAGTAGAATTACAGTAGAATTTTTCTCTGTTCTTATAGTCTCCTGGCTATGAGATACCCTGGACGCTCATGCTGAAAGGTGGGTTATAGAATTCCTAAACAAATAAACATGGAATTGGCAAAAACCCACTTGTGAACAATAGTCTCTTAAGACTTATGCAATTGGTGCTGAAGGGGAACATATCCTTTGGAGAGCTTTGGCCCCCCTTTGGTGAAACTGAAGCTTCTGTTTCATTATCAAAGGGGCAATTAACTCACTTTATCTTCAAGGCCCCTCCAGGTTTATCTTATCTAATTTAACTAGCTACTGTGAGGCGCCCCAGGTCTATTCTATGGCTGCACCCTGGGCACCAGGTGCCAGACAGGGTCATTATAAGAGCTAGAAGGAAGGAGACTCTGAAACATCAAGAGGAAATTGATTCCTTAAATTGCCGATCCTTAATATGTGCAAAGAAGGCTGATCGCCGCAGAATTGATGCTTTTGAGCTGTGGTGCTGGAGGAGAGTCTTGAGAGTCCCCTGGACTGCAAAGAGATCAAACCTATCCATTCTGAAAGAAATCAACCCCGAATGTTCACTGGAAGGACAGATTTTGAAGCTGAAGCTCCAGTACTTTGGCCACCTCATGAGAAGAGAGGACTCCCTGGAAAAGTCCCTGATGCTGGGAAAAATTGAAGGCAAAAGGAAAAGAGGACGACAGAGAATGAGATGGTTGGACAGTGTCATCGATGCAACCAAAATGAATTTGACAAAACTCCGGGAGGCAGTGGAGGATAGGAAGGCCTGGCGAGCTCTGGTCCATGGGGCACGAAGAGTCGGACACGACTGAACGACTGAACAACAACAACAATATGTGCAATGTTCCCATACTGCATTCACCAACACAGTAGGCCATGCCTTCAAGAACAAGAACTGTACCTCTCTGAAGCAACAGGATTAGCCTAGTGACTGCAGTGCTTAGTGATTCTTCCTCCCTCTGCAACTCGTACTGAAGGCAGATTCTTGTTTGAAAAAATATATCTGGGGAGAAATTACAGTAATATATCAGTAAAGTAGTAACCAGTGCACAAAAAGATCTTCCTCCAGAATAGGTGTGATAAGCAAATCTTGCCCATTTCACCCCATTTACTTTTTCTGACCTAGCATTGTCATTAGAACCCAGGCAGGCACAGCACTATTTTTGTTAAAATTTATTTTGTTAGCCAACAGAATGAAAGTTTGGTCTTCAAATTCATTTGTTAGCGCAGTACCCCAAGCCAGCTGCTCCTTTCCAAGCCTATGCACCAGTGTTCTGGTTTGTTTTTGTTTTTTAAAGATCATAATGACACACTATGCCTACATCAAGAGTCCCGGGTGCACACAAGGAATATCATTGCTTCTCTTGCATATGTTTAAGGCACTGTATAAATGCCAGGAAAAAGGATGCTAACTTGATTGCATTAGAACTGATCAGGGTACTTAATTTGGTCCTGGTTTTCTTCGGATGGTAAAAGATAACAAGGAGGAAGAATTCCACAAGGAGTTACCTTACCACAAGGAGTTTATGAATAACTACTGGTGTGTCTCCAGCATTTGTCTGTGAGATATGTGGGGATTCATGGCTCCTGTAAAGCTGTACTATATATCTTAGATTTTATTTTCTTCTCTTTTGTCCATCAGTTTGCCTCCCCTGCTCCTGTAGACACCAGATGAATCTCTGCCTAAATTTAAGCATGGTAAACTATGGAGCGGATCCCATTGCCTTGTGGTATTTGGAGGGACACTCCCCCTTTGATGCAGCATTAGACGTATTAGATCTGCTTAAAGACATGAACACCAGGTTACTCCTACAACCACATGCATACCTGTGTCTATCAGATGCCTCAGCCAACTTTTTGAATCAGAAATATTGGGCAGTTAAGACCTGTATAGGAAAAGCCATGCAGTGCTGGGCAGTAGAAGTGCACAAATCAAGGAATTCAATTGCAGATGTTTGTATCAAAGCCATGTGAAATGGATGACAGTATTTCAAAAAAAAAAAGTCCAGCCATTTTCTTAATTGTTTCAATTTATTGTTTCATTCTTAAGGTGAACCCCCACCCCCTCCAAAAAAATGCAGTAATCATCTGTATTGTCTTGCAAACTCCAGAACTGGTTTATTGGTTATTTTTCTCTAAACTTTTAAACCTGAAACCATCCATAGCGATTTTCTTTTGATCTGAAAGCACTTACCATTTCCTATCATTCAAAAATGGTTGCTGCATTCTTGTTTCACAAGGAAGACTCTTAAATGATGAAGCTGTTTGGATGAACAGCGAAACTTTTCTATCTCTCAAAAAAGAAGTCCAGTAGCCATGACTCAACTTCCAGATAAACTCACCTGGATGACTGAGAATCTTCACAGAGACAGGGAAGGAAAAAGTTTGATAAGCTGCTTAAATGGAGTGGAGAGAAACAGGTGGCAAACAATTTAAATGGGGGGGGGAGGAGTAACCCATTGTTTTGCCTGAAGCTCTCCCTCAAGTATCTGATTAGCCTTTCCCACTCCCTGATTATTTAGCATAATAGAAGTCTATCTGGCCCTCACAGTGGAATCCAATCAGACTTTATTTTGCACCAGTTTCTATTTGCCAAGGAATTTACCTTTTTAATCTTGTGGATTGAGTGCACTCATTGTGTCACCTGTACAGCTGCCTCTTTGGATTTCAGCTGGCCAAGGATTATAGACAACGATGGACAGATTCTGCTGCATCCTGTGCGTAGGACAGATTTCAATGGATAAGATAAGAGCAGAGCACTATATATGCATAATTCCTATTAGAGGTGATTTAATCCCATCACTGTTTGGATTGGATGCTACAATGAAGTCGCAGGTGAGCTCACATTCTGCAATTATCTTCTGATCTGTGCTCTGTGACCCCTCCTGTCCCTTGGGTGCAAAAGTATGTTCTGGATTTAGTAGTAGCAGCAGGCCAGGTGGATATGCCCTTACTGGCGCTGGTGGATATGGCTGGACCTGATATATATATTTTTAATCCCTTGGATTGTTGACGTTGAATGAAGTCTCCATGAGACGGATATGACTATTGAATGTTTATAGATTTCAATGATGAAATGCAGGGCCAATAAGATGTGTCAGAAGAGATCAAATGGTTTCCAAATGGAGCCTCCCCACAAATCTTTTTAGACTACCAAAAGCTGTATCTTGTCCTAATGGGTGCTATAATCCAAGAGCATCTGGGATCCAAAATTGGGAAATATTGTATTAATGGATTAACCATGGTTTATTATCCTCGTTGTCTTCTTGCGAACCAGAGTCATTGGAGACCTCTCTTGAGTCGTCAAAGGCTGTGTGGCTTTAATAGCAGTGACAGCTTCTTCTCCCTGCAGTACTGGAAACTGCCTTATGGGCCTTTTTACACGACCCCTAAGATCCACTGGCCACTTAAATTCGGACCAGAGATTTTAGGGGTTTCTCACTCTTCCTCCGTCCCCATCCCCCTCCGCACTTCCTGGTTGCTGGCTGCCTGAGGGAGGGAGAAAAAAGAAAGAAAAGAATGCCGGTTTACCTCCGTTTTCTTCCCGGCAGCATACAGATCTCTTAAAGGGGCGGGGTGCAAAAAAAGAACAAACAGAAGCCAGGAGAGCCCCGCACTCACTATCCTTACACCGGATCAAATATTTTTCTCATCCAAAAAGCAGGTACAAGAAAACTGCTGTTTGGTCGCGCTAAGGTGGGCGGGGTCGCACTTCATTGTCTGCAAAGTCCGGAGCTGGTGGGTAAACATTTTTAAGGTCCGAACCTTGCAGCCATTTGCGGCGGAGCTTAGGGGTCGTGTATAAACGCCCTTATTCCGAGCCTGAAGAGTGGTCAATTTAAGTACGGTCAGGACTGACAGGCAGTGACTTTCCATAATTTTAGAGAGAGACGTCTTTCTGAGAAAGGCAGGTGTTGAGCCTGAGACCCTTCGTGTGCAAGCCATGGTCTCTGCCTGTGCTTTTTTTTTTTTTTTGCATTCCTATCTAACTCTGTATTGCCTTCTTATGTTGGCTGGCAGTGGCTCCTCAGAGTTCCAGCCTTTCTCTGTATCTGGAGAAGCTGGGGATTGAATGTGGAACTTCCCACGTACAAAGCAGGTGCTCTATCACTGACTTATTGCCCTTCTCCTTATAAGGTAATAATGTGTACTTCTGTGTGAAATTGCTTTACTGTGAAGCACATAACTTAAAAGTGCTAAAGAACTACGTGACACCTCTAACTGAAGGGGAAGCAGGCACATATGCAGTCATTACCTGGGGCCACCTTGCTACAAATTAGTGAGGGCACAGTAGGAACCCCGTGGTTTTAGAATATATAAAACCAGGAAGAAATTTTGTTCTGTTCCAGTAATTACCCATGTTTTTGAATTACAGTGGACCCTTGTGTAACAAACAGCTTGTATAACATAAAATTTGTACAACATAAAAAATTCCGGAGATAGGGGAAATTTGCTTAACATAATCGCCTATGGGGCAAATCCGTACAACATAAAAATGGGATTACTCCATTTTCAATGCATTCCTAAGGGAATTTGTATAAAGGAAAATTTGCTTAACATAATTTCATGTGGAACGAATTAATTCCTTTATACAAGGTACCACTGTATAATATTTAGCCTTGTACTGTAGGATATTATTGGTCTTACAGGCTGAAGGCAGAAATCCTGTGCAAAGAGTTAAATGTGAAAGGTCCTGTATGAGTAAAGCTCATGTAACTGCACTGCAAGTAATCAGTTTGCTTGCCATGCAAATGCTCACTCAGGCTTTTAGAAAACTGAAAGTCTGCGAATGCTTCAAAATGCCAGACATGAGGATTTTTTGTGATGGGGATAGTAAGAAAAGTGCATGCCTACTCTTCTTTTTCCCAATTGGATTTCCTTCAGCAGAATTCCACCCAAAAAAGTCAGTGTTTTGTTGTGAACAGACACAGTTACTTTAATACCACAGAGAAATGGAATTGGTTCCCTCTTTCCTAGTAGGGAAGTGTGGTGAAAGAGAATGTTTCACCTCTTGTTGGGTTATTTTGCTATTTAGCAAGCTGATAAAGGCACAGATTATCTGACCAGTTTATTTGTTTTAGAAGTGTGTGATGCTTTTGAGCTACGTCTGGCACATGACTGCCTTCTGTCCCTCCAATCCCGCAATCCAGGCTGTGTTTTCCTTTTGCTCCAGCAGGGTGGCGAGTGGACAGTGAGTCTGTCCAGCTTGGTTGTGGAAAGCATGGAGTCAGCAAGCGTCTCAGCAGCATCCCTGAGCATAGTGGTGGTGGTGGTGGTGCTGGTCTCCTGAGCCTGAAATGTGAGGAGTGGCAGTGGCAACTTCACCCTGGACCCATCCTTGAGATTGCTTTTGACTAGGAGGTGATATACACTTTCCTGATACTTTGACATGGACTTCAGTGTTTCTTTCTTGTTGCTTTGGCTTTGGGGTAAGTACTTCTCTGACTTTGTTCTTTTCCTCTCTTGCTTGAGTTGGGAACCTGGCTTCTCCAGCCTCTATCACAAAAAAACAAAACAAAAGTGCTGATTCCAGAAGAGCAGCCACTCACGCTGTCTTGTCTGCTTCAAAGTGCAGCACGGTGCACCAAGACTCGGTAGGCACGTGTGTGTGTGCTGAACATGAAAACCAGCTTCAGATTGGTTTAGATCTGTACTGTAAGGGTGGGGAGAAGAGAGACACCTCTTGCCTTCACTGTGGAAGTAATCGTTTAGCAACTGGTAAAAAAAAGCCTGTGTGCTCTCCTAGAAAGAGGCTGGGGTGGGGGGATGTAGTGGTGGCAGGGAGTGTTATTAAGATGGTGTCCGGTGCTTTAAGCACAAAATACATCAAACCCTCCTGGGAGCGGGTTTCTAATAAGCAAGATCCCTAGACATGTGGCCAGAAGGGAGTCAGTGAAGTTTTTTTTGGGGGGGGGCACATGCTTCATTTTGCATTCTCTTTGAATGTATTCGGAAATAGATGCCGGCGAACGTCTGAGTTTAGACAAGCATTTGTGCTGTTGTCTAATCTTTCCTCTTTTTGTCTCATCCAAAAAAAAAAAGGTCGAGATGGGTATAGGATATAGGAAACTAACAGGTGTTCTTTGCTTGTCTCGGACCGGCTAGACAATGGGCCAGAACTAAAAGGAGCAGATTCTGACCAAGAAAAGTAACTTTTTTGGCTTTCCTCTCTTGTTGGTCCCTTTTGCTCCAATCGGAGGCTCCACTTGCCTCGTCTTTTTATCCTTCTGCCAGCTGGAATATTGTTTTCTTTCTCAGTGTCCACTAACTCGGGGCTTCAAGGGACAGTGTTTACGCCTAAAAACTTTCCCTCCGTATTCTTCCATCCTGCTGCTTCTTTGTCTGGCTTCTGGAATTCTGCTGGTTACTGGGACGCTGTGGGCTGCTTTTGTGTCTAGTAACCATGGCTACTGAAAAGCATGTGAAGCGATGATGGGGGGACTTTTGTATGGCTGTAAAAAGCAGGCCCGTGGCATGCGGCGTTTCTGATGAATGGACCAGAGTGCTGTGAGGATGTTACCAAGGAAAATTGTTGTTTGGGATAGCACCTAGGAAAAAGTATTTTCTTTCTTTCGTTTATCTTTGGAGACATATGAACTGAAAATAAAAATAAACTTTTTAAAAAAAGTTTATTGAGGACTGGACATCACTGCAGATCCTACATGTAGAGGAAACGCACTGCCAGTATGCTTGGCTGTCTGAAATTGTGAGAATGCAAAGCGGTCAAATAGGACTGTAATTATAAGTGATGATTTGTTACAGACCCCATTATATAGAACAGGAGAACTGAGGCATGCACAGTTCAAGTGATGGGCTGAAAACAGCAAATGAGTTACTGTTTTTACCATTGTCTTTGGAATCAACTCTGAGTCCTGATCTAGTGAATATATAATGCATGAGGTGGCAGCGCCACTTCAGCTCACCTGGTTCACGCTAGAGGTCCTGTGAATGGCCTACCTCATACGATTTGCAAGTACAAGTCACAGGCTTTTTTCAGGAGCAGTTCTGGAATTCCAGCTAGAGTGACAGGCCTCTTTTCTTCCTGTCTTTGGGTGGGCGGCTAAGACATTTTCATTGAAACAGAAATGTCTATCTTATAAATGATGTTAAATAAGTGGAGGGAACCAGGAGTCTTTGAGAAGACTAGCAAAATAAGTGTGTGTGTGTGTGTGTGTGTGTGTGTGTGTGTGTACACCCACCCACCAGGATAGGACAGTGTTGCACAGAATTATAAGAATTGCAGAAAGTATTGTGGGCTGTTCACTCCCCACCCTAGAACACATTTATACTACCAGGTGCCACTGTAAAGCATTAGATATATTAAGAGATCCATCACATCCTGGTCATCACCTCTTCGAGTTGCTGCCATCAGGATGGAGATATAGAGTACTGAGGGCAAGAACAAACCGTCTCAAAATAGCTTCTTTTTTAGAGCAATATTGGCCTTAAACGGATATTCTGGACTTTGAAGTCAGCTTATTTTATATGTCACATTTTAGTCATTTTATATGTCATATTATTATGTGTTATACCTGTTTTTAAATCTATGTGAAATGTTTTAAATGAGTTGAATATAGCAACCACAAAATTTCGTTGTTCCTGCAAGGGGGCAATAACAATAAAGATTCCTATTCCTATTCCTATAAAAATAATAATAGAAAAGACTTCTTGATATTCAGATTCAGATTGTATGGTTTCTATCAGGTACAAGGTGGAGAATCTTGCAGAGAGAGGAAGAATCTTGGATGGTACAGAATTATTGCATTGGAGGGTCAGGAAGAGAGCTGCTTGGTCTGAGATGGCACCAGAGCCAGCTGCCCTACTGCTCCAAGGTAGAATTTGCAAACAGGTGCCAGGGTTCAAGCAGGTTCAAATAGTACCAGGAGCACAAAGCTTTATGCAGGTGCCCCCATTGGTCCAGCCAGGAGACCAGGAAAATCACAGGGTCAGATGAGGTGGTGCAGTTCACATGGTGGAAGACATGCCAAGCCACTTGCAATCTGGCGCTGTCTGGTTTCACAGCCTGCTCGCTGTGCTTCTGATGTTGTCATCGAGCCCAGAACTGGGAAGGTGGAAATTCCTTCTGTGTAAGTGGCTTCTCTCCTCCTCTTCCTCCTCCTCTTCACATCACTTTGACTTGTGTATCATGGCACATGAGCAGAAATGCAAATCAATAATATGTCACTGCAGGAAAGAATTTAATACCAGTTCCTTTCAAAATGTAAAATGGGAACCCAAACAAACAAACAAAGTACTAGCATCCTCACATTTTAAATTTGTTTGCAAAAGAGGCACTGAAACACATCAGTTGATTTTATTTATAATTAATTTATGAATGTTTGCTACTTGTGTATAATAGGGATCTTGCTTGATATAGTAGGTAGAGAGGGAGCCTTTTGTTTGCCTGGCCTGGTATCATGTAGATACCTTGAGTGGAGCTCAGACGTGCCCCAGCCACAATGTTCCTTCCTCTCTTAAGTGGCTGATTTGCCTGCGTTAGCTGCTAGCGTATTTAGACTGGATTTAGAATTAAAGCTTGAGAGTCTGTATGGCTAACCAGAGCACACGGGAGCTCCCGCCCCTGATCCCATCTCCATGTTTGATGGGTGGCACAGCAGCTTGGGAGATCAGAAAAGGGGAGGCAGAAAACATGAAGGTCACTTTTGAGGAGTGTTTATAAAGGGGGATTCTGCAGGCAGGAGCACGGCCATAATGGGAAATGGAAGATCAAAGAGCTGCTGGGGCCATGGCAGACGAGACAACCATAAAATCAGCATGGATTTATAGGCCTTGTTGTTGCTCCCTCCTTGAAACTTGATAATTGGAGCAGTTTCATCTCTGTGAAGCCTGTAGGTGGATGATCAAATGCACACCTGGCCAGCCCTCTGTTCATAGAGAGCATGCTTCACACCTTAGTTAATGATGCTATGAATATTCACTGTATATTTTGCCACTGGGGCTCCCTACAGAAATAGAAGTGGCCTCTGAAAAAGGCCGATGCTTCTAGACTTTCTGGAGGAAAGGGAATTCAGGTTGATATATCCCAAGTATCAGGTGCCTAGTTCAAGTGCATAGGACTGCCTTGATGCCAATATGTGATGTTAGAAACAAGGCAGATGGGGGAATCAGCAAGCGATTATCATATGTCCATGTTTCACCCACCTTTCTTGTTGTTTCCTTGCTAATCAATTAGCAAATAATAGTTAGTGGAATACTCTGAAAAGGTTGCCTATTTATAAAGGAACCTAAGCAATGATACCCCCTACTTTGATTGTATAAGGGGCCCATTATCATATTAAGCATTGGTTTCCTAACACAAAATTGGGAAATCGTAACGTGTCACATCCTGCGCAAGTCTGCATATATTTCTTACCTATTTCAGACTCCCCTTACAAAAAAAATGTGTGTGTTTTTTTTTAAATCACTAATTGACTTCGCTTACTGACTGACTTGAGGAGCACAAGAAGTGGTCTTTTCTTGGAACTTGGTCACTTTTGACTTGCATGCTCATCTCTATATTGGATCATTGTGGGTATGGTATGTCACTCAGGAATAAGGTGGGCTGCGTATCCCCTTTCCTCAGTGTCTTGTTCTGGAAATGATTCCTGGTTTTCTGAAGAGGTTCTGGTGATAAGCTTTGATTGGTCCTCTATATAATAAAAAAAACAAGCAAGTTCTGTAGGAAGAACCAAAACTAAGAGGAAAATGTGTGTGTGTGTGTGTGCGCGCGCGCTATGATGACATCAAGAGCTGCACTGGCTTTCAATGGTCACAGGGGGATCAATTAAAGCAGAACAGGAAAAGACAGAAGCTCTATCCCTCTCTTTTTCCTGGTACAACTTGAGGCTGTTTTCTGACACCTGGTTTGATTGAAGGTGGTATTAGTGGAAGGATATAGAGGGCTAAGTTGCTTGGGTGTCCCTGAGGTAATCTTGGGTCAAAAAGGCATCTTGTCATGCTGGAAGTGAAACGATAGTATCACAAACTCAAGACCCAAATCCTTAACACTGACATGTTCTCCTGTGGAAGGCTTAATAGAGGCTCACCCGGAGCTGGGAGTGGGGTCTTCTGTGAGGGAATTTAAGGGGTCAATGCACACCATCTCTTTGGGGGGATTTTGTGTGGAAGGGCTCGGAGGGCTGCAAATCAAAAGACCTTGTGCAGCTATCTTCTTTTCAGTGTTATAACAAGAAAGCCAAAGATGGTGCAGTGGGTAAACATGGGTCAAGACTAGGGTTAGGGTTTGCTCCTCCTACCAGTGAACCTTCTGTAAAATTCTGTGAATGAGGCAGGGTGATCATATAGTTAAAAGCTCTTTCTGCAATCACCCTCATACCTCTTGCTCCTCAGTAAAGGGTGAGGCTGTTCAAATGGAATAGCATGTCCGATAGAAGCAAATGCTCCTGCTTTGGCTGCCTTTGGGGAGGAGGCCCTCTGTCTCTCACTCAGCTTCCTGGCACCTTGGTTCCTTCCTTGCTGCCTTCCTGGGAGCCATCGGAAGAAAATGCCCTTCTGCTAATCCCTTTTCTGTTGACCAGGAGAGGAGAAGGGCAGCTGAGGTCATCCAGGATTTACTAATATAAGCGCATGCCTTTCCATTGCCATGGAAACATAACTCTTTCCATCAGTTCTTCAAAGTTGACCTCTCCTTAGTTGTTTAGCACTATATGTCATTCATGGGGCCAAAGTGTTTCCCTGTTTATGTGGTTGCCGCTAAAGGGCAAGTGTTGGGCAGGTCAGCTGGGACCTGAGCCCACTCGGAATCCGTTCTTTAGAAAATGGCTCCAAATCCCAATAAAACAATATAGATAGAATGCACCAGTTATGCCATGCGCCTGAAAGGCTAACATTATGAATTTGAGCAAATGGCCTTGGGTTGAGAATCTATTTTGAGCTTGCTTGAATGCATCAAATAACAAAAAAAAAAAAGAACAAGGCCCTTGAATGTACATGGGTTGCCTTTGTCTAATCAGTGAGCAGTTACAGGCACTAGAGTATCAGGGTTTGAGGAAAGAGTTCTGGCTAGTTCCACAAGGTGTGATTCCCTTCATAACAGTCCCCTGTCTATTTACACCTTAAGCTTTGATTCAGTATGGAGCTGAAATACGTTCTCTGTGAGTGAATGTTTTCTCACCCTTTTCTCACAGAATTTTTGTGGCCTCTGCTAAAGGGTTTGGAATTGTTCCCTCACTTTGTATGTATGAAGTTGAAGTTTGGGGTTGAAAAAACAATTCCAAATGTTTGTCTCACTTAAAATGATAAATACATTATCACTCAGCATGCTTTCTTAATTAGAGCTGATGGAGGTTAAGGTCTGGGCAATAAATATCAAATCTACTGCGCAGCAGATAGTTGTAAAGGCTTCAGCCCATGTTCTTGGTCTCCTCCAGCAGAGAGGAATTTATTCACACTCTGATGGCCTACAGTCATATCTGTAGTACTATGCTGCCATCGTGTTTGCTCTGTGATTTCTCTTAGAATTAGAAATTATGAAGGAGAGAAATCCTTTCATATACATGTTGTGTGGAAGGAAACAAATTGTTGGGGCATGATAGTACATACAAGCGCAGTAATGCAGATGGTGTTCTATGTGAACGTTGCTGCTCTCACACTCTCTTACTCTTCTAGCAGTAGATAGCAAAACCAATGCAAGTCTTCCAGTTTCTCAGTTATTCTTTTGGGAGAGCAAGGAGGCAGTAATTTTGTGCGATGGCAAGTACAGTACCTTTATGCTTTTCATTTGCTTTGGCTGTAGTTTGACAGATGCTCTCATGTCACACAAATGGACTGAAATGAGGAGGATGTAGTCAGAGTCACAGAGTTTACTCCAGGCCTGGAGTTCTTTTTTCCTCTTTTGCAATGCCAATGTAGAACAGTCCACAAAAGAACAAACGTTCCCTCCTTCATCACAAATGCATCTCATCAAGAGGTATCCCTGATTCCCAGTCCTCCTTGTCCAGCCCTTTGCTTCTCCTGTTTGATGATTATTTGATCTGGCTATAAGAGAAGATGCAGAAAACAAAACCAGTCACTCTAAGCAGGAACCGGGCTGATAATCCCAAGTGCTTGTGCCTTCCTCCTTGGAATTTTAAGTGTAGGCTGGGGTCATCTTAGAGGTTCCTTATCAGTAGAGCTGTCAGAAAGAAGCAAGTATAGTGTGTATGGTTAATGTTAACACAGCATCTAAAGTGCCAAAAGTGCATGAGGGAGAAATGTCAGAGCCTTTGAAAGTCTGGCAAAACCCACCACCGACCACTACCACCCTCTCCTTGGATACAGGCTTTGTGGAGGCTGAGAGGCTTTCGTGCTTCAGTGAGGTTGAGAGCTATGCTGGCAGTAGCGTTGCTATCTGACGGGCCTCCCAAGCCAGATAGGGTCTTCTTTGAGAAGCCAGATCAAATGGGTCCATCAACCATCAACTATGATGAGAGAAAACAAGCAGAAATGCATCGGTTGTTGCCAGATAAGTCTAGATAATTCAGATTGCAATTTCATGGGATGCCAGAGTTGAAGCTAAAGAATGGGGGGGGGGACAGGAAAAATTCAGAGACCTGACAATCAAATGCAGAAATCTGACAGTCAAAACATCTCGCTTGTGTATGAAACACACTTCAGTAGTCCCTGTAGTTACCAGGGATTTGGGAACAATATCAAGAATTTTGCATAGATCTCAGATCTCAGAAAAAACACTACCAGAACTATAAACAAACAAATAAACAAACAAAAAACAGCATTATTAGGAACAGCATAGTACAGCACTGATATTTAAAAGATTTTTGATTTAAACCTTTTATCTGTTATATAATACCAGTCAGTGTTTTTAATTTTGATTGACTAGGAATCTGTACTGTACATTTCTGGGGATAGACTGTGCTCTTCCTCTTTATTAGCTTCCAAGTACTGTATATATTTAAAACGATACCTTGTACTGTACAGTACTTTAAATTCAAAAAAGCAGATGCACCATGTGTATTTGTTGCTTCATTACTTTTCAGGCAAGTTGACAGCAGGCAGGGAGAGAAGTGAATTAATCTGAATTTATTAGCATACAGAAAGGCCCCTTGGCCTTCTTCCACTCTAGCCCCGGATAAGCAGCAACTGTAGCTACATAATATTGTAACTGTCCAAGGTCCCATATCCTGTTGCTGCAGCTAAAACGCTGGAAAAGGAAGATACCCAGCACATTCATTTTATTAAGACATTTTACCATACTTTGGAATATGAGAGGTATTATTGCCTCACTTAAAATGATGAAATATAGCCACAATAAAATAATTTTAAGAAGAACAACAGCTACAAAATACAGGAAAAATTAAAGGCAGCAGTAGAGCCAGTACATCTTACTAAAAACCTAAAAATGTAAAACCACTTCTACCTGATGCCTGAAATCCCCTGCCTTTCCTCCTGTTAGTTCATGGCTTACTTGGCTCTCCCTTGCCTCATTGTATCCTCACAACGGCCTTTGGTTTCGGTCAGCCTGACAGAGTGTTACTGGCCCAGTGGGTATCTGAATCAAAGTCTCCTCTGAGTCCTAATTGCTTGCTCTCATCATTGTACCATGAAGACGTTCTTTGTGAGGTGAGGGAGTTGCATCTAACAAGATAGTCCAACACTAGGCAAACAGCCTCATCATCTCAGAAGGTAGTAGAACTCAAAGCTTGAACAAAAGTCATTCTGGATCGTTCCTAACAAAGTAGTGGCCCAAGCTAGATTGTTTTGTATAGGATTGGTTTTGAAAAGCTTTTGGGAGCTATGGCTAATGGAGGATCTGGAAGCCAGGCTACTTTCTGATATATAGTTTTCAGGATGCATCATGCTTGACTTAATGTCAATTTTGCTGACTGTTGACTCAGTTCAAGGTGCTAGTGCTTCCTTATAAAGGTAGTTTGACACCAAAAGCTTCCATAGGAACTTTGCAGTAGTCTGTGACCAATTTAGAAGCCCAGTGATAAATTCTGTTAGGAGCATACTTAGGTTTCTTTGGTGAGAACCTGAGAAACAGGGTCTTTTCGTTGGCAGCGTGTGAGTGTGTTGTGTCGTTACAGTCGTTACTGACTCTAGGTGACCCCATGTCCATGGAGTTTTCTTGGCAGGAATACTGGAGTGGTTTGCCAGTTCCTACTCCAGGCGCCGACAGCACCTGGTATTCCCTGGTGGTCTCCCATCCAAGTACTAACCAAGGCCAACCCTGCTTAGCTTCCGAAATCAGGCGAGATCGGATTGTGACTCAAAGGAAGTAAAACTAGCCATCCCCCCTCCTGCAGTTAGTAAAAACATTATTATTTCAAATCCAGCTTTGCATATGTAAACTTGACTGCATAGGAAATACATCTTCTGCTACATCAGGTTGAAAGTGCATGTATTCAGGTGAGAAATTAACCTGCATTTACAGCTTTAAACATAATCCCATGTCGAAATAATTTACTTGCCAAGAAATCTATAAAGGCACACTCCCGACTTGCACAGCAGGTAGAAAGAGGTTAGTGGGGAAGAGAAAGCAAAATAGAAAAATGTTGGGCTAATGCTTGTTATCTGTGGTAGCCTTTGAAGTTTATTCTAATCTATTCTCCATTCTCAATAGTGAATGGAGCCCCTCCCTGCTTCCTAGGGAGGGTGGTGGGGGCTGTGTAGTACCTCAAGCACATCAGGCCAGAGAGCAAAAGGTCAAGGTGCTTCTCTTCAGCCAATAACATCTCCTACTGGAGCATTTCTTCCAGAGAACTCTCTTTGTGCAGTGCATAAGACCTGGCATAATTATTGTTACTCTGATAAATGAACATAGATCTTCAGTGATTCTCCCCCATCATGTCCCTCCTACAATTGTATATGGTGTTGCTACAGCTCATATTATAATAAAAGACTATTATATTATTAAAATGCTGCAAAAACTACTCTCAAAACTCATCACATTTTATTCAGTGCTTAAATGTCTTTTAGATGTGCTCTTTCCTCTATTATAAATAAAAAAAGGAAAGATTAAAACATTCACATGTTCAAAAATTATCCATACATAGAAACAGAAGGGACACAAGGAAGCCATGTTATTCTTAATTGGAGCATCTAGCCCAACGTTGTCAGTTCTGACATGCTTTGGGCAAGATTCTTTCCTGGCCATACCAGGAGATGTTGGTAACTGAAAGTAGGTGTCCTATGCACACCAAGCATTTTTTTTTTGCCAACTGCTGATCTGTAGCTTCCCAGGCCAATCCTGATTAGTTTCTGAAATCTGATAACTGAGTGGGTTCAGGATGTCTCGGTGATATATAGTGTGGAGGACTCTCTTTTTGAATAAGACAGCCTGCTTCATTTCAAAAGCAAAGTGTTCTGCTTATATGCTGCCCCATACCACTTCAAGTAGTCTCTGGGCAGTTTACAGTTTAAATTCCAGTATGTAGGCTACACCTTAATTTTAATTAGATCTACATCTTAATTTTACCTTGTGACTGAAAAGCAAAACTATAGGTGCTAGGATGATCTTCCCTGAAGAGAAAAGGTCCAGTTAGGGCACCACAAATGTGAAAGCCTCTCCTCCCTGCCTCTAAAATTCCTGTCAGGAGTAAGACTGGAAGGAGGCCCACATGAGGAGATCCTGACTCCTTTGCGAAGTGATTCCAAGAAAAAAGTAGTCACATATCATATACAGTAATTCATTTCAGTGCAATGTATTCCTGCATCTGAGCCATTTAGGAGCAAAGGCTAATTGAGGCATTCTCTTCATTACACATTGTGCATATTCATAAAGTTAATTAATAAAATAACAGTCTGATCATTAAAGCAAAGGAAGGCAAAGATTATAGAAAGGACAAGTTTCTCAGGTGTAAACACATGTATGTGTTGGGCCTCCAAGGAATCAAGAGATATGCCCTAAAAGGAGTGAATGCGTAAAAATGCCCCTGGCCAAATCCTGCCTCCAGTAAGTCTGGATGAGAGGGTCTGTAATGTAGGGTGGACAGATAATATCCCTGTTTTCAGATTCTGGTCCAGTTCCTAGCATACTCGGCTCAAGAATGGAGGCACATGGGAAAGAGCACCATGGTACTTTGAAGCTAATATTGCCCACCGTGAGTGGCAGTGGTCGTGGTATGTCAAAACGAGTCAATCCTTAGAAGGGCCAGAATTTCATAAGAGCCAGGGAGCTGGAACTTCAGGCGGGAGTGAGTCTGGATTTGTGGAAATACAGTATCTGCAGAAACAGGTGGGCAAATGCACAGTTTACATATATTGTGGTATGTAATCGTAGTAAAAGTTGCACATATAAGAATATTCCCGTATTGCTAGAAAGCAAGAGGTTGTTATTTTTACTGCTGGCAAAATAAAGAGGCTCTTTTGTTCACCCCTCATCCTTAAATATGGGAGTTTCATTTCTGAATGGTAGTGAACCCAGCTGTAGCTCAGAGGACTCACATGCCTTCTCCCTTACCTGCCCCTTTGCAGGTGTTCTGACAGCTCCTTCATAGCTGTAACCATCAGGTTCTACTCTCTGACCATCAGCATCTGCCGTTCTTTTTGCATCTTCCTTTCTGTAGCTGGGAATGCTTTTTCTGTACACACCTACTTCAGCTGCAGGTAGACCAACCGGATTCAGTGTGCTTCAGGCCTGCTAACAGTAGTTGCTTCTCATTAAGAGAGGCTTGCCAGAGAGAGGAGCCCTGCTTCACAGCAGGAGCCTAGGCTCCCCGCTCTAATTGCTCCAGAGGATTCCAGGCACGTTCTGTCATCTCTATTCTCTGCCTGAGTGGGAATTTGAGAATAAAAGAGACTGGGGGTAGGATAAATGGTGGTGCTGGGCAGTGAGAAGCATAGCACATTCTCCAGTGTCATATGATGGTGGGGGAAGGGACCGAGGGGTACAGCTCAAGCCTGCAGTGTGTCCTTCATATCTTGGCCCCTCCAGAAGGGTCGCTTGTGAAAGAAGGCAGGAGAAAAACAAGCAGAGCAGAGGTCAGGGAAGGGCCCGTTGCCGTGGCATTCCACTGGCCTGTTGCCGTAGCCTCTAGTGTGAATTAAAGCCAGTAGGGTGGCAAGCCACTGTCGTGCATAGCAGCACAAGGCTGTCAGGCCGAAAACAAAACCAAAATCAAAACCAAGAAGACAAAAATATTGTGGGCTTTTAAAAGATGAACTGCTATATATTTAACATGAGCTTTCCTGGATCAAGTCCACTGCCTCAGACCTAAGAGTGAGATCACATAGCAAATGTTTATGTATTTATACATGGACTCAAAGTAACGAGACAGTGGTTGGTTAGTAGACAGAAGTTGCAAATTATGTGGGCCTTTGTGGTATTTCATGCCTGGTATTGGCTTTTGGGTGATATTCCGATCTTTTCCATTTGAAGTTGTTTTTGGTATTGGTTTTATTTACTATTTTTGTGTTATTTGTTTGATTCTTTTTAATGTTTATATACTCCCTGTATACAAATACTGTCTTTTAATGATATAAGCCACTTTGGGTCCTTTTTAGGAGATAATTGACATAATGTTATAAACAAACTTAAACTTGGGTTAGCAAGACAGGAAGAAAATACAGCAGGAATTCAACACATCTTATGATCATGCCATTTTTTAGGAGTGTAATCATTTTATAATTGCTATAAAATTGTTAAATCATTGAACGTGACTCTTTCTGGAATATGCTCCCTCTTTGTTGCTTTGACCATATTAGATTTTTCTTCCCTTTTTGTCTTTACTCACATCTCTGATCCTCACACCTCTGCTTTCCTCAACACAAGTCCCTGCCACCTGTATTGTTCACACAGTCAGATGTACCCAATTATCTTCAAATGCCTGTGTGAGTACTTAGCAAGACTTCTAAGATTACATGGGACCAAGCAGCCACTCCAAGCAAATGTGCCTTTTCTTCTTCTTTCCCTCAAGGGACACCCATCAGCAAGCTGACCAGTGAGATTCCATTTGTTTCAACAATTACCCAAACCAGATTGTTCTTTCCCCCCCTCTGCAGGGTCCGTGTGTTCGCAACAGGTCAGTGTCTGCTCCTCTTCTCCATGTAAGAATGGAGGCACCTGCGCAGACCTGGAACATGGCTACAGATGCCTATGCCTTCAGAGTCCCTTAGCCTATGTGGGAGAAGACTGTGAGACCCTATTTGATATATGTGCTGGACACCCTTGTCCACTTGGGTGGGTTTGCAGCAGTACACCTGGATCCTTGAATTACACCTGCCACTGTGAGCCAGGCTTGAAAGGTCTCTCTTGTGGCATCACCGGTGATGAATGCGAAAGCAGCCCCTGCCTGCAGCCTGACTTTGAATGCGTCAAGATTTCCAGTGGGTTTGGCTGCCAGTGCCAGAGCGGAGACGGATGCCCAACCGAGCTTTCTGTTTGCTCCAGCCAACCCTGCCACAACAACGGTACCTGCACAGAGCAGGACGGGGAGTATAACTGCGAATGCCAACCTGGCCACCTGGGGCCCCACTGTGAGGAGGACGTGGACGAATGTGCTTCCAGCCCATGTCAGAATGGGGCCATCTGCCTTGACCGAGTCAACGAGTACAGCTGTTTCTGTGTGCCAGGCTTCCAAGGCCACCACTGCGAAATAGACATCAATGAATGTGCTTCCCGGCCTTGCCGACACAATAGCACCTGCATCAACCTGATGGACCACTATGCTTGTGAGTGCCTGGATGGCTATACAGGTACCGCTGCCATTTACATCTTCTCAGGTTCCATTAAGGGGCCTCCTTGTGACACTAGCCTCTTCCCAAAGGGGAAAAAAATCCCCCTGTAGCTCCCCTCCAGCAAATGAAAACACCTGAGGACCATGAGCTAAGGCAGAGAGAAGGTAGGCCAGAACTCAGCAGTCTTTTCTGGAGAGGTTAGGGCAGAGCTGCCTTCTTGCCCCCCATGTTTGAATAAACAAAGTCTTAAAATTATAATAAGAATAAATCTTTCAAACTGACGATCTCAGTGGGTGAATACCTGGCCAGAGTGCTATATACAATTAATGAGACCTCCAGGACTAAGGGTGGCCACTAATCTGTCCTCCTCCACCTCTCTGTTTACATGTACAGTGGACCCTCGTATAACAAACGGTTTGTATAACATAAAAAATTCCAGAGATAGAGAACATTTGCTTAACAGAATCATCTATTGGGTGAATCCAAACAACATAAAAATGGTCGTGATTAGGAATTAGAGTACTTTCGATGCATTCCTATGGGAAATTTGTATAAAGGAAAATTTGCTTAACATAATTGATTTGAAACGAATTAATTTCCTTTATAAAAGGTACCACCGTATTTATCTTTTCGTCTTTTACTCCACAGTTTGATGCCTTTGTTCTTAATTTATTTTTTGGCATTAAAAGTTTCTTTTTACTTATAAGAATAAATCAAATAGCAAATATGTGGTGGCTTCAACGTTTAAATAAGCAGGGGCTGACCATGTCATTGTTTTAATAAAATTCCCATAAATAAAGAAAACCCATCAGAGGTGGCCTTGATGTGAAGTTTCAGTGCTTTGGAACCTAATCATCTGAGCAAACCCAGCAACTTTGAGATGGAAAGAATTTGGCTCTTAACTCCCTCACCACCACCACGCAACTCGGGCAGAGCCTGATGACTTCTCCGCTTGTGACCCATGCGGTCTCTTCGGGATCATTTAAGTTGGCAGTGACTCCCAACGCACCTGCCAGTTCTTCCCTGAAGCCCCCACTGGGAAGGTCTTCCCTCCATCCTCCCCCCACCACCCTCACTGCTGGTATCAGGATGGAATTTAGCCTGTAGTGCACCCTCCCCCTCCAACCTGGTACCAGCCGGCACGCAAACACTCTCCCTGGCCTTGCTCATCCTTGCAGTTGAATGGCCGATTGCTTTGCAGAAGTTACATTGCTGTGAAGGAATGTCAGGAGGACTGGCTGAAGATTACCAGTGGGGTGGTGAGGGGAGGGAGGGGTGCAACATCGGATGCCCCTTCCTGAGTTCTTAGTCACCACATCAGGGAGTTGCGTGGGAGGCCAGGCCAGTGAGGCAGTGGAATTTCTGCTCTGCTCCACAAGAACAAAAGAAAGAGAGCGAGGGGAATCTGGGAAAGCGGCGAGAGAAGAGCGAGGGAGGAGAAGCAACCAGAGTCTTCCTTTCAGCGCTCTTCAGCAGGTTTCCACATTTCAGATGTAACATTGAGAGTTGCTGGAAACGACAATGTAAAAGCCCCTTCTGGGTAGCAAGGCCAGCCCTTGAAAAGGCAAACGGACAGAAAAAAAGATGTCTTTAAAAACATGAACAAGAATGCTTCCCAATGGGCTTTTCTCATCTACCTTTGGTATAAGAT
The DNA here is from genome assembly GCA_029282475.1 of Phrynocephalus forsythii. Taxonomy (NCBI): domain Eukaryota; kingdom Metazoa; phylum Chordata; class Lepidosauria; order Squamata; family Agamidae; genus Phrynocephalus; species Phrynocephalus forsythii. Next base: position 7,690,370 of record JAPFRF010000018.1, read on the forward strand.
GCAAGACTTACCCCTGTGCTTCAAACACTTAGGGTAAGGACTTGTTCATGGGTCCCTCTGAAAGGGACTGTCTCTTCAGTCCTTAGGAAGATACCAGCTGGACATACAGGAAACCCTATAGGGAACTGATGGTAATGGCAGTTCAGCTGTGGAAATATGAGGATGATCTCCCTCGTTGGAGGTTTGCAAAGAGACCCTTGAAAGCCCTCTTCTGGGGTGCTTTATCTCAAAGATTCCCTGCATTGAGCAGAGACTAGACTGGATTACAGAGTATTTTAGAAGCAGGTTCTCTCAGGTTGGTGTGAGCTGCTTTTTCTAAAGCACAATGTAACTAGAGCTGAAAACATATTGTTACATTACATCCCTGACCGTTGAAGTGTAAGTAGTTGTGGTCCTTGATGTGGTAAAGAAATAACATGAAGGCAAATGTAGCCAAAATAAGTTAGTTGCTACAGTTTCAAGTCCAGGGCTTCTATTGTTATTTTATTTTCATTTTTTTAAAAAAGATAATGGCTTGTTTTAGAGAAAGTATCTCAGGTCATTCAGCTGAACTGAAGTAGGATTTGGGTTAACTGCCAGGCCCTGTGTGTCCTTTGCATCTCCTTGTAGTCATTGTGAGACCGATGCACCCCCTAATATGATTTCACCCCATGAAACGTGTGGCTGTGGCCAGGGGCCCTTGGTAAGCATGGACCGAGCATTTCTTGGCAGAATAGGATGCAAGAAAGTTTGCTGAACGCTTGACAGCTCTTGATCCCGCCGATTAGGGGGCCTGCATTCCTTTAGGATTAGTGCAGCCACGACTGACTGCTGCACAGCAGAACTCTGCCAGAAAAAAAAAGGATTAGATGGATTGGCAGGTGCCACTCCAGGGGTTCATGCTCTGGGATGATGCTAAATCATAGCAGTTCATGGGGGCCAGAGAGCAATTCTTGAAAAGTCAGGGCACAGTTCCCTGCAGGACACCTTCCTCGAGGGAGTTGATCGGGAGGAGCCACCTTTACAGGCTGCATGTGTTGCCTAGAAGTTCAGAGATGAGCAGCAGGGCGCCCAATCACAATGTGTTCAGTTCATCAGGAGTGGGGGACTTGTGGCCACTTCAAGTTATGTGTTTCCTCGCTGCCTAGATGCCCTAAGCACATCCGATCTCATCTGATTTTGGAAGCTAAGCAGGGTCGGCCCTGGTTAGTACTTGGATGGGAGACCACCAGGGAATACCAGGTGCTGTCGGCGCCTGGAGTAGGAACTGGCAAAACCACTGCAGTATTCCTGCCAAGAAAACTCCATGGACATGGAGTCACGAAGAGTCGGTCATGACTGTAATGACACAACACACATACATCCTTGCCTGTGCTAGCTATGGCTGATGGTGGTCATAGGCCAGTAATATGTAAAGGCCCATAGGTTGCCCATTCTATAAATAATTGCTGCTTGGATATGGTTCATGTGGTTTTATCCTTTTAGCCTTTTTGGTAATAACTAATCTCTCCCTCCTTCCCTCTCTCCCTTCCTTTCCCCTCCCCCCCAACCCCCCCCCCCCCAGGGATGAATTGTGAGGTGGAGATTGATGAATGTGAATCAGGCCCTTGCAGGCATGGAGGGACCTGCACTGACCACGTTGGGTTCTTCACCTGTTTGTGTACGCCAGGCTATGAGGGAACTGAGTGTGAAGTAGACACGGATGAGTGCCAGAGCCAACCTTGTCTCAATGGAGGAACATGCCACGACCTTGTCAACAGGTGAGAGGATGGCTGCTACTAAATAGGTGTCACTGTTTCCAGGAGATCATGTTGATTTTGTCTCATTTGAGCAGAGAACGGGAATGAGACCTGCAGCAAGAGATCGTGTGAAGTGCCCCTGTCCAGGCAGCTTGTGACTTCATTCCATTCCTTTCCCCTTGTTCTCTGCTCATGTACCCCTCCCAGTCAGCTTTTTCAGCACACTTTTCTTGGGCTGTTTCAGACAGTACCCCCCCTTCCCAATTTTTTAAAAGTTGTATTTTCCCCTCTACATTTAAAAACCGTAGGGCTGTTCTCTAGATATACTCAGTGCAGGTTGGGCATTTGTGTAACATTGGCATTTAGAGAACTAAATCCACAAATTAGTTTGTACGATTGCTTTCATTGCTTCCTTTCACCTCAGAGGTTACTGGAAAGAGACCAAAGGAGAGGAAAACATTTGAGTGAATCAAGTAGCTAAGTATAAGCAAAGCATACAGAACAGAGTCCCAAAAATCCTTACAAAATGGAAATCTGAAGTCATAGGATATTTGGCATTTCCCAATATGTGAGGATGAAGATCGGCAGCAGTCAACTGACTAATGCGAATTCAGAAGCTTTGTGCTATTTTCCATTACCCTTAGTTATCAGTGTGACTGCACCAACACTGGCTTTGAAGGGCCGAATTGTGAGTTGGACATCTTGGAGTGCGCTTCTCAGCCTTGTCAGAACGGTGCTACCTGCTTGGAAGGGGTCGGAGTCTACCATTGTTCTTGCTGGCCAGGTCAGTGAATTCCTTACACGGCTCTCTTAGAGACCAGAAACTGTTTTCTCATTCATTCGGCATGAATTCAACAGCTCCTATCCTTCTCTGTCACAGTGTGTCCCTAGTATTGTGAAAAAGGGACACACTCAGGTTCAACTTACTTGGCGAAAGGTTTTTCAGGATATGCTGCACTTGCAGTGCTCATTATACAATTCTGTGGGCCGTCCAGAGGAGGGGTCCAGAGAGAATAGGTTCAACCTGATAGGACCCAGGAGCCCTGCGCTGGTTTGCATTCACACAGCCAACTTTCAGTGTGTATATCCACTACAGATTTTAAGCAGTTAAATAATCTTGTTTTCTTCCAAAGGCTTTCAGGAACTAGGGATTAGAGAAAGCAGAAAGCAATTAATAGAAAACTAATTTTCTAGAATTCTTTTAGGTAACTTATGATAAATTAACTGATTTATCGTACATTTATATTCAATGTTAGATATTTATGTATGGAAGAAACAGAGTAACACCATAGCCTTCTTGTTCTGTCCTTGTTTCTAACCAGCGCATCATCCAAAGAGTCAAGCAAACATTTCTGCCTAGTAGGCTGTCCCGTGTTCGGGAAGAAGCTTCATTTCTCAATCAGCCCCTTTAGTTTTGCATAAAGTTTCTGGCACCTGCCAATCAAGTTACGTGTTCAGTTTACTCTCTTAACACCAGGGTATATGGGGGAGCACTGTGAGGAAGATGTGGATGAATGCGCCACAGTCCCCTGTCTCAATGGTGGTCAGTGCTTTGAACGGTCTAATCAGAGCTACTATGGAAAACATGAGGACTTTCCTGAGCAGTTCAGCTATGAAGAAGCCGCTGGATTTATTTGCAGATGCCCTCCTGGTTTTGAGGGTGAGTAAGACAGTGACTCTCCGTGTGGTGTAGCAGGTAGAGTAACTTTACTAGGATTCTGGAGAACAGGGTTTGAATTCTCACTTAGCTGTGGAAACAGATGGAAAGTGTGTAACTGGTAAAGCCACCCCCCCCCCCCAAATCTCACTTGCCTTGAAAGGCCTGTTAGGGTCGCTATAAGTTAGTTGTGACCTGATGGCCCAGAATACACACACACACACACACACACACACACACACACACAGAGAGAGAGAGAGAGAGAGAGAGAGAGAGAGAGAGCAGTAGTTTGTTAATTATGTGATCCAGTAACTGGTGTATGCTGCAGTTAATTATTCTATCAGGTCAATGTCTGTATTATAGAAGAATGAATAATAATTTTAATTCACTTTTTAAATGTTAAATTGATAAAATTAAAGCTAGTAATTCACAGTGGTTAAGCCACAGTGCACACTTTCATAAGAAAATATTTTCATTGGATGGATAAAATATCCATAAACCTCCAGACAAAAATATGCTTGAATCCAGACGAAGAACATCCCAGATATTCTAGCAGGATTTTCAATATGAGATGTTGAAGGAGTATTTTACCATCGCTATGCTGTGACTTTCCATGGCCAAAGGAGGATTTGAACACTCAGATCTCATGAATCCTAGTTAGACTCTATCAACTACATTATACTGGGTGTATTCCTGGAATTAAATAGTCATAGATTTTCGAGTCAACAAGAAAAAATACATAAAATCTAACATGAGTTATGTTTGATACCCTTGAAGGTGAAATTTGCTCCATCAACATAAACGAATGCCTCTCCCAACCATGCCTGAATGGAGGAAGCTGTATAGATCTGGTGAATAGCTTTCAGTGTCACTGCATAGCGGGTTATTCAGGTAAGAATGAAAATGAATTAATGATGTCAGTTGAGCTGGAAAATCACTTCCTGGCCTAATAATGTGTTCAAAAGGGTGCCTGCCTCTTTTACTTTACTTCTTTTGGGTTGCTGGCTCTGAAGATGAAAATCTGTACAAAGTAATTCCAAATCCTGAATGTGGACAATGCCTGAACTTCACTCAGAGAATTTGTCTTTGTGGGATCCTTTATGCAACTAAAGCTTGAGTCATACGGGTGAACTTTACTCTTTGAAAAGTATTACTCAGATCTTCCTGTAATCTTGAGGTGTTTCCTTTGTTAAAAAGCAGATGGCAAAATGACATTTTGTTCCCAATTCAGAAGGGAGAGATTACTTTTCTGCTTTTTAAAACAAGGGGAAGGGAAGTTTGGGCCCTCCAGATGTTTTGGACTACAACTCCCACAGTTCTTTATCTCTGACAATATAGGCTCGGGATCCTAGGAGTTGTAGTCCAAAATATTTGAAGGGCCAAAGTTTCCCCTCCCTGGCTTACAAGATGCAGAGGACAACAAGGCCCACATCCGATCTTGTGTTTCTTACACTCACAGTTATTTTCCACTGTATCCCCATTTCATCTCATGTTGACTCAGTGCAAATAAGACCATTTTATAAACCTCTAATGAACATTCATTGTTCTTTGTTTTGTACTAAAGATTCACCCCAAGTGGAAATGTATGTTCTTTTAGCTTCTTAATTCAGTAACAGTACTCAGTTTCATGGGACGAACCAACTTGTGTTGTGAAACTGTGTTGTAAGGCTGCCATCTTGTGGTAGACAGAGCAATCCTGAAGTCTGAAATGAGCTGGCTTTAGATCGCTTCCTAAAAATGACTCATTCAGTTCCAGCCAAATCTATAGTTCAAATACAGCTTAGTCCAGGAATCTGCACAATAGTAATAATAAAAAGATCTGTGTGCAGAGCACTTCCCCCCAGTGTTGAATGTGTTTAGAAACCCCTAATATTAGGCAGAATGGGGCAGCAAAACACCTTAGACCAATATTGAATGGAGGTGGATTGGTGCAGGGACTCCTTTCTGCCCTGTAACCACTTGACAAGCATGAAGTTTTGATGGTCTCTTCAGAAATAGCAAGCCTGAGCTGCTACAAAGTACTGCAGGGTTCCTTCCCAACAATAGTCAGTCATTTGGGGCTTTAGAGTTCTTTCTTACCTTTTAAAAACATAAATTCTGCAAAGATCTTGTGCAGTGGTGATACCAGTTGGCTACCTAAGAATGGGTAGTCTTAAAAAAATGAGCCCAGAAGTTGAGTCATGGCAACTGGACTTCTTTTTCTTGAGATAGTGAAACATCTGCTGCTCATCCAAATAGCTTCATCAGTCTGAAAAGCTTTCAGGCTGATGAAGCTGTTTGGATGAGCAGCGAAACGTTTCAATATCTCAAGAAAAAGAAGTCCAGTTGCCATGACTCAACTTCCAGATAAACTCACCTAGATGACTGAGAATCTTCACAGACATAAAAAAATGGCACATAGGATGTCCTGGGAATAAGTTTTAATACCAAACACGACAGGAAGAATCACCAGATGGAAAGAAACCTGTTTGCAAAGGTTTAGCTTTCAAATGTGAGCTTGTTCTGTGCAAATAGAGGTTGTGTCCTTAAATTTAAAAAAATGTTTTTAGAGAAGTCAGCCCTCATAACATTCCATTCACATTCATACGGGTAGTAAACTAGAATGCTTGTGTATTGTAACCTGATCTATACGTGATGGCTAATAAGCTTTTCCCTGCTCAAGCAGATTATCTGTATTTAGGTGAGTGTGGCCATCACTGTGTAGGCCTGATGTATTTATTTCTGTATTGTTTACTTGGACACCTCAGGGAAATTTAGGAAGAGCAAAGCTGTCTAGCAAAACAGTGGAGACAGAAAATGGCACAAATGTCTGTGGTCCAAACTCGGCATAACAGGAAAATATCTAGATAGACTGATATATGTACGTCTACAGAACAAGATTAATGTATAATGTATTTGAGAAAGACATGAGATTGCCAGGATCAGAGACTTATCAAGGGTTGGGGAGTGCAGCGGAGTGAATGCAGCTGCCCTTGTGGCTTGGCAATTCTGGGAATAGAATAGTGGACTAAACAGCAGGGCTCTTCTTATTTTGAGGGGGGGCAGGGGGGGAGAGAAGAGCTATTGTGATGCTCCACGCCCTTGGCACTCTGCTAATGAGATTAACCCAGATATTTCAGGCATAAGAGCTAGAAATGTAGCTGTGATGTTCTAAGTGAATGCAAAGGATCCACTGTCACTATCTGTCAAGTTACACATTACAACAGCAGATTCTGCGGCTGCCATTAAACAAGCCGATGCCTGAACAGCTGGTATTAATGCCAAATAATAAATTTGGATTCTGGAAAAAAAAAGGTTTAAGCTCTTTCTTCTCACAAGGGGTTTGTCATACCAAGTGCCAAATAATGAGGAAACGCTTTACAAATCTTTATTTCAACTCACAATTTTGATCCAAGACTCTTCTGATTTTTTTGTTTTTGTTTTGGTGGTGGGTGGGTATGAGAATACACAGACTACTTCTGCTGGACCTCATGGACTCCTCTGTCTTCTGTTGAATCATAGGAAGCCATTATCTGCTAGGTCCTGGTTGCGAATAGGGGGGTGGAGGAGTCAAATTTTGAATCTCTACCAGCTCAGTGAGAAGCGCAAGCGCTTGTGGAGAAGCAAAGCTGACAGGGAGATAATAGCAATTAATCTTTCCTGCTTTGTTGATTAATCCCAGTCTGGTCCTGCTGTGTAAACAGCTTATTACTTCACATTAGGATCACAGAGCAACTTCATGAAGCTTCCGTAATGTTCCTGTTGCGCATTTCTCTAGTTCCTCTGGTCTGCCTTGAGCTGAAGGAGGCCCTTGTGGGAAAAGGCAACCCGCCACTGTGATCCGGACAGACTTTTCCCTCTGCGATGCCCTTGCCCTAATCTCAGCAGTTTGGTTAGAGCAGAGATAAGGGTTGGAATCAGCAGAATTGTCATCTACCTGCCATGGAAACCGTTGTGCTGAGCTTTCATTAGGAACTGACCTCCCCCATATGAGCCAAGTGTGACAAGAGGAGCTCCCTGTTTTATAAGACTTGCCATAATAGCAGGGAGTTGGTTTAGAGGTCAAGAAGGGGGAATTCTTTAAAATCACATCTTAAGAAGCTCAGGTACAATCTATCTACTATTTCCAAGCAGACGTTATCCAGTCCAGTGGTTCCTTCGGTCCAACCTGATTCCCATGTGCCATTCCTTGCAGCGTGTGCATCTTGGCCCTCTTGTTTGAGTCACTCGGAGGCATTTGCTTGTTTATGGCATGCTTTGGCCTGGATTGCTTGGGATGATCTGTGACAGGGCTGAGGCTAGATCAGTCCCTCTTGTGTGAGAGGTTTGCACTCGGATGACTCTGTTATCTCTTTTCAAAGCCCAGTTGCCAAGCTGTCTAAGACATACCTATCTCTTGTCCTAAAACAGCCTCCTGAGAGAAACAAAATGGGGATGTGGGAACTCCTCCGGCATAAAAAGTGGCAGTGGTCCTTTTGCTTTCATTCTAATAGTTTTCTTAAGTTCATCACTAGTTCCAGGTGTTCAAATGGCTCATGTCTTCCATCAGTGGATAATGGTCTTAGCATACCAAAAGTTGATTTGCTGGTATTTGCTCCCTTAAAGGTCAGTGCTATAAATCACTCTGGCCAAAAACGCTAGTAGGATTTTGTGTAGTTATAGGGAAGGACCTGAACTGAAGAAGCATCTCAGGAGGAAAAACAAAACAGAATAACATGTTCCCTTACATACCTTGAGGCCAAGCACTCAGCAGGGTTTATTTGGCTATCCTTCCTGACCCGTGGTGCCTGTCTTTGTAACAGACTGAAGCCACTAATAGCTCTGGAGATGGACGTTTCCCCCCAAATTCCCCAATTTGCCTTCAGTTTTTTTTTTTTTTTGTCGTGGAAGGCAGAAACGTGGCATAACTGTGTGCTCCTTTGAGTCTGATTCAGTTGTTTTGTTTTTGCTTTGACCGAGTGGACTTGTTTCGGGAGACAACCTCTGTAGGAAAGTCAGTCCCATCAACCCTTCTTGAAGGGATCTGTGCAGCAAAGCAGTTCATAGCAAGCACCACCCCCAAAAAAACAACCAATTTCCTGGCAGGCTGGCTTTGGGGAGACCATACTCTGCCCCGCCACTAAAGGGAGGCCTCTAGCCTCCTCGCAGTCAGATGAAATGAGGACATGGCTTGCCAGGGAGAGGGGAGGGGGCACAGGACTGACAGGCACTCCCCCACACCACCATCTCTCCCCACCATTACCCCGCAGGGGAGGTGGTAGACAAACAGTGATAGGAGCCAGCTGGGGAGGTTTAGAGCTGAGATGGATTAGATCTTGTTGCTGCAGCAGCAGCAGCAGCTCCAGCCACCGGCTTTATATTGGCTGGCTTCATCGCCAATCCCCTTTTGCCTGCTCGGCACCCAGGAGTGTGCACATACGCTGCTGCTCCCGGTCCAACCGAGCATTGGCCACCCCACCCCCCCCACCCCCCCCCGCCGCCAGCTTTTCCTCTTCGGAGCAACACCCATGGTCGCAAGGGAACAGCCATGAACTCCATGCTGGTTGGCCTCTTCATGAGTGGCATGTATCTCCTAGCAGGTAACGACAGAGGCGGCTGCAGTGGGGTCTTATCCTGCCCTAGAGTGAGTGTGGAGTCTCCTGGTGGCAACCAGGTGGGTGGGCGGGCGGGCGGGCGGGTTGGAGTGTATAAATAAATGCAGGGTGCTTCTACAGAGGACATACCTCGGGTGCACGCAGGATCTATTGGTCTCGCTTTGGGAAAGTTTCGCTTCGATTCCACACTGTGGGTGTGCCTGTACTTGGCTGTGCCTGGAGCCCTGGGAAGTGATTTCAGCTCCATGCTCTGGCTTCACGCTCAAATGCACTTTTAGCCTCCCTCATGTGATGTTTCTTATACCAGCTCGGGGGGGACTCTTTGAGGACAGTCGGAATTTGTTAAGAGTACTAACGATGCCACAGATTTGCCAAACTAAAAAGCAATAATTTCTCTCAGGTTGGAGCCTAGAATCTATGGCTGCTGTCCTGGGGCCTATCGGAAGAAAAGGGTGCAAAGAAAAGAGGGGAGGCTGCGTGCTTAACATATTAAAATAAGCAGTATTATTTGGGTGGTAATTCCTCTGTTAGCACTGCATTTAGGCTTTGTGTAGTCCAGATTGGGTGGGCATGGAAGAGATGGGTGCTCGAGGATTTCTCCCTCCCCAAAAAAAGCCAAGTTCTTGTTAATTCACAATTTTGTGGGGTGGGCTGCTGTTTCCATTTGGGGTACACACTACAGTACACTATTTTACTGTTTGGCTGCTTCAGAGGCAGGATACATGTTTCATCCAGGAATGCATTTGAGGGCCTGCTTTTTTAATTCTTCATTCTGTACATGTGGCATGTAAATGCCGTAGTTGAAGACTGGTGGGCTACAGTATGGATCTTGCCAAAAGGGCTGATATCCCACTGTTTAGAAAGAATAGCCATCTACAACGTGGTGATTCTTAAATTTCCCGACTTCTTAGCATTTCTGACTGGCTTTTAAGTGCCACAGCAAGAGTTCACCACTCAAAGAACTAGAGTTACAGGTAGGTAAACTCTCTTTTAACCACCTCATCAGTAAGGGGTTCAGACTTTACAACCAAGGGCTGAAGGAGGCTGCCTCGTTTAACTACAAAAGTGCAATAGGTTGAGAGTAATGCCATGTTTAATACAAAAGGGTACTCCCAAATTCATAATCCATTCACCATAGCACCTTGCCAGTGGTATGTGAGTCCAAGTGGTAAAACAGGTTCCCTCTGGAAAGGGCCATTGTTTCTTATTTTTATTTCTTCTATTCTCTTTTTGGTGGTGGCATCTTTGTGGAATAGACCTCCTTTGGAGTTGAGATGGGCCTCCTCCCTCCAATCAGAACTGATTTTTTTAGGGATACCTTCAGTGATATCCTTCCATAGGCTTATTTGCTGCTCTGTATTTTGTTATGCTTTGTTATAGGGCATTTTAGTTTATGTGGCTTATGATTATACCGTTAGGCCTTTTGTTTTTATATTAGATGCCATTATCTGTTAGCCCTCTTATTATTAAAATGATTATAAAACCAACAAAAATAGAATCCGTAATACCCTCCCAGCTAAATCAATCAGATATAAATCTGATTGATTCAGCTGGGAGGATGATATGAATTCTATTTTTGTTGGTTTTAATATAAATTTTGTATTTTATCCCTGTATAAACTTCCCTCACTAAGCTGGGTTGCATAAAAGTCACATAAATAAATAAATACCTAGACTATCATGTAACTCTGTGGTTGAGAATTGGCTTCTTGGACAGAGAAAGCAGAAAAGGCTATATGTTTTCCTTTGTCTTTAGGATAGAAGGTGTTATTTAGGGTTGACAAGGAGAATGCTGGTGTGTCCCCCCCCCCATGAAGAACTTACCTCCCCACTTTTGGGGAAGGCTGGGAGTGCAACCAGCACTTGTACACAGAAGTTGCTATACTCCGATTTTAAAGAGACGAGGCTACAAAAGATGCCCCCTTTTTTTTCTTCCTCCCCGGCTCCTCTTCTGCAACAGTCTCCCACCAAATGCACTCCGCCTCCCACAAGAGGGAGTGCAGGTTATTTCCTGGCACATACCAGCCTACCTCATTCTGGCCGAGTTCAAAAGCCTAAAGCGAAATCTTGTTATTTCCGGATTGAGGGCAGGAGTTGCCTTCCTTTGAGACTCTTGGTAATAAAGGAATATGTAGATCTAGGCAGGTCTACTAAGACCTCCTTCTCCCCCACACTGAAATATCTGAAAAATGAAGGGACTCAGGGCTTTTGCAGGCCACGTTGGTTTGATCAGCACAGTTTTGCAATTGTTGCTCAGTCATCCCGTGGAGTTCCCTTCTTTTAAGGAGTTTTGCACATTTTCCCCACTGGTATCTCCTCCGCCATCCCCTCTCCAAGTGTAGTTAGTTTGGCTGCTGCACCTCTAGGTATGTGATGTGTGATGCAACTGTGGATTTGGGATCAAGTCCCTGGCATATATCATTAGGAAGGCTTGCCCTTTTTTCTTGCCTTTAAAAACATTTCAGCATTACTACTCTGGTAGCCTACTCACTAATGTGACTATTGTGGAGCAGACATAAATACTACAGTGTGTCAAGTGAGAGGAGTCACATTGGCAAGATAGTGATAGATTGGAGAGTGGGAGGGATGTTGAAACCACACAAAGGGTATGAATGTAGGGAAGGCACTTGTTGACCAGCCCTCTGCTTATTTTATTTATATATTTGTGAGCGCTTCTTCCAATTCACTTGCTTGCCGGCCACCTCTCACTCATCTATCCCCCCCACTCTCAATTTCTAGCTGAATGGGGCAAACGTACAAAAATAACAGATATGATCAGCTGAAATTCAGTGTGATCCATGGTGGCAGCTTATATTTTCACTACCACACCAAATAAACAAGGCAGAAATCAAAACAGCTCATTTCCCAGGGAGGAGGCTTTGTTCTTAATTAGCTGTCAACATGAGGTTGCATGATCACCAGGAGGATTAATTTACTCCCTAACACACGGTGCACCTCCCAGAGGAAAATCCTAGAACCCAAGTAGTAGACAGAGAGAGAATTGGTCCTGGCAGGAGTGTGGAAGGAGATAGGTAGTATAACTGAGGTGTAGATGATCTGTTTCTAAATCTCTCCTTCAGACTTCCTGGCCCCAAACTTACAGCTGAAATCTTTAAGTAGGAAATGTAATTAGCAACCAGGCCCCATTCTTTATGCTCTCCAGTTTTGCAGCCTATCTAGCATCCTATGCAAACTTCACAGAATATCCCAAACCCTTGAAAAGAAATTGTATACAACCATTAGATGGCACGATAGCACTTTTCAGTAATAAACAGGATTGTTGCTTTTTGAAGCTCAGGTTGTTGAAGACTGAATGGTGGTATTAAGTTAAAGAAAAAGAATCCTGTTTCCCATCACACTGGATATTATCAGTCTAATGCAGGAGAGGAAGCTCAGGTTGTACCTGATCTTTCTCATTATATTTCCTTGCCAGGATGAAGAGGAGAAAGAGGAAAATATTCTGCATGCCTTTTGTGCTCTGGTTACTCCCAGACCTGCAGGCAGGGTTTAATGCTATTAAGCTGAATAATCCAGACTTTGTTTATCTGTGCAGCTGTCTTGGAAGATTAGTGGGAAACTGTGATAGGGAGTTGGAGGGGCAAGAGGCTTCTTAAGTGTGGGCTTGGGCATGTGTTGTACGTCTTTTCCTTGCTGTGTAAATATATATGCAATCTCAGCACCCAATTTCTGCTTTAACCTGTTCCTGTCTTCTCGGTGCTAGGTGTTGAATGTGCCACGGATATTGACGAATGCGAAGACAACCCCTGTCAAAATGGGGGTGCCTGTGAGGATGGTATTGCTGACTACATATGCCATTGCATCCTTGGCCCAGATGGCACGGCATGGGGTGGGAAGAACTGTTCCGTGGAGCTCACTGGGTGCCAGAGCCACAGCTGCCAAAACGAGGCCTTTTGCATCCCCACCTACAAGTCTGAGGTCCACGGATATCTGTGTCAATGCCGCCCTGGATACTATGGCCCTATGTGTTCCATATCTACCACCTTCTCCTTCACGTCAAGCATTTACCTCTTTATCAACATGTCTGCGAACACTGAGAGCACAAGTGATACAACAGGGGGTCACCTAACCAGTGTGGCTCTCAGATTCCGGACCACCCTTCCTGATGCCGTTCTGTTCTATCGAGGCCACCAGACGGAACACCTTTATCTGGAGCTCTCTGCTGGACTTCTGCACGTCACAATTTTGATAAATGATGCCACATCATCTTTCACCATGGACTCGCCGCAGGTGGATGATGGCCAGTGGCATAAAGCGGAGGTCCTTCTGCAAGATTCTCTTGAGCTCAAGCTGTGGCATGAATCCTGTGAGGCAGGCGTTTGCCTTTTCAGACATTCTCTTGGAGAGACAGCCCCTGCTTCCCTGCTCCCTTCCTTCCTGCAAATATATATTGGGGGCGTGGACGAGGAGTTAATAGCTCACCCCACAAAGAGTTTCATCGGTTGCCTAGAAGACTTGCACATTGACATGAAGGTTGTCCTCCCACAAGATGTGGCTGGATTGCAACCTTCTGGATTCCAGCTTGGCTGTGAGAGGACGGAGTGGTGTCGCTCTGAACCTTGTTTACATGGTGGCCGGTGCATCGATCTCTGGGCGGACTTCCAGTGTGACTGTACTCGGCCTTACGAAGGCCGGATGTGCAACTATGGTGAGTAATGAGCCAGGTCTCCTCTTGGTCCTTTTGACAGCGGGATGGGTAAACATAAACCTCTACTGTTTGCTATTCACTGCCCGGAATGGCTTTGGGCTAGATGGGTGGTATACAAACCAAACCAAACCAAACCAAACCAAACCAAACCAAACCAAATCAAATCAATAAATGGGATGGTCATATTGACTCGCAAGGCAAAGGCAGTTCATATTTCACATGCTGGACCTTGAAGAAGAAACAAGCCACTTTTCTTGGCTCTTCAAGCTCATTTTAGCAGACACATCGAGAGACTGATAAAAAGATAGGGCTTAAAGAGCCACAGAGGTTAAAATGCTGGCCACCAACACTGAAAAACAGGCAATTGTGTATGGCAAATTATGACCCACAAGGGTTTGTTGCCACAGCCTGGGTATGTGGGTTGTTGTCCTGCAGAACTACCACCAGTCTGAAATTATCTCCAAGAGATAAAAAGGCCAATGGTAGACTCAGAGGTGGCATGGTCCTCCCAGTTTGGCCATGACATGTTTTCCCCCTATTTCCACAGAGTCTCCTGCAGCAACATTTGGCCAAGACGACTCCTTGAGCTTTGCCACTTTTACAGTTAGCAACAGTCTTGGGATGAACTTCAACCTATCGTTCTTCATCCGGACTCTCAAGCCCAGTGGTCTGGTGCTCCAAATCAGCAGCCAAAGTGAAATGTTCCTTACAGTGTATCTGAAAGATGGGCAGCTCTTCGTAGACGCACCGCCTACTGCCCCCATCGGGCCTTCTGGATACCTGGCTGATGGGACGAAGCACTTTGTGATGCTTTCCTTCCATGACGGTCTAGTTCATGCTGTCCGTTTGAACCAAGAGGAGGCGCTAGGACCTCTGGTGGTGACTCCTCTCCTCACCGGTTCCAAGATTCATGTAGGAGGGCTCCCTGACCAAGAGAACATCAGCAACTGGGGAGGGCATTTCAAAGGCTGCCTTCAGGATGTACAGCTCAATCATCACCAGTTGCAGCTTTTTTCACATCCAGCCAGTAACAGTTTTCTGCAAGAGGTGTATGTGGGGGAACCTACTAATGTTGGTTTAGGATGCGTCTCAGATGACACCTGCAAGGTAAGGAGACTGCTATTCTCCAGTTTCCTCTCACTTACACCATGCATGGAAAAAATGCTTCCATGACCTTAATTAAAGGTGGGTCTTAATGGATCATTAATGCTGTGCCGCACGAGGCCTTTCCAGCCCAATTTTGATTTCCCTACTCAGGCCAGTCAGATTTCCCAAGATGCTCAAAAGAGGCTTAATGAAACACTGTATACACAGTTCTTGCTGTATCTATATATTGCTCTAGCCTTCGCAATCCTCACAGGGAAGAGGAGAAACTTTAGGGAGGGTATGTTGCTCACCGCCTCCCAAGTCTTTATTACTGTCTACCTCAAGGGATGTTTTTGCTATACTCTAAAACAGGCATGTCCAAACTTTGGCCCTCCAGATGTTTTGGACCACAACTCCCACAGTCCTTTGTCATTGGCAAGCTAAGCTTAGAATTCTGGGAGTTATGGTCCAAAACCTCAGGAGGGCCGAAGTTTGGACATGCCTTCTCTAAGACCTTCAGAAGTGCCTCTCCATTTCATTTCCACTGCTGGAAAACCAGCATCACTTTCCCTGATCATGTTCTTTTTTTGCCTTTCAGTCTGTACCCTGCCTCAATGGCGGCCACTGCACTGTCACCTGGAATGACTTTAACTGCAGCTGCCCCAGCAACTTCACCGGCAAACGCTGCGAGGAGAAAGTTTGGTGCAAAGGCGAGCCGTGTCCTCAAGGCACAACTTGCACTGATGTCCCGTCTGGTTATGTTTGTGAGTTCTGCTCTGGGATCTTTGGGCTATCGCACATGTGGCCTTTAATTTATGAGGTTAAATGGCATCTGAAGCATTGCACGAATCCAATCCTTTTGGTGCCAGTACGAATGCTGATAAAGGTCCTTGTTCTATCAAACACAACGTGCCCTTTAGAAGACGAACTATGTATACAAAAAAAGCTTAAGTGTGTTGAGGGATAGGGAATTACTCATCTGTGTCAAATGGACTATTGCACACTTCTTGAAAATTTATTAATACTCTATGTGCAGTCGTATATTTAGGTTCTATATTTGTTTGGAACTTCCGTAGTTAGCCTAGCCTCTATTACTACCTTCTAGTCACACTTAATAAAGTCTGTACATAGTTCTCCTTTGTTGTCCACAGTCAAAAGGATCAGGAGCTTTTCACTAACTGCATGCAAATCTGGAGAGACAGTGGAGACTTCCACCCCTCCCCCTGTGTCCTAAGGGCCAACAAGTGTCATTTCTGGATAATCAGTTCCTAGTAGAAGACTCCCCTAAGTGCTTCAGTTTGGCACAGGGCATCTGCTCATGGAATCACAGAATAATGGAGTTAGAAGGGGCCTCTTAAGGCCATCAAGTTTAACCCTCTTCTCAAGGCAGGAATCCAAATCAAAGCAGATCTGACAGATGGTGGTCCAGTTTTCTTTTGAATGCCTCCAGTGTTGGAGCCCTCACCACCTCCCAAGGTAATTGCTGATTCTCCGAGTTGTTTAACCGCGGTGTCCCTCTGCCTCCTTCTTGCAGGTCTGGCCAATGCCACCTTCTTTGAGCAGAATGCAGTCGAGTTCTCCACCAACACAACGATCACCAGATCTCTGCACAGCCTCCGCCTGGACTTCAGAACACGGGATGAAGATGCTGTCTTGCTGCAAGCTGTAGAGGAGATAGATTCTCTCTTGGTGGCCATCCATAATTCATCTCTGCTGGTGGAGATCAGGAGTGGGAACGGTGTTGAGGGAGTGAACTTCCTTAGTGAAGCGTCTGTCTCGGACGGCTCCTGGCATAAGCTGGTGTTGTCCATGGAAGAGCCATCAGCTGTTTCCTCAAGGTGGCATCTCTGTCTGGACAGATCCATGAACACAACCCTTGAGGGGAATGCCGGGAATCTGGACTTCCTAAAAAGCAAGACGGTCATCGTCCTAGGCAAGAACTTCACCGGCTGCCTTGGACATGCAGATATTGGTGGCGTGTTTCTCCCACTGGCTGTGCCCAACACATATCCCCAGCCAGAGCAGTTCTTACAGATGAACGGCGGAGAGGCCCTCCTGGGCTGCCATGGAGCAGATGTCTGCTCCTCCGGCCCCTGCCAGCATGGTGGCTCTTGCCAGGACCTTTTCAACGCCTTCAGCTGCACCTGCGATCCTGGCTGGGAGGGGCTGCTGTGTCAGACCAACATCGATGACTGCGAATCCAGCCCCTGCCTTCACGGGGAGTGCAGGGATGAGGTGGGAGACTTCCAGTGTGAGTGCCACAAGGGCTATATTGGGAAGCGCTGCCAAATCAACGTGGATGACTGCATCAGGCACCAGTGCCAGAACGGAGGGACCTGCGTCGACGGGGTCTACAGCTACTCCTGCAAGTGCCCTCCCCAGTTCACAGGCCCTCTCTGCGAGTAAGCACTGTCCAGGGGGTGGGGCAGGAAAAGACGAGGTGTGGTGGGCACCTCCGCCAGGAAAACCCGCCTTGGTTGCATCATATAGAATGACCCTTACTATGATTGTTTTTTGTGTTTTTACCAGGTGGCCATTCCCACCTGAACAGTGCGGCAAGAACTTCACCTGTTTGAATGGCGGAAAATGTATCAGTGGGCCTTGGGGAGCCAACTGTACCTGCAAACCAGGCTACACAGGGAGAAAGTAAGTTGGGAGTTCCTTCTCCCCTCCCTCCTCCCCCCATAAGTCCTCTAAACAGCGCTTATAGCAAAGGCAGCCTCCAAAATCATCTATGGGCATGGCTATGGAAGCTAATTTTATGCCAGGGCATCCTTTAAGAGCAGCAACTAAGACGTGGGACTCCCTGCCAGATAGCTCCATCTCTATGGAGCTTCCAGCAGGCAATAGGGTGCCAGAGGTTAAAACTCATTTTTGAACTGATTTTTTAAATTGTTTAAAATGTATTTTTGTTTACAATTGGTTTAAACAACATCATTGCAATACTCTGAGAGCCCTGGTGGGCAGAAAAGGAATAAGTAACTTTAGTAAAAAATA
This sequence comes from Phrynocephalus forsythii, assembly GCA_029282475.1. Taxonomy (NCBI): domain Eukaryota; kingdom Metazoa; phylum Chordata; class Lepidosauria; order Squamata; family Agamidae; genus Phrynocephalus; species Phrynocephalus forsythii. The sequence continues at coordinate 7,708,066 of JAPFRF010000018.1, forward strand.
TGGTTGGATTCCACACAGTGTACATCACTAGATAGATTGATCAACCTCAGAGAGTCTTTTCACCAACCAAGGAGACAGTCAGGTCCATATAGGAGTTTCAGGGAAAGGTAGAGCTATGACACAAATAAACTAAGTGATTTTCAGAAGGGGAACCCTTTTCAGCTTCCCTGTTTAACAAGAGATCCCTCTGGCTGTTCCACAGTAGACATTGTTCTTCCTTAGCCAAGAGAGTAGTGCTTCATTTGTGCCATATCTTCCACAAGGCCAGCCATCAAAAAAGTTTTCCATGCTCACTAATTAAAAATGAAGAGACCAAAACAAGTCCTTTTCCCCAGTCTGCTCAGGTGACACCCCCCCCCCTTGCATCACCATCTGTTTAATGCGGTGGTTTCACTGTCGCTCTCATTTTATCCTCAGATGCCAGATCAACATCAATGAATGTGACCCCAACCCCTGCCAGAATGGAGGGACCTGCCAAGATTCAGTAAACCGGTACCGATGTGTGTGCAGTGCCAGCTACACTGGAGAGCGTTGTGATGTGGATGTAAGCAAACTGTTCTTCTTTTCTTTGCCTAGTGGCAGGTCGTGTTTTTCTCCTGAGGTTCAGAAGGAGAGTAAATTGGCTGAGTCATTGCCATGGGAAGAAACTGACATAAAACTATAGAATCAAGATACAGAAGTACTGAACCTTCAGTAAAACCTTTGTTTGTTTTTTTGTCTGTTCTGGCAATCTCAACAAGATGAGAATCCTCAAAGGAATTTTAATACCCTATGAGATTCCTCATTTCCAGGCAGGAGGAAGAAAGATGTAAAGAACCATTAAGAGATTCAATTCCTAACCTGAATTTCAGCTACTTGTACTATTGTACACTTGTACTATTGTTCAAGTTGTACAGTTTTGTGCATAAGTGGCAATTGTGCTCAAAAGGATGAAAAAATGTCAATAATTTTGCGCACAAAAAACCCATCGTTCTCACTAGCATGAAAACTTTGGTAACAATTAGGGATGTGATTTTTGTGCTTCTGGACTTCCATTCCCAGAATCTCCTCAATTTCTGGGAACTGTAGCACAGAAATCCAAATCAGATCACTTCTAGGATTCATGGTCATACACCACCACCACCCCCCAGTAATTTTATTGGTACCTCTTCTGGCCTTGCTTCCTGGGAGTTGTAGTTTTTGTAGAATCCAGAAATGCATTCCCCATATATTACAGGTGCACCAGATCAATGAGGGAGGATTGCAAAAGAGGGGAGGTTGTAAGAGGTGGGGTGGTGGGAAGCACACAATTCCTAGGTCTCTCTTGAGGTTTTTATGCCTCTGCACACAAGAGATGTGAACCAGTTTTTGTTTTAAGGATCTGTTTGACTATAGTAGATATGGAAATGATATTAGCGCTACTGACTTTGATTAGCGATTGAATATTTGCTGTTTGGCTGGCCAGACAATGGAGGAAATCTGCCTTGGATGGGCGCTCCTCCCCCCCCCCATAAATGCATGTGGCTGCATGAGGGCCAAAGAACATACTAACTGGGATTGCATGAACCCTCCCCTCCTCCCCCCCATCCCCATCCTTACTGCATGTGGGCAGGGGAGGCAGACTCACTGCTGTTGCTGTCACAGAGATGCCTCTCACAGGACGCATCTGAACAAATCCTTTGCATGCTTGAGCCCAAGGCAGTACCTTCTTGCTACAGGTGCTCCTTGGCGCTGGTCCCTCCCCATTCGGCTTTTCTGTATGCTAGTGCTTGTTCCGCTGCCTCTTCTATTTCATCCCGCCATTGCTATACCACAACTAACCAATGCAGTCAGCAGAGTCTAGTTCTGAATAATGCATCCTTGCAGGTTGTCTCCACTTCCCCTTTGGGGGGGAAAGCATCTTTTGAGATGAAATATCATGACATTTGACAGACAGCCCCAGTCAGACATTGGCACATTCTTCTCCTGCATAGGAAGGGAACACACGACCAGGGCCAGAAACAGGCACTGCCAGTGGCTTTTTTTTGTACTGTGTAACCAAATTGACCCGACAGATTTCAGGGTGGAATCGGCTTGTCCCACCCAACGCGAAGGAAATGTTTGTTTAAAACTGTTCTCTAATACAGACAAGCCCCACTCTAGTTCCACACCATCTTTGATAGATCCAATTTAGAGCAAGGATTTAGAGCTCAGAATCTACCCAATTACCTGCTTATAAATCTCTCCCCGTTTCTCTCTGTTAAGCGAGCAGTACTTTTCTGGCACTCATCTTAACTGCTGAGCCTGCACACAGCTGTTTTTAGTAAGGCTTATGTTAATCCCATGTTCCCAGTAAGGTTCTGCAAGTAAGTTCTGAACCACAGGCCACTGCCTCTCTTGGACTGTAGTGATCAGCTTCTACAGGAAATTTCTGTAGCTGAGAGAATCGAGTCCCTTCTTAGAGTGGGGAATACAGGTTTAGTAGAAATGCCAAGACATTAAGCTCCCCCCCCCCCCGCTTCTCGAGGAGAACTACACCAAAAGCATTCGGAGCTTCCTATTTAATTCAGTGCCACATGATTGTGGGAAGATGTCTTCATATAAGAAGAACACCCCTCTAGGAAATGCTCTTAGTTCAGCCCTGTTGCCTCATCAGGGCTTGAAAAATGCTGGCCTTTTACACATCTGCATAAGTCCAAGGCTTACATATAGACAACTTCTCATTTTTAGCCATTGGTGCTCCTTGAGGATCAAGTTGAGAACTTCTGCCATTTTTGTTTACAAGTGTCTAAAAGGCTTGTTTAGAATTGGGCTGTGCCTTTAGGAACAGATTCCACAACATGCTTCTCTAGTGCCTGCTTTTTGTGGGTGAAAAAAATTCAGCCCCTTGTCCTGCTTTCTTTAGTACGAAACCATGTCAAGACAACCCCTGTTTGCTCTTCATCCTTTGCCTGCTTTAAACATTTAACGGGATAGCACGTCATCCCCCTACTGCACATCCTCTTTCAAGTACAGCGAGCTGCCTAGCAGCTCTCCCGTCCAGACTCATTGTTTTTCCATTAATTTCTCTTGCAGAGAGGGACTCCGGGCGCTCTCTTCCCGTTCCCATTTATTGAAGTAGCGGTGCCGGTAGCCTGCGGTTGCTTGCTGCTACTCATTATTATCCTCGTTCTTATGATTCTCACGGCCCGGAAGAGGCGTCAGTCAGAGGGGACCTACAGTCCGAGCCAACAGGAGGTGGCAGGAGCCCGCTTGGAGATGGACAGTGTATTAAAGGTGCCACCGGAGGAACGTTTAATATAGGCACCGCTCAAGCAAGAAAAATAAAGAAGTGCCTTTGCAAAGCCTGCACTGAAGCGCTGGGCTTGTCCTGAGCTATGTGCTGCTCACTCTTCTCACCTGACTCCTTAAAGGATGAATAGGGCCGCGGGAATTGTGAAAATGTTTGGAGTGGCTGCACCACAGAAGCAGCAGCTGCCATTCCTCGTCCCCATCTTTCTTGGTTCTTCCCCAGAGGCAGCAGTTAGTTAGGCACCCCTTTAGATTCATCCTCCACAGCTCGAGGTGCAGAGCATGAGGTCCTGCCCTCAGATGTCTGTGGAAAGACTGCTGGGATGGGCAGAACATCTGGCTGCCTCTCCAGATGGCCCATGGAACTTTCCCGTGACCATTGGCATTATCTAGCCTTCAACAGCAACAGCACTGCTGATCCTGCCTCCCCTGTAGACATGGTGCAGGTGATGGGTGACCACTGGTATCCACTGAATATGTTTACACAAACTGTTGTGTTTTTAAATCAGTCTGTTTAGTGATCTATTAATGTCATTTGTTTAGAGGGCTCAGTTCAGCTGCTCAGTTCTGAATGAGAAGCAGAGTGAGGAGAAAGCAGAGAGGACCTAAATGCCAAGAGGCAGGTTCAGAGCACCTTGAGGTGGCAAACTTAGGCTAGAGATGGACCAGAAAGGGATGGCTACACCTGGTTGCTATCGTGTGGTAGGTACTCTTGTAAACTGCCACTGCGCAGCCACTGTCAATACCAAGTGATCCTCTGTAAACACCTTCAGCTGGCTTCCTGCCTGTGGGTACTCGTAGATGGCCGAGCTGTGGACAGAAGTACACAGGGACTGTACTCTTTTCTAGTTGTCTGAAATATGGTAGCAAGAGGTCAATAATATCTTGTTCCACCACAGCGCCCCGCCTGGGCCCAAATCAGCAGTTCCACCCTGGTGGGAGCTGTGGGAGCTGCTGGTGCCATTTTGCTTATTACCATCTTTGCTGCCTCTGTTGTTGCCATGAAGAAAAGGAGGGCCACTCAAGGAACTTACAGTCCTAGCCGGCAAGAAAAAGATGGTGCACGAGTGGAGATGTGGAATGTCATTAAGTTGCCACCTCTGGAGCGACTGATCTGAAGAAAAGATGGGCTTCAACTGGAAATCTGAACGGAAAAGCTCACCGTCTCTCTGCTGTGCTTTCTGGAGGCAATTTCATTTGCAGCGCAACCAAGCAGACCAGTGACGTGGCACCAAAAAACAACAACAGTAACACAATGGGTAGCCTGTGACAACTTACGTTTGGCAAATGGCAAGCCAGCAATGCAGGGACACAAAAGAGAGCATTCCAGCACCGGAGGTTCTGCTGTCAGTCCGTGCAGATACGTGTTCAATGGCCTGTACTGCTCATCTGTTTACAGCGAGAGGCTGAGCACCGGCCAGGACTGGGAACTCAGAACAAACTGTGCAGCAGCTGTTAGCGGAGAGCGGCCGGGGAGGTAGAAAAGAGCTGGATAACAAAGACCGGAGTAAGCGCTTTTGTATGTGACCCAATTAACGCAGCTTCAAAATCCGCGGATAAACAGTCTTCCTGGCTTTTCTCCTGACAACTAACTGAACAGAACATTTGTAATCCCCCCCTCCCACTGGTGGTGGTGGGGAGGGTCAGAGGTTACCTGCTTGGATGACCCACTTGACCACAATCGACTGCCAAGGATGAACTGCAGCATGTTGGCCTATAGTGCCTTGTAAACAAGTTACCTGAGACAGTGTTAAGTGTTTCACTGTGAACAAGAAGAACTACTGACAGCTACATTTTTGGAAGCAGATAATGAGAATTCCTGGCAAAGGCTCTCCTCAGAACCACACCACGGGCTGTTTGACAAAGTCCTCATTCACAAGGGAGGGTTCAGGGTGTCTGTGCAAAAACGAATTTCTTCCCGCTTTGTTTCTTTTTTACATTTATCCCAGCGTTTCTGCTTCATCAAGCAGTTCGGGTCATCTAGGAGCAAAACTCTGCCACAGAAAATGAGGACAGCACGGACAGAGACACACTGGGCAAAATGTAGAGAAACCTTGTATAGAAGTTGGGGGGGGGCAGACTGAGGAGACCCTAACCCACAAACATGCTCACCTCTTCCTGTCATGGAAGAGAAGGGTGACCACTGAAACATTCCCAGTAAACTTTTGGAGAGCTGCATGCCAACTCAGCATACCCCATGGTAGCAAAATGAGGCAACCTTGACAGTTTTGCATTACTGATGTGCACCAGCACAAGCCCAGGGCACATGGTTTCCTTTTCTTGTTACAGCCAAGAGCAGGTCACAGAAATTACCATTTGAGAAGGCAATGGTGGCCCTGGCCCAGAAAGAGAACTCACCTTTTGTTGAGGGGAGAACAGATTTCTTCCTAAGCCATGTACCAGAGACAGCATGAACACCTGCCTGCATGTGGCCAACTGGGGCCTAAAACAATTAGCATTTCAATGCTGTTGCAGCTAATGGCAGTGAGAAATATTTGAGCAAAATATTATGCTCCCAAAAGCCAAAGCCCTGTTTAATAAGAGGAGGTGTGAATTCCCACAGACATTTGCAGAAAGAAAACAACCAGGCTGCTTTTTTTGCCTGCTATTCCTGCTTAGAGATACATACAGTCCTGGGCAGGCTGCCTTCCATATTTTGGAAATGCAAAAGGTCCAGTGAAAAGAGGAGGGACCTAGATACTACAGAGCGAGGCCACCTCTCATAACACTTGGGAACTGGAAGGGCCACATAGCTTCCTCTCCAACTGAGTTCTTACAGTTAGGCCTGGAGCCCCCGGCAGGGCCTAGTTAAACAGAAATCAGCTAGACCCTGACAGGACAAAGCCAGAGAAAAGATGGAGCCAGAAGCAAAGTCCAGTGCTAACAGCAGGATCCCAGTACTCTTCGTCACATTAACAGGATCATTCATGCCCCACAACTGCAGCAAGCACATCAAGGAAAAGTGCAAAACCTAGTATGGTGGTGGTGGTGGGGGACGGAGGCGGACGACTGAAAGTGTGTTGAAGGAGGTAAGAACCCAAGAGTAAGTAGAAACTAAGCAGGTCTCTTGAGAGAGAATGCTGCCCAGAAAAGCTGTAATAGATGGCTCTGGTAAATAAATGTAGCTGCTTGTTATGGGGGGAAAAAACAGAAACTGTGTCTCTAAGACATAAACTCTTGGGAAGAAAAAAAAACTTCACCACCTCTCGTCTATAGCGATAGCAAGGCCTTGAGTACGGAGCACAGTCTGTAGGCCCATCATTTGAACCAGTGTTGTTTTGTTCACCCTCCTCAAAAATCGGAGGCCTCAGAGAAGTTAGTTAATGGGGGTTCACCACCCTTAGAAGGCCAAAATAAAGAACCACAGGGTAGCCCCCTGTTCCAGGAGCCAAAACAAAGACTCACAGGGAAGCCTCCTGTTCCAGGAGCCACTTGACCCTAGTTCAGGCACTTGCTGTGAGCTCATCAAGGAGACCCTCTTCCCAGCCTGTACCACCTGAAGAAATGCTGCTACCTAACAAGTTATCAACACACACTGGAAGAGACACGTCCTTTCCCCCCACAAAGAATCATCATCTCACGACTGTTTTTAGGTGGCAACAAGCCTGGACTAGTTAGCTCACCAAAGGAGTCTCACTCTTCACTTTACACTGTCACACTGCACCAAAATGGGTTTGTGAACCAGTCTCCAAATAAATACCCCTACTCTGAGTAATCTGGTAGTAGCCCTTTGTCTGAGGTCTCCTCCTGCTTCCTTTTTATTAATAAGACTTGCCTCATTCTCGCCTAGCACCATAAACACACACCCTCCTGCCATGGGTACTAATCTGTTCTTAGCTATCCAGCTGTTTAATTTATGGATGTATTTTTGTTTTCCACTGTGAATTTAACTTACTTTTGATATTTGGTTTTGGATATATTTTTTCACTATGAAATGCTTTTTTAAAAAAAAAAGACTGGTGAATGTTGTAATAAAACTTTGCATCACTGTGTACAGATTACATTGCGCCATGCAAACATTCATTCACAGTTAAAACGAAAGGAAGATCTGGGAAGGAAGTCTGAGGGCGCTCTGGAAACCCACCCAAGACTATCAGTGGCTCCCTAATCCATTTTAGTGAGTGACTCAATATAGCTACGAAGCAAATGGTAATTAACGTGGAAGGGCTGAGAGCAAAGACTGTCAACAGTGCTCAGCGTTAGACAGGATGCACTGTTTTCAAGCATTTTTATCATTGCCAACCGTTCTCTTTCAGCAGTTAGCCATCATGAAGGTGCAATATCACAGCAGCTCTAAGAGGGGCTAGTTTGGCAATGTAATTTTTTAATTCCTCTTTAGTACTTTTGGCAGATAAGAACCTAAACATTCTGACTTCAGTTAGCACGTTAGAGGCACAGCTTCCATCTCTCTTCCCAGTATATCCTGAGGTCACCTAATTATTTGTCAAGGTGCTTCATTCTACAGACTACAGAGATGGAGCAAACAGTACCTGATCCCAAGGAGGCTGGCATTAAAGTAAGTATTTCTGACAGTGTGAGAAAGTTGTGAAGAACCATTTTCATACGATTATGTATTATACTGAATGTTTACATCCCTCAAGGGTTCTATCCCCTATCAATGCTGCTCTCCCTGACTTTGGTAAGAAAGTTGGTCCTGCTAGTTTTACTCCTAAATAACCAATCCTGATGCTTGAGTTAACTGGTAGTGTTGAAAAACACAGTGGCTAAAAGTCTGTTGTGTCGTTAGGCTGATACAATGTATCAGAAATAAAACATTTCTGATGTCTCCCTGAAAGTTCTGGGGCTCCTATGGCATCCCTTTCCTTGTCAGCAAGCTGTTGAGAGTGACAGAAAAGGACAGCATTTGGCTTCTGAATATCATTGCCATCAGAATGATTTTACTGCCCCAAGTTTTGGAAAATAAAAACTTCTGTGTGGCCCCCCCAATACCACCTCCACAGTGAAAGGGATCACAAGGGAATCTCAGAATATTTGGGTGGGGTGGGGTGGGGAGGAATCGGAAATTTTTAGTTTCTGAAAACCTGCCACGCGCCTCAGCCTTATGTGGTTCAAGTTATGGTGCTAGATTTCAACTAGTGTTTAAAAGAATTCTGTTGAAGTTAACTTGCAGAAAAATGCCATGAGCTAGTCTCTATAGTTAGTAAGTAGCAACCTCATGCCAGATGACAGAACTCTGTTAAGATTTGCCAGAGCCAGACATGTACAGAGTCAAGCATAACTGATCCAATTATTATTGTCCTTCGCAGTCCAATTGAAGGTTTATAAACTGGAATGGTCTCAACTGAGAACACCCCCTGCCTCTTTAAAACAACATACAGTATCTGTTAGGATGTTCTCCAGTGCTTATGTACAGCAGCACCTTAAAACTAGTTTCCTTCACTACTGTTGTTCTTAGGAAGCCGAGGCAGGAGGTGTAGAACTCCAGTTCCTACTGTGTCTGATAAAGCAACTGGCTTTGAATGCGGAATAAAAGGAGACTGACCTCCCTTTCCCAGTTTATTGCAGTTTATATGCAGGGCTAAACAGGAACTCTGAAATGGTTGTACAGCTAGCAGGCATGAGTGGTACATGTTTCTCAACTCTTCGGGAGCAGTGTTTCAACAGGGGCCTTTGCACATACCTGGGAGCTCAAGAGGGTTCCAAGGTGGTTGGTCCAGTCATTTCACAAAAGATGGGGAAACAGCTTGCATTCTGTCTGACCACAGGGTTTCATTCTACAGGCAGTGTAATGGAGTAGATAAAATTTTAAATAGTATTGTCATTTTACACAGAACAGCTAATGGCATCAGTCCCTGCTGCCTATCCATAACTACTTGAGCAACCTAGGATGAAGCAGGGTGGTGGAGGATGCAGCGTTGTGAATATATCACACTGGTCCAAATCTAAAGCCCTCTTAATGCATGTCCTTTATTGAGCAGCAGCCACCCAGGTGCCTTCTAGCACCCATCTGCAGGCTCTGAAGGCAGCCACCATCCTCTGTCAGCAACCCAACTCCGTAAAGGAAGCCGACACTCACTCATTTAGTGGACTTTAAATATTTTACTATTCAGAACTAGGCAATATCAAAAACATCTTTTTCCCCCAGCAAAAAAGAGAGAATACAAAACAGAGAGAATGCCTCGTAAAAGCAACAATAGTTGATAGAAGTATGATAAACGCAAAAACAGTGCCAAGAGGTGACCCGCTGACTCTCAGAATCTGGAGGAATCAGGTATGTCCTTGCATTGTACAGGCGTGAGCATGAAGACAGAAGCCTAAATAATACTTTAGCAGCAGGAAGAAAACCTTACAGAGGTCACGGAAACGGAATACACTGGAGAGAAAGAGAAGTGTTGAAGAGGACTGAATTCCCGTGAGTGTGCAAGGGGACCCCTTGGGTTTGCAAGCTGAAGATCTTGCTTAATTACTGCCTAACAGTAAATTAAAAACGAAGATCTAGCCAGCTATATAAAAAAAAAATCTAACCCACCCATCCACTCCGCCAAATTAAGTGTCAAAGTAAGGGTGGAGAAATAATAAGCTGTTGACCTAAGGTACTGATGCTTTTGCAGGGCTGTGAGAGGCCAGCAGCCAAGGTATCAATTGGTCCTTGATTCATTTTGGGCTTTCCTACCCATGATCTGATTCATTCCAGCTGCCTTCTCCATTCTCCAATGGAGCCTTGACAGATCCCTTGGGCTGTCTTTTAAGTAGAGTAGTAAACATTGAAGGCCATTACTTGGACTTAAAAATATCTTTGACAAATCCACACGGCTTGCCATTTCCTAGTTCTGCAAGCTTTGCTTCATCTTACCATGATTAGAAAGCCCTCAAACTAGCCTTTCCCAAGATGCTGCCATCCAGACAATGTTACTGTTCTAACACCAGTCATCCCAGTTTAGGGGTCGTGGGGGCTGTAGGTCAATGTATCAAAAGGAGGCAAGGGCTGGGGAATGGTGCTTTATACCTTGGTCGTCTCTCTTGTTGGGAATAAAATAAGGTACTATTACACCTAGTTGCACGACTGCCACCTAGTAACAGTTTTATATATCTATTTATATATTCAGTTATATGTAATGATATTAACACAGTTAGAGAGGAGTTGAGAGGTGTGAAGGGCATTGGAAACCTCACTCTAAAAAGACCACTGCTGGTGATTCTGATTCTCTGATTGTTATGAAGGGACGCTTAGTCCTACCCCTAGCAAGCTTTGTGTGGCACTCAGGTGTCAGTCCTGAATTTGGGATGTGGAGGGGATGGTCTGTAGCAAGGAAGGCTTCCCCACAGCATGCAGCGTTTGGAAGACCAGGGCGTTCAATGAGTTGCATGTCCAGTCAGGCCAACATTGTGTCTGCAGAAGAGAAGTGGACAACAGAAAGACGTAGTTCAAAAGCCCATTGAGTGATGCCGCTTGCATGAGGCATTTACATGTGAAAGCAAACAGAATTTGCAGCCCATGAAAACACACAAGAGACTTTGAATTCAATACTGAACACATTGTTGAGGAAGTGAGTCTTCAGCCTGGAGTGGGTTGGGGTGGAAGCAGGTCATAACTGCAGGTACAGAAGGGGGAGGGGCAGAAAAAGACCTGGGGAATCAACCGGACATTCTCCAGTTGTTAGCTTTGGGAAATTTGGAAGAGTGGTCTTTATTTCCCATACTCCCCCTGATCACCATTTAGGCAGTGCGCAGACATGATGGACAGGAAATGGGACAAGACCAGTGACGGCTCCACTGGGCCACCCTGGTGTCGTAACAGTGTCTAGCCAGGACATCCTGCCAACAGCAGAACAGGAGCTGGTAACTAGGAACTGACTTTTGGCTGGCTAATCCTGCCATTCCAATGGAATACTGTGATTTTTGTACTGGCTCAAGAGACAACCCAGAAAAGAATTAAGATAGGTGCCCACAAGACAAGTCACTCGAATGTTTCCCACTGTCTTCTCAATTGCTCTACTTTACCTGGCGTAACTGAAATCTCCTGCTTGGTCTTATTTAACAAGTCTTCAAAGGGGTCTTTTGGCTGAGGTTTAGCCTGAGATCTGGAGGCCTGTAACACTGCCTCTGCAACTTTGGCCTTGGGAGGAACCAGTGGAAGGTCATTGGGCCTTGCAACAAGCTTCGGCTTGGCCTCTGTTTTGGAGGCAGAATGAGCGAGGGGCAATGTCCGGATTTTAGAAGGGCCACACAACGGTGCTGGCTGTGTGGCATTGCTTTGGGAAAGAGGTTGAGAAGGGGGCGTCATTGCTGGAGACTGGGCAAAGAGGTTGGGCATGGAGAGCGTCAGAGGGTTTGGAGGAGGCCTCTGGGGTGGTTGGTAGAAAGTGGAATTCGAAGTGATGAAGCTGGAGCTGTAAGCATGGCCCAGGGAGGGTACAAAGGGGCTACTGGGGGGCCTAACCAGAGAGAACGGCAGAGGCGCAGGCACTGCCTGCACAAATGGGTTGAGAGAAGCCTGTGCAAATGGTGCCACGGCTGTAGGGTATCCCAGTGGCTGAGCAAACGGTGCTGATCCCGGTGGCATAAGGTCACCTGCTGTTGAAGGAAAGCCAGATGCAGGGTTAGGAGATACTGAGCCCAAGAGACTAGTATCCTGACAGCTCCCTCCTTTCAATGGATCTAGGAGGGCAAGAAGGAAGTCGCTGTCACTGTTGGTGCCCTCCACAGAGATTCTGACTGGCTGTAGCATTTCTGCTCCACTGGAGGTGCTGGTCAAAGCCTGGGGATGGGGACAGGCGAAGCCAGCAGGTTGTCTGAATTCAGGGTTGAGAGAGGTATTTTTGGCTCCAAAAGTCTCCGGCATGATCTCTGAGGCCAAGGTGCTGTGTCCAGAAAGAGAGGCTGCCACTTCAGGCAGTGCCTGTTGCTTGGAAGATCTGGGCACAGGCGGTGGTGGGACAATACCCAATTCTGGCGTCTTCCTGCCCTGCGGTCTTGGAATGGTAATGCTCCCTTGTGGAGAAGGGGTGCTGCCAGCATCTTTCTCCGAGATGTCCAGGATGCTGTCTCTGCTTCGGGGCCTCAGTGGGACTGGGGGCGCATGTCCAAGAGTAGCATACGCCCTCTCTGGGGAGCTCTGGGAGTATTTGGAGGGAATTGCCATGTCGTCGTGGCCCAAGCCCCACAGCTGCTTGTAGGGATGGGAAAGCTTCATCCCTGGAGAAGCCCAGTTTTTTTCATAAAAGCAAGGATCCATTCTCTGCCAGAAAACACCCAGTACATCAGTGAGTTTTCCTGAGCCCTTCCATTTCAAACCTACCTTCCACACCCTCCTAGCACGAGGCTCTATATGAACAAAGTCTCCCCCTCCCTTCCACTTCACCCTACTTTACCAGGAACTGCCTAAATGAGCACCCAAACCCTCCTTGTTACTTCTCTCTCTCCTCCTCCTCTCACTGTTTTGCTCATCCAGAACTCATCACCAAGCGCCCAGCTTATCAGCATCTCCTGCCTTGTGAATCGACACACTCTTTTCTCTGATCCGTGTCAGCCTGACAAGTTTCCCTGCCTCTTTCAGTCCTCACGCGGACCTTCTTGTGCACCCAACCAGCCACATACCTGGTAGTCAAAGGTAGACTGCTGATCTGCATCATCCTTGGGAATCCTTAAGTCTTCCAGGCTCTTAGCCTGGCTGAGAGTCTGGGGCTCTATGTCCAGGCCTGTGAAAATGCTTTCCATGAGACTGATTTCCGCGGGGATGTCTGGCGTAGGAAGGTTGGCACGGCCAGAGTCTTTTAGCTGCTCGGGACTCGTTTCTTCTCCATCTGCGCTATCAGACTCCTTCAGGGCACGGTAAGGCTGAGGCCTGGTAGAAAAAGAAAACACTTGTTGACCTGAGACACATGCTCTCTGAAGAATGCAGAAACGGGCTTCACGGTTAAGACCAGCAGGAAAATCTCACGACACTTCCAAAGAATAAAAGCCCAGTAAAGCATTCCAGGCGGGGTTTGTGCTCCTGCTTTCAAATGCAACTAGATCTGAAATGTGGCCATGTTGCCTGGGTTGCTTCCATCCACCACTGATTTTGGAATGGTGGGTCACAGAGAGAACGTGAAGAACTGCACCAGCCAAAGATTGAATGCCAGTGCCATCCAACTGCTGTTCCTTCAGTGAAGCTGTCCCTGGTTTTTAGACCCAGAGTGATCACAAACTAATTTAGATTTGCTGCTTTCTTAGAAGACTCATATGACACAGTAGCACCTAGGTCCAGGTGAAACACCTCTTTAAGGCATGAAAAATGCATTTATAACAGCAAAATCAGTGACGTTGGGGAAATGTGTAGGGATAATTCAGTGGGGAAAGGCTTTTTGAGCACTGCCTGGATCTTTTGTGGCTGGTGCTTTCAACAGTGAGGAGGAAACAGGAGGAAGTGCTCAGACTTTGAAGACAGGCTTCAACAATGGAAATCATCACTTCAACAATGGAAATCATCCTTAATGCAGCTGCTTACATGCAAAACAAACTCAAGTGGGGACTTGGAAGGAATCAGTGAATGAACAGATCTGGGAAACAAGCTCCTTGAACATCAATAAGCCAATCCCCTGAACAGGTATAGGTCAGAATTTTGGAATCAGCCTGCAGCACAAGGAACACTGTTGCTGGACCTCCTTGCTTTACACAAGAAACTGACTGCTCATCACACATCTTTGCCAAGACAGGGCCACTGCCTCTCCTGCCCTAGGCAAAGTCCCTTTTCCTCTGCTGCAGCCGACTCCATGCAAGCCGCTCCTGGTGCTTCCCCAAGGAAAGGACCAATGATTAAACTGGTGTCACCTTATCAAGAAACACCACAGTCCATTATGGAAGAGAGAGAATCTATTGTAGGGCTTATTGAGAAATAAGTGCTAAGCAGCACTGCTCTTCTGTATCCTGGCAAATGGGCCTTGAACACTTTGTGATTTGCATGTCGGCTCTGCATGTGAGGGAGATGGCAGTGCAATGCGCATCCAATTAACACCACAAACTGACATGCTTTTCCACAGTGATTGGCATTTGACTGGCAGCCAGTCTCAGTGTGCCCTTTAAACAAGGCTCGAGATTGAGGAAAACACTGGAGAATCACCAAGAAACAGCAACAATATGAGGGGCCCCTGTCTCTCTTTGTTGCCTTGATAAACTACACCCTGAAAACTTATTAGCAAAGGCTTATTATGTTCCCTGTTAGAGAAGGTAGTGCTGTTTGTTCAGATGTGATGGTGGCTGCCTCATTATCACTGAATGCAATGTGGATTTGTTTGGTGTGGGACTGAAGGCTCTGGACAGTGGCAGGAATTCACCTGTGTGTTAATTCCCAGACTGTTAATTCCAACAACTAAGGGCCTTTTCACATGACCCCTAAGATCCGCTGGCCACTTAAATTCGGACCAGAGATCTTGGGGGTTCGTTGCTCTTCCTGCGTCCCCACCCCTCCGCACTTCCTTGCTCCTGTCTGCGTGAGGGGAGGGAGAAAAAAAGGGACAAAAGAATGCAGGCTCACCTCCGTTTGCCGGTCCGAGCCGCCCCCAGCCGCATTCCTTCTCTTAAAGGGGCGGGAGGCAAACAACAACAACAAAGAAGCGAGGAGAGCCCGCACTCACCAGATTACATCCGGATTTGGTGATTTTCACCCTCCGAGAGCAGGTACCTAAAAAGTGCGCTGGGACGCGCTTAGGTGGGCGTGGTCGCACTTAATTATCTGTAAACTCCGGAGCTGGTAGGGAAACAATTTTAAGCTCCGGAGCTGGGAGCCATTTGCGGCAGAGTTTAGGGGTTGTGTAGAAAGGGCCTATGATCATACATGGCCTTGAGACACCAAACTCTGATCCAGCCCCCTTACTTGTAAGTTATAATCATATTGTGTCATCAGGCTTGTATTTCTTAGCCTCCTTTAGCTATGCCTTTGCTTAATGTTCCTTGTGCTGCTGGCTGCTCAATCAAAGACATCAGAAAGGAGCAATGGTATCCAGGAGCTGCAGAAAAATTGGTACCAGTAAGTGAACTGCCCGAAAGCTCTCAACTTCACATGGAAAGCAAAAGGAGAACCATAGCTGGGGATTCATGATAGAAAAACAAAAAGGCCTCCCCCACTACTACACTCTTGGGGGTAACATAGCCTGGCATGGATCTATGCAGGGACATGCGGACACACAGACATGCCACAGAAACACCCAAGCAAGGGAAAGACCAATACGTCAGCGGGGTGTGCTTGTGCTCCAAGCATGGAAAGGGAGCAGTGCTGGCTAAGGCGGCAAAGAGTCAAGGTATAGACCATTCAAAGGGAGTAGAGAAGAGGAAGCTGTCAGAGAAGGCGGAGCCAGGGTCGTCTTCCTGAGGAAACTCATCGCCGGAAGAGTCCTCCGAGAGAAAGACCGTATAATGGCGGGTGGGCTTTACCGAGCTGAAGGAGACAGGGAAAGGAGAGGGAAAGGAGGTTACTGAGCTGCACCTGCAGAGGGAAAGACAAACAGAAGAAAAGTGGCAAATGTCTCTGAACTGGCAGGCCTAGATTTGGACAAAGTTGGGAGACAGAGGGAAGCTGGAGTCAGAAAGACTGTCCAATCCAAGGCTTCCTGAAGTGAGGACTTAGCATCACATATATATGCTGCATTTCTCCTGCAGATCCAGGCTCATCCTTGAAGGTTGTGCCTCATGTCTGTCCTGCTTTGGTTCCTGAGAGATGGCAGTGGCCAGAAATCCAGCAGGAAATAACACCCCCCCACACACACACACACAAACACACAGTGCTCAGCAGCTAAAGGAGCCCTGTGGCTGAGGGCAGGCACCTGACTCTCAAATGACTACCCCCTGATTGACAGTTGCTCTATCAGGGTGCAGGAGCCCTTCTGAGGAAACACAAATACAAAGTGGTACCTTGTATAAAGGAATTAATTCGTTCCAAATGAAATTCTGTTGAGCAAATTTTCCTTTGTACAAATTTTGCATAGGAATGCATTGAAAACGGAGTAATCCCTAATCACGACCGTTTTTCTGTTGTATAGATTCGCCTCATAGGTGATTCAGTTAAGCAATTTTCCCCAATCTCTGGATATTTTTTTCCTTTAAGCGGATTTTCTGTTAAACAAACCTCTTGCTATATGAGGGTCCACTGTATCTGTAATCTAAATCTCAACGGGGAACCTGTCCACCATGTGAGAAAACCATCGAGAATGAATGCTACTCAAGAGGATGTGGTAAGTCAAGAGATGAGCAAAGCATAAAGCACTTACTCCTTCCAAATGCAGCCCCTTTACTTGCATTCTATTTTTTTCTAAAAGATGGCTGAAAAGGAGGTGTACTCGTGCGTGTATTGAAAGAATGCATGCACACACTACAGCTCCTAAGTGCTAGTTAGTATTTTCTCTGCAGTTTCTCTCATGATTTGGTTAAGTTCTCTGCAGTTGACTGTTCTACTCTTGCACTCAGTCACACACACACACACACACACACACACACACACACACACACACACACACACACACACAATATGAAGTTTAGATAAATGTATTGATTTGCCAGGCAGACATGTGTGCAGTTTATACTGGGGTTTGTTATCACCCCACCCCCAACTGCACAACACTGTAAAATTGTCCCACATTGGTTTCTTATGTGTCCATTAGAATGCAGACGTATAAAAAGCTGCTTTGGTATGTACAGATTCAGACGACTGCACTGCCTAGCTTGCTTTCGACATTTTGGTGAGCAACACTGCTGCAGGACTTCTGTATTTCCCAACTCTACTCATAAATAGTGGGAATTGAAAGAGCTAAATTCTGAAAGAAGAGCATTGCTGTACCATGAACTGAGTGTAGCCCTTTTTCTAACAACACAGGAAGGCATCTTATACTGAATCAGGCAACTGGATCCACCCAATAGGCCTGCCTGCATTCCTCAACACTACCTGAAGATGCTAAAGATTGAATCTAGGGTCTTTTGTGTTCCAAGTCATGGACTCTTGCCACTCTGCTGCAACTCTTGACTCACTGCTATCCTAGGACTTGTTCCTTTGCAGGGTAAGGCATCCAGGGTGAACCGAGGTACTTTACCGAACATCATATTAATCTAAATTGCTTTATACATGATTTGAGGAGTCTCCAGAATCAAAGGGAACATGAGGAGTTTCTCCCCATTTTTACAGAGAAACTGAACTGAAACTTGACAGGAATTTCCTTGCACACTACATTTTTCAGTCATGAATTCCCAAACGTGACATGTCATGGGTGAATCAACTTCTGTAAAACAACAGAGCATTCCAAGAATGTGGAACGGATCAGCAGACACATTTTTTTCCTTGAGCGTCTTAAGCTGTTCTTGGGCAAGGCTCTGGGGAGCACGTTTTCAGGCTTAAGGTAGGTGTTGTTGAGCATTTTGTTTTGAATTTGACTAACTAAAATTCAAGAAAAATTATCATTAGGTAAGTAGGAGCTAAAATGAAGAGACTGAGAATTGTGTCAGATTTCCAAACTATTTTAGATAGTGTTTCCACTTCTCCTCAAATATGGGTTCTATAGCTAAGTCATGACTAGATTAAATCATTCGGAGCTCCCTGATTCCCTATAGAGAGAGAACATATTCAAGCAACTGAGGTTCTCAGTGTTTTCAGTGAACTGATATACAGACAGAACACATAGTGCTCTCCCACTACTGTAAGTTTAGATGCCTCTAGTTTCCTGCTTGGAGGCATCAGGCAGACTTCCAGGGCATTTTCAGAGACCTGTGTATTCAGAGGCAAGAACTTAACCACCCCAAAGCCTGAAACCAGTTGATCTCCTTTCAATAAAGATGAACCTAAGCAAAATCTGTTGCTGCCAAATGACCACCTCTTGCGACAAAGCGAGACATTGCTGACAACCTGTTCAGATTTCAGCACCAAGTGTGATTTTGGTTAAAAGCGCTAAGGGACGAGAGCTTGAAGATGTCCAACTGTAAATTTTTTATTAGCTTGAGGCAGTTGAATCCAGTGCGAGCCTCTTCCCTCATTAACCCAATTCGGCTTCTCTCTCCTGCCGGCTGCCACCCACCACTCGCTCGCATTTCACACACAAAGAGCTGTCTCGGGAAAGGCGGTCGCAGCAAGCTAGCTACGAGGCAAGCGCGACAGTGGAGACTGCAGGGGAAAGCGACCTGTCCGTCACAGCGCCAGTCCTCGGTGTGTCTACATGATTGCTCGGGCTCCTGCCTCCCTAATCTTTTCACCGAGTTCCCATGCAGATGGCTTGCTGATCATCTTCTAATGTTTAGTTTAACATGTCTCCGGTTAGCGCCAGCATATGACAGTGCTGACAGTCGTAGCTGTTCCTTTTTAAATATCATGTCAGAAACACAGCGCAATAAAGCCAAGGATGCGCTCCACGGCTCTGCCTACCATTAGGAGAGTTGGCGCTTTGATTTTAATGAGGACAATCTGCATTTCGGGGGCTTCCAACCCCCCCTCTCCATGTGTCAGGATGCCTGGACAAATCAGCAGCACATCACGCTGGCCAAAACCCGAGTGCTGACAAATGTAGATATTTCAAATTTAATTGACACCTAAATGTACTTAAGGCAGATATAGGAAAAAGAAACAACAACAAAAGTATTTTTAAAAGTGTCTGATCAATGTGGATGGGCATCAGATGATAGGATTTCAGTAATCAGGAAGAATTAGTTACTTACAAGAAAGAGACTGATTTTATTCCCAATCTGAGGTTTGGCAGGTTTGGACAAAAGGCAGAACTGGCTGGCATTTTGCAGCCTCCAGCTATTCCTCAAGCTCTCCCCCACAGACATCTGGTACCAAAGTGGGCAAAGGCCTATTTGGGAAAATTAGATCTCCATTCCTAGACACACAGTGCTGCACTGGAACAGAAGACCACCCTTCTAGGGCATGCTCATCCAGACAGCACCCATGAGATTCACTTATATAATGGAGGCCAGAAAGAAGGAGCAGAGATAGGGTATAAACCATGATGCTTTTAGAGAAGATGTCTCAAACAAGTGAACGAAGCTGTGTTGAGAAGAAAGGTTCTAGTTCCCTCTAGAAATCCCATGATTTGGTTAAGTCAAACCTTTCATGCCAGCTCCACACACAAAAAAGATATATATCCTTCCTGGACAGTGAAGAAGGACTTTGATCTGGAGCAGGCTGTACACCTGTCCTCAGAGCTCTCCCAACATGGACTCAGCCAGTAGAAGCTCAAGCTGTGACAAGATGGAAAGACCTCAGCCTAAGCGACTAAAAGGAAATCAAACTCAGAATATGAACCTAAAGTGAACAACACATGAATTACATGTAATGAGGCAGGACCAGGTGCCGCTGAAGGCCCTGCATAGCACCCAATAAAATGACACCCACGCCTCATAGCGTGCTGTCAGACAGCACATGGCGTCTTCACATACCAGAAAAGAAAATGCCCAAATGTCACCAGGAGGTGACTATCATCTTTTTTGAAAAAGGAAAGAGTATTGCTTTGAGAAAGATGAGAAACGTGAATCCATATGCTTCAGCTCACCTGCTGCTCCAAACATTACCTAGATAAGGTGACTGAATGACAAGCAAGTGGCCTCCAAAAATAAGACGACAAAGAGCAAAACACAGGAAGAGTGCTGTCCCCCAGATGGTAGCTTTTACTCCAAGAGACAAGGACATCATCAGATGCTGTTGATGCCCCAGGGAAGTTCTCAAGGCGCTTGAAAATGGGGCCTGTAGAGAGGCCTTCTGTTCACCCCATAGTCCTCTCAGGGTATCTCTGTTTCAGCGTGAAGAAGGCCCAGAACGCCCAAAGGGATCAAATTACCTGCTTGGCACTTGGGGCCAAGAAAGCCTCAGAAGGTTTGTGGCATTCCCACAAAACAAATGTGGGAATGTCAACTGTCTATGACCTTTGGCTCGATGGCATATTCAGGCAGTTACCGTCTAAAATGATTATCTTTTTCTAACTCTTACAGAATGATGTACCAAGATAAATAGGGCACTTTTTGGAGTCCATATTTTTGACAAGTGACAATGGGAAAGTGGGCCATCATTCAACTTGTCTTATTTTTTTAATATATATATTTTAAATTCGAGCTGCTCCATACCTGTGCATATCTCTCCAAACGTAAGGAGTAAATTTACACAAGATGTACAAAAAATTAAAAATGGGAGGAATAGAGAGCAAAGCAAGTTACCTAAAAAGGCACCAATGTGTCAGAAGTGTTTAAAATGTATTTATTTTTAATTTAAAATATTTTACCCCAATGCTCTCCTTTAAAGGACAAATGTGTTTTACACATCAAGTGTTTTAAAGGCTCAGACGGCACCACACTACAAAATGTTGCCATACTTAGGCAAAACAGTATCAATTTTGTCATGTATTTCAACAGCCAGTCTATTTCTCATTGTTTCCCAAAAGAAGAGGATGCATGTTTGCAGGCACACTTCTTTAAAAGTCCACAAGTGCAGAGGTTTAATACAACTTCACCTCAAAGGAACTGCACTATCCCATTGCATGGATGGTTTCCCACTCTCTTCCACAAGAGGGCGATGATGTTCCACCCAAGGAGGCCCCTACTAAGTTCAGCTGCAGGCTTCCTACTGAAGAATCCAAAACACCCTTCAACCCCAAATCTGTTAAGCCAAGTTAAACAACTGAGGAAGGCTGTTGCCTCACTGCAGAAATCATATGCATTTTTTTCAGAACTTACTGTCTTTCTACTTTTCTTTCTTTTTGTGGGGGGCTGGGGTACACACCACACTGTTCCCTTTCTGGGCAAATAGATTTCCAAATAATTTGCACTTTATTGCTTGCAGTGACACATAGACAACACAAGTAATTCTGCCCTTACCCTTTGCACTCTTTTCAAAGGTGAAATGCAGAGAAATGCATACTCACTGTTCTGGACTTGAGGCAGAGGTCTTTCGGCCCTCGGTGGCTACATTACTCTTCGGCCTCCTGGCCACATGGGGTCTTGGAGGCCGGACCTATTTGACAGGAAGTGGAGAGATATTCCAATGGTTCTCTTAACAAGCTCTATAACGTGTACAACCCCTTAAAGAAATCAGTACTCCACCAGCTTTGAGGGGGATCCGCTTCCAACATGCCTGCAAATTACACTGCCTTTTGCTAAACCTCAGGTACACTATCAGCCAGATGCCTGGCGGTAAAAGTTGTATGGAGCACCAAAGATGGGGAAATAGATACAGGAAACCAACAAGTGGAGGGAAGCTTTTCTTTTTCAACTAAGGGCGTTTATACACGACCCCTAAACCCCAGGGCAAATGGCTCCCAGCTCCAGAGATTAAAAATGTTTACCCACCAGCTCCGGAGTTAAAGAGGAAATTAAGTGCGACCCCACCCACTTTAGCACGTCCCAGCGCAGCTTTCAGGTACCTGCTTTTTGGATGTGAAAATATTTGATCCAGTGTAAGGATAGTGAGTGCGGGGCTCTCCTGGCTTCCGTTTGTTCTTTTTTTGCGCCCCGCCCCTTTAAGAGATCTGAATGCTGCCGGGAACAAAAGGGAGGTAAACCGGTATTCTTTTCTTTCTTTTTTCTCCCTCCCTCGCGCAGCCAGCAACCAGGAAGTGCGGAGGGGGGTGGGGACAGAGAAAGAGCGAGGAACCCCTAAGATCTCTGGTCTGAATTTAAGTGGCCAGCGGATCTTAGGGGTCGTGTAAAAAGGCCCTAAGAGCTGCTCAACAGCACATCCATCTTTGGAATCATTCTGGGGAAAGATACAACTCAGCTTGGTTTACCGTGTGCATGAAGTAGGGGAACAAACAGCAGCAGGTGGCTTTGTTGGATTGTGAAACACAAGGTATGAACTCCCACAGCAAAGCCGGCAGATTGTAGGAACTGGGACTGAAAGGACCTATTTCAAATGCCTAAATGCCCAAACTCAATTCTGAGGAGCCACTTTTGAAGTGCTTAAAGTACCAGTTCCATATAGCCCAGAAGGATAGAAACAAACTTCTGAAGCCCTGAAGAATGATATTTATGCATTACAAAACAAGAATTCCATAGTTTAATACTTGACGCTCTTCACCATGTTCATTCATTTGCACCCTTAGTCTTCAAGACTTCTACATTGAAGGACTTGTTTAATGAAAGCGACCTACTTGTTAGCTAACATGCTTAGAGGCTTGCCATCTCTTGATTTACAACTTGTTTAAAAGGATCAACACAGGAATGGCATCTAAGGAAAGTGTCTCACAGACTGAAAAACTGAACAGAACTGCAAAGAAATTTGAGAAAAAAGAAATTTGGAAGTCTTTTTGCCAGGGATTTACATTTTGTTCAGTCCGGTTCAACAGAATATCAGTCTTTTTGTCCTTAACTGACCTATTAAAACATGCTTCCCAATCAAGTTATCAGAAGCAACATCTATCGCACAAGACACAACACTTCTGTCAGCAGGTCACAAGCAGGCAGAAATGGAAAAGGAGAAAAATTCACACTAACACATGGACTGGAGGCCAACCTTGTCTGTGTAGTTACAAAGAGAAGGGCCCAATATCAGCTTTAACTCATTTTGAAAGTATCAGATTTAAGGAGAAAATTAGTTTTAATTGGCACAGTCTTCCCCATCTCACATGCTCCTTTACCTTTTTACTACAGGGGCAGCCTCTAGACATGCCTATGAAGTCCATATAGCTTTAAATAGCTGCTTATCTCCATCCTATTTCCAAGGAAGGGCTTACAAAATTCACTGCACATGAATGCAGGTATCACATTTTTGACACATTGGTCCAGAGCTCACAGGAATATCAAGAATAGTTTCAGCACAGAGGTTGGGTGATCAGTTGGCAAAGACTGAAAAACAGGGAAACGGTTCTGCAATTTCCCGTTCTGCGGCAAGAATTCCACACGCAAACAAACCTGAAAACAACCCCCAAAGGGGAACATACATAGGCGCCCACAGCAAGATTGGCTCAAGTCAACCACGAGACATTTGTAAAATGAAGAAATGCACCTTCTAGTGTGCCCTTGTTCTCTTGCACAGTTGTGCTTTGACGCCTTAAATATGATCCTGGTTTACAGTCTCTCACTCTGATATTACTCTCTAGACTGACTTTTTTTTTTTTGGCTGGACTTGGCTATGACCAAAAAGAGTCACATTTTCCTCCTGACGGTTTGGTTTGCACAACAGTAAACACAACCAACACCGACAGGCCTGGGTTATAATGGAATAACCCTCTTGCATTTGAAATCCTCTCTCAGAGGTACTGGCATGAGTATGGCTGCAATTGGGAGCTGTAAGGATGCAGCCTGGGTCCCTAGAGAGACTCAATGCCCTTGCCCCATGGGAAGAAAAGAGGTCAGATGCCAGAGGCCTCGGAGACTGGGCTGCACACAAGGCTGACTCTCCCTCTGCAATCAAGACGGCTTAAGGAAGCGAATTTATGGCAGGAATGGAAGGATTAAGTTTGCGGCAACTTCGAGTGAACTTGCAAGGCGGAGAAACATGGGGGAAAAGAACAACAGAGCTAATTAGAGGAGCTGAGCTGTCAGAGCGCGGCTGCATGGCTCAGCGCCAGCAAACAAAAGGAATGGCTTGGCAATCAGCAGGATCGATGGAGGAGACTGCTTCATTAGGGATGATAAAACACAGAGAGAGGGAAAGGCAAGAGAGGGAGAGAGAGAGAGAGAGAGAGAGAGAGAGAAAGGGAGAGGGAAAACTGTTTAATTAAGCCTAAAGCTGGCTTGTCACTGTACTGAGAACACTTTCACCTTAGTGCAGGCCCTCTTGGGATGGGAAGGGCCCCGCCCCTGATGGCAACCCCACGATACCAGCAGACGGAACTGTGTGCCAAATCCTGGGAGGACCATTGCTGGGAGGGGGTTGGGTTGGGGAAAAGGCTAAATCCCAGCGGGATTTCATAACTGCATCAGACAAGCAGGATTAAAACGCACAGAGAATGCAAAAGCACTTTGCGTGTGCGCTTGCGCACGCTCCAGGACAGAGGGTAGATGCCAAACTCACGAGGACTGAATGGGCAGTTAAGAGGTCCCATTCCTACCTGGAGACACTGGCTACATTTTATGCCACTGGTGCCATCCGCTTCCTTTGCACAACAGGCAGGAATGTTATCACAGCCTTTGGCTCCAATGTATCAAGGGAAATTACCAGCAGCACAAAATGAATCAAAGTTCTGGAACCAAATTAGTACTGTAGAAACTGCCCAGAAAAAAACAACCATGGAATTGAGGGAGCTGCTGGCTTGAACAGAACCTGCTGAGAGGTAAAGGGAGAGGAGGGTCACTGGCTACCACCCAATATTTGAGCAAGGAAGATCTGGGGCCATCTCTAAATGATCCTGTGCAAGGTCAAAATTCTAAAATACTACAATGATGTGGCAGAAGATACAGGCAATTGGGGAGAAGCACATAATCTAGTCACATCTAGATTATATTATGCCACAGTTAAAAGAACTATACTGGCTATCAGTTTGCTCCCCAGGCTAGGTCTACAGTTTTGATATAAACCCATGAAGCTCTCGGCTGCTCAGGACCAAGATCCCTAAGAAAATGTCTGCACCCATACCGATCTCCCTGGCTGCAGCTGTCATCGACAGAATCTCTCCATGGTTGGGTAACATTTATCAGATGTACATCTGGTGGCAATCGGGGCTTTCTCTACGGTGTCAGCAGTACCCTGTCCTTCCAGAAACAGAGCACAGACTAATTTTGGTTGCAACTTAGGGACAAGCTGAAAACTCTTTCATTCACGTTTGACACGTAATGATTTACAACAAGTCTGCTTTGATTTTTAAAGCCTACTAACTACGCTCTACAGGGAAGTTTTGCTTTCGCGATGATGTACATTCATGTCATAATTTTGCGCTTGGAAACTTCAGATTGTGCAACAGTCCAGGTGCCAAGAGAAGCCTGCTGTTTCGAGGGCATGATGCTTCACAGGAAGCTGATCCACAGGGAGCTGATTGGGGTTGGAGCCAAGAGTCAGCATCTCACCCTTCCCACAGTTTGTGGGATAAAGAAAGAGATGGTAGATTATTTATATACTAAATGTGACCTGCTTAAAAGTGGGAAACCCAATGTTTCTGTAGCAAATGGCCTTTGATGAAGAGATTCTGGTTATTTAAAAAAACTTCTATGTATGCACACTCTCTTTGCAGACAACCAAATAGCAGCTGATACTATGCTGCTGAGGCTTATTAATGCATTGCATCTCGGAGATTACACCAACCTGGTGAAATGGCCTTTGATGCCAAATGCCAGTTCGACTTAAAACAAATTGATATTTGGCTTTCACTAGAAAAAGAAGTTTGTGACCCACAGTATTTTTACTATAAATACACAGGGGCAGTTTGCTTCCTGAGGAGGGTGTCCAGCATCAAGGACACCCTCCTGAACAACAGAGAAAGAAGCAATCAGCACCATCTTTGACACATGAAGGACAGGAAATTATCAACACACAAATCCACAGCAATGACTCGCTGTGCTCAACACCGACGGTTCAGACATGCACTCTGTAAACCCAGGAAACGTGCACTGGAAGAAAAGAGTAAATGGCACACCCAAGCCAGCTTCTAAGAAACAGGAAGAGTGCCCAAAGCAGTAGAAGAACTTCCCTAGTTAGTTTTAGCAAGATAAGTGGTCTTGAGTTCTTTTGAGCCAACTTTCACCCCCCCCCAAAAAAAAAATCAGATCAAAAGAGCCTACATCTTCTAGTAAAACTGGAATTCCCAGAGCCCAAACAAAGTGTTAGCAAGGCCTCAATGGACACCAGCATCCTTCTTTGGGTGGGAGTTGGAGTTGGAGAACATCTGGCAAGGCAGGTAAGTAAATCTCAACAAAATACTGCTAGTGGGGGTGGGGATACCTTTTTTAAAAAAACATTTTTAATTTATTTTCTACACTGAACCAAATAAAACAAATATGTTGCTTGTCTCCTGTCGTGTTACCAATTCAATGGTAGGGACACCATTTCTGACCACAGCTATTCATGAACCCAGTGGGATTATGTCACAAACAATGCCCTTTGCTGGAAGAGGGATTTGTTGGTAGATGGAGGCAGGTTATTGACAGGGATAATTAATGCAATCTTCATTTAGCAGTTTCAATACTGCCTTCATCACTCAGTATGCTCATTTCTGCACACCGCAGGAATCTCTATAGCAGGAAAATCAGGAGACAACATACACGATGAGGTCTAAGCTGTAGGGCTTTTAATTTTCAGACTGCCAATGCATGTTCTCCAGGTACTGCCCGTGCATGGGAAGCTGTTGGCCCACAGAAAGGCCAGAAGACAAAATTCCGTTAAGGAGCTTAGTTGTCCAGCAGCAACCTCAGCGACAGCCAATTTCAGGCATAGAGTGGGGAACAGATTTAACCCATGGGACATCATTCTCTTGAGTTATTCTGCTGCTGAAGTCTCACTGAAACAAACGGGAGCTCCGAGTACTGGAGGTGGTGACATCAAAGGCGCTATCTCAGTGGTTTTCTCTCCTCAAGGGGCTCTTATTCAACCTTTTCCCCCCTATTCAGTGAAGATTGTGAAGGGGAGATTCCCAGTGGACTGTGTTTTGAGTGACTATGCATGAGAGGAACATGGAAGACTATCCCACCCCTGTGAGGTCATTAGTCCCTGCAGATCAGTGCTGCCTGCAATGAATGGCAAGGTATCTCTGGGGTTCCAGAGAAGACAGCCCTCTCCAAGCACTATTTAAAGAAGAGGTCGTGCAGGCAAATAAGTTTGGGATTTTCGACATGCAAAACATGTGCTCTACCACAGTGTTACAGTGTGTCCCCCCACACACACACAACCACCTGGAATTTACTCCTCCATCATCACAATGTTCTGCACCAACATCAGACATATCCCATCCCTAGTCCCATGAAGGATAAATAAAGGGGGAAACATCCAGATTAGTGCAGATGTCCTAAAACAGTGTATTTGGTCTTGGAGGCTGCTGCAAGTCTTTAAAGACCTCGCAGCTAAAATTGTTATGCGAAGCCTAAAGATCTTAAATCTTCAAGGAATCACACCAGAACAAAGAGAAAGGTGTTGCAGGAGCAACAGTGGTAGGTCCTGTAGAAAACAGGCAGAGCAAAAGGCGGATTGCTTGATCAAAGAAAGGACAAAAGTTCCTGTTAGACTCGATATGAGATATGCAAGGCCCAACTAGTATTAAGTGCAGCTACAGAGCACAGAGGGTTAAAGATGGCAGCAGAGAGGTAAAGTGGCCGGTTTACTCACGGGCCTGGAGGACCGGTGGATCTTGGGAGGAGGTGGTCTTGCCGGCCGGATGCTCTGCTGCAGCATCAAAGTGAAAACTTCAGTTGTCAGCCTATTGAGCAACGAACCATCATGCAAACATGGCACATGCTTGATGTTCCAGCATGGCCTTAAACCCTCCACAGGGAAGATCTCCCTAAGCCTTTTGCAACTGATGGCGCCAACAAAACCCCAGTAGCAGGCATGGCCTAGTGGAGGAGTAAGTGTTCATCGCCCATCTTGTGCAAACTCCACCTTAGAATCTGTTCTGGCGATTAGAAAAATTCATGGAGGTGGTGATGTTTACTCAATGGCTATTGAGCTACCTCAGGAATCAGGACGCCAGTTTCATCAGGCACCATCCCTAATTTATTTGAGAAGGAATATCAGGACTTGACACCTATAGCGGTGGCTAAACCAAACAACCAGATTCATAAGCAGCACATCAGTAAGTTCCAGTTGATGGAGACAAAGCTGCTGCTGGTGGGACACTTGTGGACTTCCCAAAGGTGTGGTTGGTGGGACAACGGGAGGCAGGATGCGGGTTTAGAAGAACCTATGGCTTCACCAACCAGGGCTGCTTTTGCATTCTGGAAGATTGTTATACACCTTTCCTGTAACACACGCTGTGATTAATATGCAGCCCACGTTTGCAACATAAAGGCATCTAAAACATTTGCCTCCAATTTTTGCCTTTCTTAAAGGAACGGGGATGCGTAAGATAGCTGTGTCACCATTTTCTGTGCTCTTCTCTATACAAAGAGGTGGACATTTTTAGCAAATAAGTAAATCTAAAACACACCCAGAGATAGAGATTCTGCTCTGGTTTCCAGAACATTGCATCTAGGAAAAGTAGCATGTATCCCCCCCTCTTTTTCCAGTACTTCCCAAAAAAGCTTTCTACAGCTATGACTTTCTGTTCTTAACCACTGCTATAATGCAGTCCCTATTTCTCTAGCAAAGCAAAAGCAAACTTTTCTGCTTATATACTGCCCCATGGTCCTCAAAGCGTTTTCTGGGTGGTTCACAATTTATTTACGCAGGCTACACATTCCCCCAAGCTAGACACTCATTTTACCGACCTCGGAAGGATAGAACGCTGAGTCAACCTTAAGCTGGCTACCTAGGATTGAGCCCCAGGTCATGAGCACTATTATAGCTGCAGTACATCAGCTTAGATGAGGCTCTTTTAGCATGACAGAGAACAAGGAAGAACAGGAGGCATGCTACTGAGAGCTAGCACCGTGCTTCTCTTTTTGAGCTCTATAGCCCCTCTCCCCATCACAGTCCAAAAACATCTGTAGGACATAAAGATTGTTTTTACTATAACCAGTATCTGATTTGCAGTTAATTTGTTGATGCAGCAAAACATTGTTTTCAAAAGGTCAGGAGGGGAAGCTATGGTGGAATATCCGCTTAATTGCCTGTGCGTTAGAGACAAGACAATGGATGTCCACGCCAGTGTTTGCTGGAGGCAACCGGATCTGTCACAGGCCTGTTCTTGAAGGAACAGGTGGTGAAGAATCTTGGGAGGGGAGGCAGCAGCCTGGCAGTTAGACAAACAAGTAAATTCCTGCTCACAGATTGACTGGGAGCCAATTGCTCTGCTCGTTCCTTTACCTCCTTCTAGGCAGGGTTATGGTAATGGGCTTGATATATGCCTGCCTGGCCAGGATGGTCACCTGGAGATATCTGTGCAAGCATGGTCACTAGACAAGAGACGGTGTAACCAAGAAGCCAGCACACATCTACTCCAGCAACTAAACTGGTCTGGGGGATAAGTAAGTGGGCTGTATACTCTAAAAGCCCCCAATTGTATGAATAGACCTCTCACCTGCTGCTCCTACACCTCCTGCAGTCCAGCGGCCAAATATTACAGAATAAATGGCGGAATCGAGTTCTCAATAGTAATCCAGTAGCTTCCCAACGATATGCTCTCCCTCTCAAAAACTCAAGGCCAAACCAGAATCATTTTTCAGAAGTACTGCAAGAACACCTTCAAATCACACCTTGACTGGAGCAGCGTCCAGAGATCAGGAAAGTAAAGCCTGAAGCCTCTTTTCCAGCTCACACAATGCTACTTTCCACTCTGCCAAGTTAATGGATGAACGACCTAGCTTGGCAAACCGCTGTTTTGTGCAGCGGAAGACTCCGTCTGGCCTCTCAGTCAGCCAGGACCTTCAGAATGAGGACTGAAGCATGCAGAAAGGCAGTAACTAGGGCTGGGCTAGGGGGCATGATTGAGATTTATTAGATAATACATATTGTGGAGAAAATGTGAAAATAAGGTTTTCTTCTCTTCTATTAGTTAGAAATTATGATCATCTAAGGAAGTCCACAAATGGGAGATTCAGGACAGAGGAGGAACTGGGCTGGCTTTTTTTTTCCTGATCTGGTAGAACCCATCCTATGTGATTAATTCCTGAGACTGAGAAAGAAAATGATACAAGATTGATCAAACATGTTTAAAGTGGTCAGAGAATCCATAACTATTTCACTGCTCTCAAATGGGGATATTTCTTTTGGATAGAAGAGTGGGTTCCAGGTAGGTAGACAGTAAAGACCTCATGTTGTCTCTGGCCATGGAAATCAAGTGGAACCAAATTATCACAGGATGCTAGAGTCAGTGACGAAGACACATGTCTCAAATGTTTCCCCTCTAGCCAGCACAGAAATGCCTCCAACTGTTACCATTAAAAGGGTTATCTAAAATTTTAAAGCTAGCACAACCACATAGGTAGGATCTGCAAAACAGATCCAGTCTTGGATGAGAACTTTGCTTTCCAGCACATCTTAGCTTCTGAAGCACAAAACCCAGGTGCAAACCAATGAATTAAGTGCCCCCTGAGCATTTTCATGTTTGTGCCATGGCCAGTGGGCTCCCCATCTATGAAGGCGGCAGTGGCCATACACTTCCTGCCTATGTCAAGGAGCTTCCATGCCATGCTCAGCTTATACTCTGACCTCTGTGCCTTTGAGGCCTTGCTGCTATTAGAAAGACATTTGCAACATCCTAGTACAGTGTTGGTGAACCTATGGCACAGGTGCCAAATGTGGCACTCGGAGTCCTTTCTGTGGGCACCTGACATCACCCCTTCACAGCCACCTGTATTCAGGTTAAATTGCTGTATTGGCACTTTGGGAATAATTATTGGGTTTTGAATGCAGTTTGGGCACTCGGTCTCTAAAAGGTTCATCATCACTGTCCTAGTAGCATAGCATTCTACCTCTTGGAATTTCAGTTCATTAAGATTGATGATTTATAATATATAAGGCCTTTCTCTCCCTCACGCCTCCCTCACAGGTACATCTTGTGGGAACACATGAAAGAGCCTTCTCAGCTGCTGCACCCACACTCTGGAACTTCCTCCAGGTGGAGGCCAGGACTGCCCCCATCTCTGATGTCTTTCCGGAAACAGGCAAAGACCTTCCTCCTCAGGCAACCTTTCCCTGAATGATGGACTACCTACTGTCTCTTTTTATGACTCTACTGTACACGGTTACATAGAGTTTGTGTTTATAACCACTCATAACTTTGTGTTTATATCTCTCATTGTCTTTATGCTATATCTCTCCTTGTGTGATTGCATTGGCACTATGTTATCAATTGTTAGTTTTAATGTTGCCTTCTAATGCTGTAACAATTCCTTGTTTCTCAAACAATCTTAATTGGAATGGACTGTATATTGTCTCTCCTTACTGTAAGCCACCTTGGTTTCTTTTCCAAGGAGAAAGACGGGTTAAACATACTCAACAATCACTAACTAAATAAAATATCCACTCTTCCTGAGTAATATGACACCTGTTTGCTTGCATTATGAGCTCCGTTCCTTTGCAAGGGGTGGGGTGGGGGACAGAGTGACCACAAATTCTTTTCTAAGCCCTAGAAGTGTAATGGCTGAAATTAGAAGAAGAAGCAGGAATTGGTGAGAAGATCTCTTTGTGGGTTCCCCTTGAGACTTAAAAATAAACGAAAGCAAACCAAACGGGTCAGCCCAAGAAAGTGTCAGGACCGCATTCCGCCCGGCGTGCACAGGAAACCTGTCCATCCCTGGCTTCAGTGGTGTTTAAAATCACAGCTAATAGGTTAACAACTGTTTTTCTTCTGCTTCAAATGAAGAATATCAGAAAGCCGGGGGAATATTCGGCTTTCCAATTTGTACCGACTGCTCAGCGCTCCCTGCAATGTGTGTTTGACAGGGCTGACATTTTGTACTGCTGTGAGACGGGGAGGGGGGGCCACGCGTGTGACATTTTTATTCATGGTGGCGTACGCCCTTGTAATGATCAGCCCCGGTCGATGTGCTTACTGCAGCAGCCCCCGAGCCCTCGGAGAACAAACAGGAGTCGAAGGTACCAGCAGTTCGGCTGCCTTGTTAGGCACCACCAGGATCCTAACGAAGAGCAACGGCTGGAAAATTTCACTGTCAAATCCTCAAGGACATTGTCAGCAGAGAGCTCACTGCATATATTCCTCATTTAAACAATGGAAAATTTCACCTATAGAGTATTAAGCAAAAAGACAAAAAGCCAGGCCAGGTTTTAAAACTCTCTCATCTTTTCTCTTCTTTTTTTTTTTTTTAAACTGGTCATTCTCGGAGCTTCTCATGGGGCCGGTTGCAGGAATTCACACCTACAAAATCCTGGCAGACCGGCAGATTTAAGATGAATACCAATAATATAATGGGGAAGAGAGAGGAGGGACTTCTCTCTTGCTCCCCCTCCCCCGATGTGTGTGTGTGTGTGTGTGTGTGTGTGTGTGTGTGTGTGTGTGTGTGTGTGTGCGCTGCTATCATTCCTGAACTATGTCAGCATGCCGAGTTTTTGATAGTTCCGTATTAGGCTGATAATTCAGAGGGTTTGCATGTGAATCAGACACTACCTCAGCTGTACAGTTTAAGCTTATTACTGAAGATCGCAATACTTGGTGCCCCCAACTCAGGCTGCTAAATAGAAGGCCAAGAGAGAGAAAGGGCTAGAAGAAAGCTAGTTAGGTATTTTTTTCAACAGCAAGTGGTTTCTCGTGAGTCCAAGAGACTAGAACTAATAATCAGGATGGCTGGAAGTCAAGAAGAAAATCTAGAATTCCCACATACAGAGGAAGATTCGATATATTGCCAACGTAAGCCAAAGAGAGCAATACAGGCATTTTGGCCATAGTGAAAAAATACCTCATCAGGAAGACTTGGGCCAGTCATTGCTACCCAATTGGCATTGGAGAGGGACAGTTTGCCATGCTGCTGTCATCTGAGGTACCCCAAAAGAACCAGGGAAGGATGCCGAAACCTTTTGGGAAGGTGTTTACAATTCCAGAGGGGAAGGGGCTGCAGCCCACTTCTGGTATCAACTGTTGGGAGAACAGAATTCTACTGAAGCCCATTGGAACAAATAGATTTAAATTGCAA
This sequence comes from Phrynocephalus forsythii, assembly GCA_029282475.1. Classification (NCBI taxonomy): domain Eukaryota; kingdom Metazoa; phylum Chordata; class Lepidosauria; order Squamata; family Agamidae; genus Phrynocephalus; species Phrynocephalus forsythii. The sequence goes on from JAPFRF010000018.1 coordinate 7,740,892, forward strand.
CAACATTGGAAACTCTCACAAAGAGGTTTTCAAACCACAGTTAGTTGTCCTGAAGTCATCCCTGCGTCAGTCTAGCAGATTCCTGAGATTTCTTCCAACTTGACAGTTCTGGCTGCTTTCACACGACCCCTAAAATCCGCTGGCAACTTAAATGCAGATCCCCCCAACGTGGATTTTGTTCTGCTTCCTGTGTTCCCACCTCTGATTCTATTGCTTCTGTCTGCGGTGAGGGGAGAGAGAAAAAATGGAGGCTCATCTCTGCCTGCCGTCAGCAGCAGCAGCTAATTGTTCCAGCCCGTTAGGATTCCTGTCTGTTAAAAGGGGGGGGGACCCAACAAAAACAAACAAAAAGCAGAGGAGGGCCAGGCATGCAATGCTTTAAAACATCAACAAGGATTTTACCTCCTCGAGACCAGGTACTTGTAAAATGCGCTGGGGTGTGCTTAAGTGGGTGTGGTCGTACTTTATTTTTTTTAAAGTCCGCTGCTGGTGGGAACACAATTTTATGCTCCGCATCTGTGAGCATTTTGCAGCGGATTTTAGGGGTTGTGTGAAAGCAGCCTCTGTGGTTTTAGGCTTCTTGAGGCTTCTTCGCCACCCTTAAAAGGTCCTTCTGAGACTTTTTGGACCCGCTGGGAATAAAAACGGGGCCTTAATCACATCTGAGAGAGGGTTGATTGCCTTTGACCAAGAGGGGCATGGAATCAGACAGTGAATGTGGCTTAGTCACTGAGCTAAGGGTCTGTGGCTATATCCTGGGAAAGGTTTATAGAGAACAATAGGAAACACTCTGGACAAGAGGTTCAGAGATGATCAGATCAGCGATAAGGCAGCTTCCGCGTATCAGGAGTCGGTGCAGCTGAGGAGCAGGAAATGAGACAGCAAAACTCCAGGCTGCAACCATAGCCTGGAGTGGTCTCCCAAAGTCTCTCACTACACTTGAGATGATGAAGCTGAATTTGGATGAGTGTCTTTCTGACCTACCAGATAGATTCTCCCTGCCTTAACATCATGTGAATGTCTTTTTTCCTCTTGGTACTCCCTGCCAAGATTAAGTAGGAATCTCTGTCTCCCGTGCAGGTTGATGCACAGATACAGGCCTGTATGATGAAAGTCACATGGGTGGGCCACACGGCCATCACTCCCCTCCCACCCAGTACATCTCCTGCCCCAGTGATCTCATTCTGCAAAAGACACTGGCCTCTCCTACTCCTTTTCCTTGGGCCTCTTCCCCAACGTCCTGATTCTTCTAAAATGACTCTAAACAGTTGCCAACCCATGACTGCAGAGCACCGAGGCATGGAATTATGCTTGGGCAAGTAGCTCCGGATGCAAGGATGTACGCAGAAAAAACATTCTCTGCATTGCCCAGTTGCAGCACTGAACAGGTACAACAAGTCACCGCTCGTCTTACTTTTATGAGGAAAGCAGCAAGGTGGTGGCATTACTTTTTTTTATCACAGCTGCAAAAACCAAGAAAGCCCCTCTGCCATGTGGAGGGAAAAACTCCAACAGGATGGAAGCAAAAAGTCAACCAGATTGCTGTTTGGTTGCCCAGTCTTTTAGTTTGGATCTGTCCCCTCTGGCCAGCAGATTGGTGACTTCCAACTGCATTCATTCATTCCATTTCTTAGATGTATACCTCGCCCATCTGGCCGACAGTCCACTCTGCAACGCAGGAGGCCCACGCGGTTGGCCGCTAACTACACGCAGGCGCGCCTCCACGAGTTGACGTTGGCTCACCAGCCCCTTCTCCCTCCCCTTTCGGCTAATCTGTCACTTAATGAAGAAAAGAGCCCAGCATAGGACAGCCGGAGTGAGCTGCCGTCTCACTTTCAGCAGGCTGATTAAGGATGTTCCACCAACAGCAGCCAGCAGACCTCTTCCTGACAAAAAATAAATAGACTGTATGCAAATGTGTTTGTCACTCTTGACAGCACATCTCAATTAAGGCATCTTGCCGGGGCTGGTGGGCTGCAGAGCTACCTCAGCTACAGCAAACCCACTCGCATTATGATATAGGGGCCATGACCCTCATCGGCATGCGTGCATTTTTTTTTTTAGGGAGCGGATCCTGCTTCCCTTCATGTGACAGGCGCAAAAAGCGAGTGCTAACAGAGAGTCTTGCAAAGGAAGGGGAGAGGATGCGCCCCCTCGCCTTCATTTGCCTCTGCCGCTGCAGTGCCTGTTCTTCTTTTACCCCAATTTTCATTTCTTTATTTATATAATGGAGGTATGAATCTCTGCATTCTTACTGGGAGAGAACAAAACAGGAGCATCCACTCGGTATTTCTGAATTAAATACTACCTTTCTTTGAGAAAAGTGCTTTGAGAGCCTTTAGTATGTGTATCCTCAAGGTAAGGACAAAGGACAAAATCTGTGGAATGTGTTGTTAACAATGCAAAAGACAATCATTAGTATCTTCTGTTGGAGACAGACCTATACCCAGGCCAGTGGCTCAACTAAAGACAATGCCACGGGGGGGGGGGGGAATTGGCCATAGAGAAAAGAAGTGAGGATGGAGAAGAACCACAACATCTCCTCAATGATTTTGGACCCATCCTCTCCTGACTTACGATTCCTCCTTTGCCATGGCAAATCAACTTTCTCCACTTTCAGTAACACTACATGTTCTGGGGGAAGCCCCACCACCACCACAATGGCTTTTTTGGCATTCCCATTTCTTAAAAAAGACAAAGTCATAGTAATGGAAAAGAGGGACTAGAAGAGCCACAACAGGTCTATTAGCCTTAAACTCCGCAAATGGTAAATGAGGAATAAGTAGTTATGTTGAGTTAGTTTTCTGAAACAGAAATACATTTGAACTTGGACCTGTCTATTCATGCAAGGGGAAAAAACCATGCCCAGGGCTAGCCAAACCTAGAGATTTCATTCCAAATCCGGCACTCCTGTTCTAAAAATAATGAGCAGCATGGAGGTTTACACTGAAACAGTATTAAGACATATCAGTGGATGATGGTGACCTGCACATACAAAGATGTAAGTTTTTGTATGCATTTAAATAATTAAATCTGGTGTATCTACTGCTGTTTTAATTTTTTTAATGTTTGGAAAATATTACTAATAGTGCTCTTTCATATAATTATCTTTGAATCATGTCTAGTTCACATTGGTGTGTACAAAAATCCATGCTAATTCTCCCCTGACCCTTTAATATTTAATTCCACAGACTCAAGCACAAGATTAAGAATGATTATTAAAGTGTAACATTAAGAAGCATGATTAAAATTGGGACTGAGAAACCTAGTGGTGAGATAAAGGAGTCCCTCCCAAGGCCTGGCAAAGCACTGGCTCGAAAGTTGATTTCAGCAGAATAGCAGTATAACAGGTTTTTTTAAAAAAAAAAAAATTGCCCACTCCATTTCAGGTTGGTTTTTCACAAACTATATTGCTAGAGCCATGATAAAAATAACCAGCCCATGGAGCACCAGAGTCAATACAGAAATACGGAGCACGCTATTAAAGAGCCATTAATTGATTTTCCAACCTCAGTTCATTGCTTTTTCTGTTCAAAGTCTGGTGAGGTGATTATTATAATAAGGTGCACGCTGCTGACACTAATGATTGGGCTAGATAACAGAAGAACACCTTAAATGGAGGCACAGAGAACGAGAGAGCCACTATAATGGAACTGGAAGATGTTTCTTCCATGCAGGGTAATACAAGGCTCTCACGGATACACAGAAAATGCCACACAAGCAGACGGATACACAATACTTGTGTGTCATGCAAGGATAGCCTCAGATTTGGAGCCTGGTGGAGCTTGCAACATGTTCAGCTCAAGACTGAAAGTGGTGCACAGAAAGTCCGGGGAAGGCTTTTAGATGAAACAGACATCTACGCACCCACAAAATCCCACCCTGCTTGCACGCCACCCAGAGCTCTTGTTTCCTGGGAGCCCTTTGAAGCCTGAAAAAGAAATTCCAAACCTTTCAGCAATGTCCTTCAAAGGCTAACTGCTCACACTCAAGGTATCAAAACTCTCCTTCAGAATCCAGGCCCTGGAGCCATTTAGCTACACACCTGTCCAAAGTGTACAGTGATCGGCCGCCGGTCCTCTCGGAATTTTGGATCTCTTTTTTCATCCAGTGGGGAGGGTGCTGGCTGTGGCAGTGAGTCCTCTGGCACGGTCGGGCAGCCGTTCTCAGCAATGTCCTGCACAGTAGAGAAAAGTGAAACTGCATGGCCAGGAACATTCTTGATTAATTAAGGGTGAGGGGCAGAAAGGTGGTACTCAGGGACAAAACCGGTGGAAGAGCTTGGATGTTAAGGAATGATACATGCCGACGAGAAAAGCATAAATGAAAGAAACAATCAACGTATGGACAGTTGAAATGCTCTGTGCCATCACCAATTAAATGCAGAAGCAATCTACATCACAGAATAATTAAATGCCGTAAAAACTCAAGTTCAGTCAAAGCAGCCCAAAATTGAGAGATAAAGCCCAACACAAACAAAATTCTACCATCAATTAATTGGGCAAAAGTCAACTTGGTTAGCTCATCTTGTGCATGTCTCTGAGACTCTGAATGGCTGAATAAGGCCAGGGAGACCAAAGTTCAAATCTCTGTTTTTTTTTAAATCATAAAGCTGATGTAATGATTCCAGGATTTATTAGCCATTCTACAACCCACACAATGTCACCAAAATTAATCAAAACTGCATGAACAAGGCAGAACACCCTTCTCCCAGAAGCTTACCTCCGTTGTAAAATTACTTATGACACACCACTCTGTTTCAATTGCTCATTGCTCACATAGCGTTATATACAGTATTTATTCATGGCAGTAGTTTTAGAACAGTGATGGCAAACCTATGGCACGGGTGCCAAAGGTGGCACTCGGAGCCCTTTCTGTGGGCACCCAACATCACCCCTTCATAGCCACCTGTACACAGGTTAAATTACTGTATTGGCACTTTGCAAAAAAATTAGTGGGTTTTGAATTGCAGTTTGGGCACTCGGCCTCTAAAAGGTTCGCCATCACTGTTTTAGAACATCCCCCACCCCAATAAGATACTATTATGTTAAGTAATAGGTAAGCACTGCTTAAAAATAAAAAAAATATTGAAGCTAAAATGAGGTATGGTCACCGATATCTATTCTATCATAGAATCATAGAATGCTGCAATTGAATTGGAAGGAGCCTCTAAGGCGGCCTGTTTTCAAATTGCGAGTGGCCCCCAGCCTCTTCTCCCTGCCGCCTCAGCCTGTCATGCATCCCTGCCAGCCGGACCTTCCCCATACTGGATGGAAACATCAGCCTGCCGTTTTATGGTTTGCCTGCCTTCCCTGCCTCCGTCTGTTCCCCCTAGCCACCTGCCCAGCCTACCCACCCCTGGCTCCATTGCTGAAGCACCCTCCCCACCTCCTTGCATGTCCTAATGCAGCCGAATGGTTGGCCCCCATACATTTTTCACCTCACCAAATCTGGCCCTTCTTGCAAAAAGTTTGGACACCCCTGCTCTACGGCCATTGAACCCAACTCCCTGCTCAAAGCAGGATGCCAAAACAAACCAGATCTGGCAGATGGGGGTCCAATTTTCTCTTGAAGGCCTAAAACATTGGAGCGTTCACCACCTCCTGAGGCAAGAGGGATCCACTATCTTACTGCGCTAACAGTTAATAAATTCTTCCTGATATTCAGCTTAAATCTGGCTTCCCCTGTAGCCTGAGTCCATTATTGTGTGTCCCGCACTCATGAGTAACTCTTTTATAATCTGCTCCAGAATTTTTCCAGGGTTTGATGGCAGGCTGACAGTTCCCTGGTTCCTCTTTTTTTGGGGGGGGAGGGGGGAGGGGGAGATTGTACCAGTGTTAGCTCACCACCGGTCTTCTGATACTTCACCCACCTAAGTCTAAGTCTCAAGCAGGGATGGATCTTTACTATGACACTTTTCACTACAGATCCCAGGGATCAAGCCTGGTTTTTGCTACATACAAATCACATGGGCTAACTAATAAGTCATTTTGTTCCCTCTCTTGTTTATGTTAGAAGTTAGGTTGGATCTGGTATGGGTCTGTAAAAGGAACCTGTCCATCCACCTGAAGATGAGTCAGTGCAGCATTTTCAGAACAGTCATTACAGCTCCCGCTCCTCTTCCATTGGGATTCGTACACATAATTTCATTTTGCCGTGCACGAATCCGTTCAAATATAAATGGTCTACTGATTAATTAAAAGCTAGTAGGTTGACAGGGAGCTTTGAAGGACTTTTTAATCAGGCGCCAGTAAGGGCCTGTGCGAGTTGACAAGCCATAGGCTCTTGGCGTTTAAGAAATGTGGACCCTGGTTTCAGTAAAGGACTCTCTCTCTCTCTCTCTCTCTCTCTCTCTCTCTCTCTCTCTGTGTGTGTGTCCTCAAAGTACATAATGAAAGCATGTTGGATGCAAGACTTGGGGGGGGGCAGGAACAACAGAGACAAGCATGCAGGATCCCCTGGCCTAGAACATCAGAGAAGGAAAGACTTGGACAATCAAGTGATTGAACGAAGCCTAAAACACAGTGAGCCTTAGCCTTAAAAACTCTTTACAACAATGTTGAGGAAATAACGCTTGGTAAATATAGAGAAAGCGCCGCATGCACATGTGACCTCGCAGCCAACTCTTTTGATGGACTGACCTTTGACATGGCCCCCTCAAGTTCTACTCTTGCTCAAACACTTTAATGAGACATGTAAGCTGATAGCCAATTAGAAACTATTCTTTTGGACACAGGATGACCTAACGCACTGAGGTCAAATGAAACAAAGGACAGATGGACCTTATGAAGAGCTTTGTCTGCTCTACAGAGGAAAACAAGGTCCTTTTTTTTTCAGACCCAGGTGATGGAACCATGGTCTGACAAGTTTATTTATTTATTTATTTATTTATTTATTTATGGATTTATATCCCGCCCATCTTCCCTGGCGGGAACTCTGGGCAAGAAGTGTGGAAGAGGAAATTAAGACCTGGTTAAAAGAAATTTCCAAGGTAGAAAGTTGGAATGAATAAGACAAACATCTCCTCGCCTTTGTTGAAGGCAACAAAGTGTGACATGAAAGTGACAAGAGCCACAGATGTGAGCAATACAACTTGGTCAGGGGTTTCAAGGCCACCTTCTGTGGGAGCAAACAGGTTAGAGGGAAAGGGTCAGTACCACTGGTGTGGCAGGTGGCGGAAGCTCCCGTGGCATACATGCACCTCCTCAGAAGAACTTCAAAGTACACAAAGAGGGGGGTGTAAAAGAAAAGACAGAGAGGTGGATGGGGTGGGTAAGACCAAGGCTCAGAATTTTGTGAGACATTTTTGACCAAGACTGGGCTATTTTCACCTAGACTGCTTCTGCAAAATAAAATATACAAATAAATAAAGGGAGAAGGAGCCGTTCATCCACCACCCTGAGCCCGCCTTCAAACCCTGCAGTGTTCCCCATTTCGACACTGTCTGCAGTCCTTAGAGCTGTAGGTCTTTCCTTCCACTTAGGTCCTGCCACTGAGTGGGCCTCAAAAGAGCAGACTATGCCAGTTGAAGTCTAGTTCCTATATAGTTACATTGCATAGGACAGATGCTGTGAGAATGTTGCAGCTTCTCTTATCCTACATCAGACCTTTTGCACTGCCAGGTGAAGGATTTTCTGGGACCGCTAGAAGTATCCTCTTTCCCAGCATCCTAGAAAAATAAGCCGTCTTTTTCCTGGAAGTCTCACGCAGATTGTGAATACCAGTCGTGGTAAGGAACTTCCCTCTAATTTTGTCCACTGTGCTCTGTGACACACGTCCCACACCTGCTTCCTCAACGAACATCCTTTTCTGGACCCCAAACGCCCCTTTCATCAGCTCTCTGGTCCATCCCAGAGCATGCTGGCCCCCTCTGCTCTGTGTCTTGACACCCCCTTGAAAACGGCACTGAAGGTGGGGCAAACAGACTGAGCAGGAGGTCATATCCGGAAGTGACAGATCAAGCACCAGCTTCATTTATGGCCGATCCCTGCTGCTGCGCGCGTCCTTTCATTGAGCTCCAACTTGCAACCGTTTGCAGGAGGCAAGAAGGAAAAGAGCATCTTCTCCTCTCCCTTTGTGCTGCCCAATTCTGCGGCGTAGGGATTCAAAGGAGACAGAGTAATGGGACGGTGATTGAACGTGGGCCTCCTCCCATTGGTGAACTGAGGCAAATGGGTTGCCAACTTGCCTCTACTTTAGTGTGGGGGGTGGGGGAAGGCGCTGGGCATTAAACAGAAGCTGCCACATTGTTCTCCGTTAACAATCCTTTGCTCTCCATCCTAGGGAGGCTTCACAAATGATAGGAGACGCTTCTTAAAAACCGAGATCATAAATGAAGAACGGATGGAAAGGGAGCCCCATTCAATCTCAGAGATCATATTAGAGGAGGACCTTACATACACTGGGCTGACCTCTCCAGAGGTCAACTTGGCATCTTCCCTATTTGCAATTCAAACCCATGGCTGGAGCAGACCAAGGGCAAAAAACGGGCTCTTGATTATATGGGAAAGGTCACCATTGCTATGCACAGCCCGAGAAAGCCGTTTCCCCTTTCTTTGGTGCATTTTTTTTTTAAAAAAATCTTCTATTGTCATAGAGGAAAGGTACCCCCTTATTTGGCAACAGAGACTGCAAAGGTAAGGCTGAAGGTTTGGCACCCTTTGGCATCCGCCAGGGCACTTTTCATGTTAATGTTGAGAAATAGTCAGAGGAGCAAAAAGGGTCAGATCCAGAGCAGCCTCAAATTAGTCAGCCAGAAGAGAAGGGAGCACTACCACCCCGTCTTGGGGATGAGAGAAGAGAGGCTCCCAGCATATTCTTCTCTCTCTCTCTCTCTCTCTCTCTCTCTCTCTCTCTCTCTCTCTCTCTCTCTCTCTCTCTCTCATTCTCTCTCTCTCTCTCTCTCTCTCATTCTCTCTTCTCTCTCTCTCTCTCTCTCTCTCTCTCTCTCTCTCTCTCACACACACACACACACACACACACACACAACTTACAAAAGTAAGTAAAACCTGTCATTAGCGAACAAAACCAAAGGCGATTATCTGCTGAAGGAGAATAGGATGGGCTAATGGATCTGTCAACAGCCTGGTTCAAAGGTGTCCCCAGGAAACAGAAGGCTGTTCCTGAAAGAGCGCCATTCGTCTTCACCTCCAATACGGCTCTACGGCTACTTCTTCACCATGTTGTGTGTGGCAGAGTGAAAAGGAGAGCGTGTGTGTGTGGTGGTGGTGGTGGTGGTGGTGGTGGGAAATGACACATGAGAACTGAAGAGGAGCAACGGGCCTGAGTACCTGAAGAGGAGATATGGAGGGTTTTCTCCCGCTCTCAATTAAAAAAAAAAAGAACCAGGCTGAGAAGTAGTTTCAACAGTGGCTCAAGAGGCTCTGGAAAATACTGAAGGGATAGAGGAGGTTTTGTGAGGTAGGGGTGAGCTTTAGACCCCACTGACTGGGCTGGGACATGTGATTGAGGTTCAGAAGAAGTGAAACAACAGAAGATCAAATTTGAAGGGGCCCGGGGGTGGGGGAGGAAAGGAGAGCTGAGCAGGCTTTATAAATAATATGTATTTCCTGGGCCCTGTACAGCGATATGGAAAGACAAGGAGAGACATGAGGGGAAATAAGGCCACAGGCATTACAGGAGGGTGATGGAGCAAGCAGCTGGTGGCGGAAGATGCATGGGATCCCCAAGAGATGGTCCCAGGTCTACTCAATCCTGGTTGGGCACCAGAAGGGCAAAGCAGCCGACCTGCATGGCTGGACAGCTTTCTGCACCTTACCCAGGGAAACAGAGCCAGGGGGCATATTTTTACTCGGGAAGACTCAAGTGCAAATTCACCTTTTCCATTCATTCACTTTGAGGTACATTTCTTCTTTTCCTTTGATCACCCATCCACCCACCCACTCACCCACTCACCCCCCCCCCCCCCCCCCCCACCCCCCCCACACAGGGGTGGGGAGTCCGACATAGGAGGAGATAGAGAACTTGAATTTTCCTACCTCCTACCCTATCCCAATCTTCTTGTAAGCCATTTAGGCTACAGCTCCATCCTACTCTGCTCCAGAAAATGGATGAAAAGGTCTTCAACATATAATCATAGTGTTCTCTTATTTTTTATGGTGGAATTGGTTGACTAAATGCAACCATGTCAAATTGTGTAAATAGCTGGTGCCTAAGGTGGTTAATTAATGAATAAGTAGGATTACAATGTATGTTACTATGTTATGTTAATGTTTCTCCTGTGTTTTGTCTTTTTCCTTTTGTTAATAAATTATTTTTTAAAAAAAATTAAAAAATATATATAATAACAGTGTTAATCATTACACTGAGCATGCATTGTTGTTACATGCTGTCACATTGCATCTGTCTGATGGGCACCTTAATGGTTTTTTTGTAAGCACAGGAGATCTTCAAGAAATCAATTTCTAAGACTGAGCAGGGATTTGAGGATTTGAAACCAATTTGCACAACACTGGCTCTTTGGCTTGGAAACAGGAGATGAGCGCCGCCCCTGGAGTCGGACATGACTAGCACACATATGTGGAGGAAACCTTTACCTCCTGAGCATATACTCATCTCTCTTCCCCCACCCCAATCAACTCCAACCCCTTAGATACTGTCTTTTGAGCAAATCTGCACTCACTTCCATCGTGGTGAAATTAATCTCTTTGAATGCCGAATAACTGTCTCTTTTTGGATCAACATCACAACTGCTATGAACTGTTTCATGTGGTGGAAACTTTCTATATGAACATTGCTTGCATGCAGGAAAAGGCAGACCTATTTGTCACAAGTAAGCAAACGATCCCACAAGTGTGTATTTTACTGCCCGGTTAACATATAAGTAGAGACACACAGGTAATCTTCACACAAGACAGTTGACAAGGGACACGTATACTTTTTTCCTCCATACACAACTATTTTCTCCATAGTGAATATGTAGCAACTGAAGTGGCCCAGAGGCTCTTGACTTTCCACATAGGAGGGAAAGAAAGAAAGAAAGAAAGAAAGAAAGAAAGAAAGAAAGAAAGAAAGAAAGAAAGAAAGAAAGAAAGAAAGAAAGAAAGAAATACATTCAGACAGAAAGAAAGAAAGAAAGAAAGAAAGAAAGAAAGAAAGAAAGAAAGAAAGAAAGAAAGAAAGAAAGAAAGACATTCAGACAGAAAAAGAAAGAAAGAAAAAGAAAGAAAGAAAGAAAGAAAGACATTCAGACAGAAAAAGAAAGAAAGAAAGAAAGAAAGAAAGAAAGAAAGAAAGAAAGAAAGAAAGAAAGTCACATTTCTCCCATGAACACGAGGAGGGCTGCCTCAATTGACTTTGCCTTATCCCATTTCCCCCACTTTTTGGTACAAGGGGCACAAATCTCACGTCAGACCTTAATGTATTTGGTTTTTGTCTGTGAATATTTATAACAGTGGGGAAAAATCCAGGACAGCTGGTAATGCATTTTGAAGTGTGTTAACAACACAGCACCAAACAGCTCTCTATTGATCACATAATGCCTTTTTTTCTAGCCAAGTATTTCTTATCCTTTAAAAAAAAAAAGCACACAAAACTTCAAGTACCTTTTGCTTCAAGCGGTTTTTCACCTCCTTTATTCCCATTTTTGCATGATCTTTTGCCTGCATGAGAAAAAAAATAAGGGGAAGGGGAAAAAAAAGAAAATTAGTTTGAGTCAGAAACCAGAATTAAGGAAACTAGGCTGGATTCTGGCCCATCAGGACCTACCTCTCCTGATTATTGAGAATAGGAAGGGGTGGGGAAAATTAGGCCAGCAAGCTGTAGACATAATGGATTAAAAAAACAAAAAAACAAATACAGAGACAAGAGGTTAAAAAAACAATCTTTAATGAGGGGAAAGGAGATTTTGTTTGTTGTGAATGCCTCCTTTATAAAGACTAGGCTACTTATTCTGTCCTCCTAATTATTTTTTATCTCTGCTGTGCAGTTGCAAAGGTGAGAAGTCGGGTGGCTTTTTACCAGGGCAGGATCCAACTTTTCTGCATCTCAGAAAAATACTGCTGGATGGAACAAAAACTAGACTTCCTAGTGGGCCGTCCATGCCACTTCACAGAAATCAGTGGTAGGAGGGGGAGGAGAGGAGCGTGACCATTTCCAAATTCATTTTATTTCAACCGGGTTTTTCTACAAGGCCTCTTCCATGCATGGGGGTTCGTGATGGGGTTCAAGCAAGTTCTAGATGAGGTCTCCTAGACAACGGCTTATCCCACAAAGGGAAGAACAGGCGCAAGATGGAAAAGGTACAACTCCAGCGTTTCAGATTAGATATGACCCTCTCAAATTTTTACCTCCTGTCTGAAAAGGCAATTTCAAAATAATAATTAATAATAATAATTAACAACAACAACAACAACAACAACAACAACAACAACAACAACTTTATTTTTATGCCGCCTTTCTCCCCAAAGGGGAGACCTGCGCCTGGGTTTGGTCAAATAGTTTACCTGAGTCAAATCCTGGGTGGTGGGGAGGGATTTCTTTTAAACAATAGCCCCTCCAATTTCCTTACTGGAAGAGCTGTTAAAAATAATAAATGAACCTGGATGCAAAAGGCATGTCATTGTGAAGCATACGGGCCACCCTGTGGGCTTAAACACCCACATACCCACTTCCCATATTCATTTGGAGGAACTAGGCTTAAACTTACAAACTTGTAGACAGTCTTCATGGCCGGGTTTGCCCTGGTCTTGACCGTATTCAAAATTGCACCACTTCCTTTCTACATGGAGGGGAAAAAACAGGGCAATGAGGCGTTACTGGAGTGTGCCACTCCAAGTTCTACACCGAGAAAAGCAGATTCTTGATTTCTTTATAATTAGTTTCCCAAACATTGTTCCCTAGCTTCAGCAAGTACTCTAAGATCAGGTTTCGAAATGCTGAGGTTTCAGGTCTTTTGGTTCTTAAACCTAAAAATTTAAGGCAAACTGAAGGTGAAACATTTCAGATACTGCCATCTACCTATCCCCCCCCGACTATTCCACTCCCCCCCCCCAACTGTCACCTCAGTTTTTACAGCGTAACAGGACAGTTCTAGAATACTGCAGATTTTTCAGGGCTCACCCAGGGGGTCTCCATATCAACTGGATTTATAAACAAAATGTTACAATATGAAAAGATCTGATTTACTGAGTGTGTCAGAGTCCCTCTCCCATCTGTCCTCCTCCTTCTCTTGAGTTTTTAAGAGAGAAGAGAGTGAGGGTAAGCAAAACCCGCCTACAGATAATTCCAGAAGGGCGGGCTTCACGCAGACACAACCAGGAAAGTGTGCTGAATCTGATATGTCAGACAGAATAATCTAGCGTTTCAGTTTGTGTTTTATTTATTTTTGCAGTACTGTGCAGGTTGACTTATGCTGCATAATGCATTATTGTGATAAATAAAATCTGGTCTGCACAAAAGAAGGATAACACCCTCTCTACACCCACAGTTATGAGTAGATGTAGGCACAATGGTGTTTGCAAAGGCATAATTAAAATCACCTTGTACTAGTTGTTAATTAAGGATTTAAAAAGAAAATGTGACCCAACAAATTTTCCCACAAATGGTGGTGCACTAGACTTTTTTATTTTCATTTTTTATTTGTTATTGATTCATAACATTTCTTATCCTGCAGTTCTCAGAACATTGCTTGGCATTCTGTGAGAACATTACACAAGCCAGCTGGATATTTTTGGAGGAACCTATTTTATTTCTCTCAGAACCCGTTGTGACCAAGGATGCTGGACCATCATTTTCTAAGTTGGGAGTAAGACTGGATTCTGAGTAAGACAGTTTCTGCTAATTATTTTCTTCTTTTTCATTTTTTTTTTCATTTTTACTATTGCCGCCTTCACAGAGTATCATATGGAAAGGGAAGGATCATTTAACACCAACCCTGGGAGTTAGTATGGGTCCGTTGTTCTTATTTATCATATGGCATGATTAAAATATCCATCAACGAAGGACTCTCCATTAAAAAAAAATCCCCAACCTGGCCCAACCTGTACCAACCAAATGCTTAGAGTTTGCTGACTTTGAGGGACCAGTGTCTTCAAACAAGGCTTCCCTGCCTATAACGAAACATGAGCAGGGAGGCTGTGGGACCAAGAGCCATACTTACCCTGACGGTCGACAGCCACAGATGGTACAGCTTGTCACTACCTGACCCGAAGAGACAGCAAACAGGTGAGAATGAGGGCAATCATCCCATTGAACCACAGATGCCCCTTCCTTCCCCCAAAATACAGTGCTAAAGGTGTCTACGGCCCCTGCCCCCACTCCACACTCAATTAGTGAAGCAGCCTTTCTTTCTGTATGCATTGTTTTTAAAAAAGAAACGGCAGCTCTTTATTTGTGTTTAAATCCAGCAAGCAAGTTTGTTTCAACACAGAAAGCTGCTTAGAATGCTTCGGCTTCTTTTCCCTTCTTCCACCACAGCTCCACATTAAGGTGGTTTTCTCCCTTCATCACTAGCCTGCCCTGGCTACAGAATTCTGTTTTGATGTCTCGTTGCAAGCTCAGGAGGAAGGGAAGGAGAAGCGTCCTGGGATCAAACAGGCTCTGGACAAAGCAGCACCTTTGGAAGTCACGGCGCTGCCAATCCAGAAGCCCTGTAAGACACAAAAACCCTCGCAGTCAAAACAAGTGCTGCGAGAGGCGTTGGGGGTCCCAGCAGCATTCGAAGGCACAGCCTTGCACGAAGCGGAGGTACTAATTCTGATCTCAAGCAAACATGTAAGTCACATGCTTTCAAAATATGTCCCCAGGTTTGTTAATACAAGCAATTCCTAGACTTGACTCCCCCCCGCCCCCCGGCTGTTATTGCCTTCTATGGCAGTTGGGAAACACCAATAATATTAGGTACAGAACTATAAATATGCTTTATCTCACTTTCTCTTTTTTTCCACCCATTTCTTGTTTTGTTCCCCAAGGCCTTTATGAAATGTACACCTCACCAACACAGCCAACCCCTAAGCTAAAAAAAACCTGAACAACTTCATCTCAGGGCTCGGCACACAGAGACAAGTCGCAGGCCACTTGTGCAGCACATTAAGCCCCCTGGACATAAGATTCTACTGTTTTACTCCTCTTAAATCTCTACAGCAAAGGTAAGGAAGATGCAACCCTCCAGATGTTGTCAGGCTGCAACTTCCATCATCCTTCCATCCATTATTCAATTTACATGGGTGGGAGCTGCGATCCAAGACATTGACCCAGGAAGAGCCAGGCTTCCTTAGATCAAACGCCTCTCCAGTCCAGCAGAGGCTGTGCATTCAGTAGCCAAGTGGTTGCCATGGGAAAGCCAGCAACTGGAACATCTGAAAACTCATGCCTCGGACAGCAATCATATGCTGCAGATCTGCACCTTGCCCTTCAAATTTGAATTTGCATGAGCGGTCTGCTTTTGTTCTCCATTTCTAAATTAAATCACAAGCCGGGGTGATGATTCCTCCTTACCAGCATATTCGCTCAGGTTGATCTCTTCCTCAAAAACGTCACTGAAGCCTTCTCCAGAGTTGAGAAGGTCGAGGCGGCCATCAATGAACTTCAGGAGAGGGAAAGCAAAGTGCATCAGGCTTGAATCATTCGGGCCAACCTACACGAACTGAAGAACATCCTGCCGGCAATATGCTAAACAAGCCTAACCCTTATTTTCCTTTTCAAAGACACGGAAAAGTCTTGTGGCACATCTAGTGCTCATGAAGATAAGTTAACAAAGTTGTTTGTTTGACTTACTACACGCCTACCCCAGAAATGTTATTTCCAAGTGAACAGGGGTTCCAGAAAAGCAGTACAGAAATCGATTGATTGATTGATTGATTGATTGATTGAATAAATAAATGTTTTCATTTATTAGCAGACCTGAAGAGGGCTGCTAAAGAGACCACCTGGTAGTGGGGCAGCTAAAAAAATATATAAATAAATAAATAAATAAATAAATAAATAAATAAATAAATAAATAAATAAATAAATAAATAAATAAATAAATAACCAATGTTTCCTGCTCAGTGGGCTCTCCAAAATAAAACCAGGATACCAATGAAATACCAGAAGGAAGAGCCGTAGGGAAACAATATTGTTTTACTGTTATAGAATAGTGGCTTGGGGGGAGGGGGGGGAGCCGGGGAAGAGGATGGAGAGAAGCTACCGCATGCTAGAAAACAGATCATCAGTGAGGCTGGGGGTGAGGTGGGGTGAATTAATGGAGGAAACATTGCATTTTGACCCATAAATTATACTAATTAGGGAACAAAGTGGCCAGCCGTATTTCATGGCACATGGACCGGTATAGATCACAGTTCAGGAAACAAAGGTGGGGGAACCAATGTTCTTCTCTTTAACCAGCTAAAATACCTGCTTGAACAGCTGCAGCTGGATGGCGTTCTGCAGGAACTGTCGCATGGTGGCCGACCGGTGGGAGACAAAGGTGTCTTCGCAGAATGTGATGGGCTCCCCCTGATGAGGGAAGAAGGGTGGTGGTGTTGGGGGGGGGTAAAAGTCATCGTTTGGAGAAAAAGGTTGAAGGCACACGTTGCTCAACGCTCACCTGCTCGGTGAGTTGGGCTAATCTGAATTCACCATCTTGCCGCATCTCAGGGCATAAAAGAGGTAGGCTGAGCACCCACCCCACCCCACCCCACCCCACCCCGCTTCCTTCCCAACTATCGGCTGCCCGACCACTACATCACAACGCTATGTCAAAAGGAGCAAGTCCATGGCAGCTTCGAAGAAAGCAGCAGAAGAGTCTGACCTGGCAAAGGTTCAAATCCTTTTAAGGTGGGGGTGCAGGGTAATTTTGCCATGCCAGCCCACCTCCGGCTAAATGTTTTTTATTTGTAGACTCCACAAAGAGCAGCGCTACAAACAGCTTGTTATTCATGCTGCATGGAGCAAGAGAAACTAGAATTCTTCCTTGGCCTGTTTCAAATAAACTGGACCTTCATCTTTTAAATGCAGACCACCACCCCACCGCCAAAACCTCTTTTTGCCTTGGGTGGGAGAGGGCTTTGAAGAAATCTTATCTTTTGGAATGAGTTGCACTTACAAAATTTGTTACATGTAGGTGCCAGTGGAAGCAACGCCCTTCTCCTGTCCACACCCACCACGCCCCCAACTTGCTGAAACCTATGACTCCTTAGCAAAGGAAGTAAACATGTTGATGGCATTTCAACAGAGGCAGTAATAAAAAGCAGTTCCATTGTACTGATGCAAAACAAATGCAGGGTCCTTTTCATGATTTGATAAAAGATACAGCCTGGATTTTTTTTTCATGGGAGTGAGGGAACACATCAGCCCAGGCAAATGGGTAAGGCAGTGTTGGCGAACCTATAGCACAGGTGCCAAAGGTGGCACTTGGAGCCCTTTCTGTGGGCACCCGACATCGCCCCTTCACAACCACCTGTATTCAGGTTAAATTGCTGTATTGGCACTTTGCGAAAAAATAGTGGGTTTTGAATCACAGTTTGGGCACTCGGTCTCTAAAAGGTTCGCCATCACTGGGGTAAGGCATCCATGCTGCTGTTGCTCCCATGGCTTGACTCTTGATTCTCTGGTTTTACGCTGGGCTCCAACGCGAAGTATCCCACCTGCCAAACCCTTTCTTCATCTGCTCTCCTTAGCAAACGCAATCCAGAAACAAACATGAACAACAAGGGAAAAAAATAGAAAAGCAGGAAACAAGCAGAAAAGGGGGCGGGCAGGGATGAGCTGAGACAGTTTCACTTTCTTTTGCCAGCACCCTCGTTTCTAAGGTTGCCGTCGGAGAAGACATAAAGGGAAGAGGGGGAAAGAGGCATATTTGGTGAAAAATAACCAGGCCTGCAGCACAATCTACATAAGCAACCATTTTCCACATCATGTCTGTGAAAACACCTGGAAACTACCGCCATTAATATTCCCCCTGCCACCTATTCTGGAGCCGAATTCCACAAACACTCCACACTCATAAAACACCTCAACGCATAGTAAGCTCACAATGGAACTTTTACGCCCATGCAGGTAAAGTGTCTATGACTGTTAAGGGCACAACTGTGAGTATAAAGGGTAGAAAAGACGATGGCCACAATTGATGGCGGCGGACCGGATCTCAGGCTGGATTATCAATTTTGCATACAAACTCTATTAGGAGGAAGAAAATGATTCTGCAGAGGAGTTTTGACTTGAAAGATTTCTATTACGCAAAGAGCTGTCAGCACCGGCGGCCAGAAGTGCAACCCATCAAGAATAAATGGCCCACACACTTAATTAGACCCAACAGGCACTCCTTTTTCTGTTTGCCTCTGCTTAAAAAGAGAGAGAGAGAATATTTTATTTAACAAATTAAAGCCAAACCTATGACTTAGTTTTGAAACGTAGATTAACCCCATCTTGGATTTTGAAACGTAGATTAACCCCATCTTGGATTCACCACTTTCCCCTGTTACAACTAAAAGAGGGACATCCAAACTAGACAAACCACATTTTGTTGTGCGAGGAGATGAGGAAACTTTGGGCTTCTGGATATTTGGGAATAAGACCCCTACAATGCCTTATTACTGAGCACACTGGCTGGGGGTTCCTGGGAGCTGGAAACCAACATCTCAAGATGGCCAAAGGCTCTCTACCCCCTTCAAGAGGTCTGGAGATTTTATGGAACATGGCACAGTTGGCCGGGATAAAAGAAGACCAAGAGGGGATACAACAGCCAACTTAGGGCGCTTTTACATGACCCCTAAGATCCGCTGGCAACTTAAATTCGGACCAGAGATCTTGGGGGTTTGCTCCTCTTCCTGTGTTCCCACGCCTCTGCACTCCCTTGCTCCTGTCTACGTGGGGGAGGGATTAAAAAGGGAGAAAAGAATGCAGGCTCACCTCCGCTCTGCAGTCGGGAGCTGCCCCAGGAAGTATTCCATTCTCTTAAAGGAGCGGGGGCAAAAAAAAAAACCAAACAGAAGACAGGAGAGCCCGGCACTCACTGCCTTGCAATCCACATCAGAAATTTTTCACCTTCGGAGACCAGGTGGGCGTGGTCATACTTAATTTTTTTTATAATCCGGAGCTGGTGGGAAAACAATTTTAAGCTCCGCATCTGGGAGCCCTTTGCCTCAGATTTTAGGGGTCGTGTAAAAGCACCCTTAATGTAGTTGAATGGCAGTCTCATGGGAGATGGAACAGCCTTGTTTTTTGCAGCTCGAGAGGGCAGGAATGGAAGTAACAGCTTCACATAACAGGAGAGGAGATTTTTGCCTAAACATTAGGAAGAGCATCCTACCAGCTGTTTGACAAAGGAACCGTCTGGCTCTGTGGGTGGGAGGGGTGGATTCCCCTTCATGGGAGATTTTTAAACAGAGGTTGGATGGCCACGTGTCATAGGTGCATTCAGTGTAGATTTCCTGCACTGACAGCGGGAAAGACTTGATGACCCTTAGCTGTACAATTCTATGATTTTGTGACACATGGTCAACCGAGAAGAATCTCCATCGATATTCATTTCCCCAGATGGCTCTTGGATTGAATTAGGGTCAGCAAAGCACATTTTTAAGGACAGTTGGGGGATGGGGATGTGTGAAAATGGCATCATGAATCTCCTAATCCACTGGCAATGACCTTATGTCAGGTTAGCTACTTTGTCTGTATTGCAATGTAGTATATTCTGGTGAGCAGTAGCTTCTGGGGGTTGGGGGGTTGGGGGTTGGGGAGAAACAGCTCACCACATCATCCTTTTCAATAGTGATAGCGCCAATCAATCCTGGGACCTTCCAGGCAAAAAAACCCGAAGATGTGCTCCACCATACCTGAACTATTCTTCTCCCCTCCAGGCATCCTGATGGGCAGCATGCTACTTGCAGACAGGGTGGCAAGCAGGCAGGCAGGTCTCTTGGCTCCTCTTGCCCAGAGGACCATGCTCAGACATGAAAATCCCATTTGCTAATTGACTGCGCGGCGGGCTTCATAGCAACACCAGCGAAGGCGGACTTGGGGAGAGACAGCAGCCTCAGAAGCTGGTGCTCTCGGAAGGTTAATCAAAGGTGGAGACGGAAGGCGGTTGGGAAAAGGTCACATTTCTCTGCTCCTGCTATGTAATGGTCTCCAAGGAAACCTAATTATCCAATGAAATGTAACATATTTACCATGGGTATCTCATCCATACAAGATCTACCGAGGTCACTGGACTAGTGACAAAAGAACAGCATCCTTCCATGACTGGAATTCACACTTCATTGCAGCAAAACATCTCATAGGAGGGGCAGTGTGGGGCGGGGAGCTGGGGGGACAGACAGGAAGGTGGTGGTAGTGGGGTGTGTGTGAGGAGGCAAATGAATGATTGAAAGACCCAAAACCATGGAAGTCTGGATGAAGGAGGGACAGTAAACAGTCAGAGAAAACAATCAAGGAGATAAGAATTGGGAAGAGAGCACGTAGGACCAGACTTAGAGAGAGAGAGAGAGAGAGAGAGAGAGAGAGAGAGAGAGAGAGAGAGAGAGAGAGAGAGAGAGAGAGAGAGAGAGAGAGAGAGAGAGAGAGAATTTCTCCCAAGAACCACCACTAAAGCATTTCAGTTATAAAAGAGTGAGTTTTGTGCCCCCCCTTCCTGTCCGCAGAGCAAAGCAGTTTCTTAAAATCTCTCATCCTACTCCTTTTCCTGGCAAATGATGCGGTGCTGTTTATTTATTTATTTAAAAAAAACACTGTTGGAAAACAGCATCCTCATTCTCCTCCAATGAGGAGAACAGCGCAAAATGACGCTCCTCTGTAAGGTTCTTGACTCTCCCTTTTTGGATGTGGCTGCCATTCCTCTGCCACCAGTGGCGCTTGTGCACACAACACCTGCAGGGGTGCTTTTCTGCCTGGGTGTTAAATGTACTGCCTGGCCCCGTGATCACTGCCAATCCTACCCCCCTCCACTCCCCCCCCCCATATAGCTTCCTTTTCACACCTTAGCCATGGAAACAGGGCAACATCAATGAGCTTCACTGGTGACCGGGAGGGAAGGGGGGGGGGAGAAGCTACCATCTAATTAGAGCACACGAGCAGAGAAGCATCTGGCTCGTAGCATGGCAGTTTACACATCTCCTTGATGTTGTCGTGGAGACAAACACATGACCAGCTCAGCGATGAAACTCTGGGGCATGGATCCAAGTGAACTCCTAACATGTTCTGACAGAGAACAGATGGGCGGCTAGTCGGAGGGCCAAAAGGCACCAAGGTGGCTCTCCTCCAAATTGGAACGTGCACAATGGTCCAGCACAGAATTGTAGAACAGCAAGGCTAGAACAAATCCCCAGAGTCATCTATTACTGAGAACCCATATAGCTAAACCATCCCTGAAAATAGACAGTCAAATTCTATTCAGAAACTGCCAATGGAATACAGTCCACCAGCTCCAGAATCTGCAACAGTGTGAGGCAGCTGTTACCAGTAGAAAATTCTACCCAATGTTTAGTCTCAATCTCCTCTCTTGATGTTAGAATCGTTTGGCTTGGCTCTTGGCCTTCTGGCCCTCCAGAGCAGCCCAAAGCAACTTTCTGCCATTTTTCACGCAGCATTTCTCAAACCTTCTCTCTGGGATCAACATACCCAGTTCCATTAACCGTTCCTCAGAGGGCTTGGCTTTCACTTCCAGATATTGCATACCACTTTCGTGTTGGTTTTGCTGCTACAGCTGCTACAGGAGAAGGCCACAGCATCCTAGAGCTTCCTCCCAGCATGCCCACACCACACATTGGAGGTCATTATGGGAAAGAAGCACAAATCATGAGGAAGCTCTTCCTACAGGTTCCTCTGAGCAGCAGGTTTCCAAGTACAATTTTGGTCATTCTATAAGAGCACTATCCACATTAAACTTTTTGTGTGACCAATTTATACAACAAGCACATGTATGTATGTGTGCACATGTGCACATACACACCCACACCCACACCCACCTACCTCTTATCTTTTCAACAGCTATGGAATTCCCTTTTCTTTGACACATGCTAAAAGCCTAGCCATTTTGAAAAGGAATGCGGCAAAAAAGGGTCCTTTGTATTTGGCTTGGATTTCCCAACTAAATAAGGGATTGATGGTTTTACAAATACCTGATTTTTCAGCTCACAAATATGTATCTCCTGCTCAGCAAATGCTGTCATCCAGTGCCAAAAACAAGTGCCCAGGAATTTACATAAGAAACAAATTGAAGGCACAGGGTCGCCCACTTCAAAGAGAAGGGGGGGTAGGTGAAAAGAATGAACTTTCATCCAAAGTGAACAGCTTCATGTTGGTCTTTGTAACTTTTAATTATCATGCAGACTATTTTTAAACAGCATTAATTGCACTTTCACAATATTATTTCACCACTGGCAGCCTAGCAAATCTTTGCTAAACACCTCCGTTTTCGCCTCAAGTCTTTCTTTCTTTTATGATCAAGTTACCTTAGTCTGTTACATGCTAAATGTTTTGTCTTATCATATGTTGTCCAGATTTCTGGTTTGTTTGAAATCTAAATACAAGATCTTGTGTCATTAATAAATCCCAGAGTTGCAACAGAATGTACAGTAATAATAATCAAAGAATACCAGGAAATTTACAGCAAGCAATTTGATACTGTGGAGCAAAAAGAATACATTCAAATACTTTTTGATACTTCCCATGAACTAACAGCTGGGTCACAATATCTCCTACCCACTCATCATGTTTTTCGAAAGCAGTATTATATCTGAGGAGATTATTTTAAGGTTTAATGCCACAGTCTCCATAATAGAATTTTGAGGAATTTTTCAGCATCGACGGCCTTGCATAAGATCCATTGTAAACAAACTCCATTCTGGTTAAACACCCTCACCTATCCATCACCTCATCAAGAGTCAGTCGACCTTAATTAAGGGTTTCGGCGCATCTACCTGGGAGAAGTTTTTTTTTTTTTTTGCCTGCTATTCCAGGGAGGACGCCCTCTCTGTGCAGAGCAGAAGAGCTCATTAATGAGGCTAATTAGGTGTAAAGGGGGAAGGGTCTGGCATCAGCTGCAGCTTACAGCGGCTCATCATTAAGCTCTGTAATCTCAACCCCAGAACAGCAGCTGATCTGGCTCCTCCGTGGCTGACTGGCGTGTGGCCGGGAAGGCTTGCAAGTTAACACCTGAGTTCCTGACCGGCAGCCGCACCCGTTCCGGGAGGCTGGCGAGTGGCTTAACCCCACAAATTCCACATGCAAGAGGATCTGAACAATGCCTAGGACTAAAGGGGGCCTCGATTGTTAGTGGGATGAGTGCCCAGTAAAGGACAGGCTGTGGGGCCCCAGGCTGGGAATAAACCTTTCTTGTATCTTGTCAAGGTGTGATCTTCTACAAACTGTTCTCTGCAAGGGAGGAACACTGAGAGTGGTTCTATGAAATGGCAGATGACCAAAAAAAAAAAGACTGTAGGATCCTGTTGTTGAGGTACCTCGTAGAGAGCCAAAATAGTGTGAGACAATGTTGTGAACTGGTTTGCAGGTCAGTGTCTGTGCTGGGATATAACCATCAATCTGAGTTGCATTGTTCTGTGGTCATCTACTACAGGGACAGCTGCCTAGATGCCCTAAGCACATCCGATCTCACTTGATTTCGGAAGCTAAGCAGGGTCGGCCCTGGTTAGTACCTGGATGGATGACCACCAGGGAAGACCAGGTGCTGGAGGCCAGTGGTGCCCAAACTTCGGCTCTCCAGATGTTTTGGACCACAACTCCCATAGTCCTTTGTCATTGACAATACAAGTTTGGAATTCTGGGAGTTGTGGTCCAAAACATATGGAGGGCCAAAGTCTGGACAGCCCTGCTTGTAGGCGCCTGGAGTAGGAACTGGCAAGCCACTCCAGTACTCCTGCCAAGAAAACTCCATGGACATGGAGTCACGTAGAGTCGGTCACGACTGTAATGACACAACACACATACTACAGGGACATGTTACATTCAAGAGTAATTTGAAGCGCAGCAAGGCATTGGGAGTATTTTCTGTGTCCTCAGTTCAAACCTCCACCTCCCATGCTAAGCCCTGAGGGGTGTAGTGAGGAAGGGAAACCAAGTTTGTAAGCCGCAAGTCCACCAAGAGCTCTCTTTTCATATTACACCTGTTCTCCATCTAGAGGGGTGACTATATGTATGGACCAGGCTTAACAAGAACATAATACAGTTTGGCATAGTGAAGTTACTCTTGACCTGGACCTTTCAATGGGAAACTTCAACTCACTCACATTGTAATTCCTGCAAAAAATATCTTAATGGAGAAATATGAGAGGTGACCCAAACTTGGCTTCTTCCTCTGCATGACAGATTAGAGTGCTGGGCCAAAGCTAAAACAATGGGTTTCAACAGAGAGATATGTTAGGTCCTGCATCTAGGTAGGTGTGTGTGGGGAAATGAATTGCACAAATATAGGATGGGAGACACCTGGCTGGAGAATAGTACATGTGAAAGGGATCTGGGAGTCTGGGTGGACCACAAATTGAACATGACTCAGCAGTGTGACATGGTGACCAAGAAAGCCAATATGGTTCTTGGTTGCATCAACAGAAGCATAGTGTCTAGATCAAGGGAAGTGATAGTACCACTATATTCTGCTCTGGTCAGACCCCAATTGGAGGAGGGTGACCTGATGGTTAAAGGTCTGGAAGAAATGTCTTACGAGGAGCGGCTTAGGGAGCTGGGAATACTTAGCCTTACAAAAAAAGAAGGCTGAGAGGGGATAGGATAGCTATGTTTAAACATTTGAAAGGATGTCATATACAAGAGGGAACAGGTTTGTTTTCCATGGCTTCAGAGACCAGGACTTGGGGCAATGGTTTCAAACTACAGGAAAAGATACCCTGTCTTGATACGCAATTTAAACATTAGGAAGAAGTCCATGATGGTTAGAGCTGTTCGGCAGTGGAAGATGCTGTCCCAAAGGAGGGTGGTGGAGTCTCCTTCTGTGGAGGTTTTTAAGCAGAGGCTGGATGGACATCTGTCGGAAATATTGTGATGGGGGTTCCTGCATGGCAGGGGGTTGGACCTGGATGGCCCTCGAGGTCTCTTCCAACTCTATGATTCTATGTTTCTATGGTTTCCCAGGTGACAAGAGGGTTTCCCAGAGAGTTATTGAAGTGGTATGGAGCAGTATATAAGCAGAACACTTTGCTTTATTGCAGTGGTTTGCATCACCAAGTCTTTAGTATTGGGGAGTTGGAGAACAAACTTGAGACATATCATGGGGTGGGGTGGGGGCATTGCAGGTAAATGGTGGGTTTGCTAGATGCTCCCCATTCCACTAAACCCATTTAAAAATACAGATGGTCTTCGGCCATTTCCCAAGCAGCCACTTAACCCAGAGTTGAGTTCTACGCCTGTTCTCTCCTCTGACATTTTAAATGCACACAGCCAAGCCAATCAGCCCCTCACATGCCCTTTTCCACACATAAAACCTGAAGTTGCATTCGCTTCAGCCCATAAAAAGCTACCATAACCTGGACTCTGGGAATGGAAAGAATATCCCCACTTCCTTCTGGGCCTCCAGGTGCCACAGAAAGAAAAGAGCAATATGTGACCACAAGGACAGCTCTAGCATTTCTCTTTCCATCCGATACCATGGCATGAAGCAACAGGAACAGTTGCACCACTACAGGGAGGTGAACCTTGTTAACACTTATGCAAGAATATACACTACCTTGTGTTCGTCTAATTCATGCTGAAAGACAAGAGGACATCAGCTCCATGGAGACCAGAACACTTGATGGCACAACCCGCCCTGTAGCCAATCTTCCAAGAAAGGGAACTGCAGAAAATGCCCGTGGGTTGAGAAGCCTATCAAGAATTAAGCCTGTAGAGAGGTCGTTCTTTGTGCAATTTCACGCAAGCATGCATGGTCTTCGGTCTTCTCCCTCTCTAGACACTGTATAAAGTCAGTCCTCCGTTCTTTCACTTCTATCATGGTGCTACCAAGGCATTTAAAAAGCCTGGTAGGATGCTCAAATGTGTTGTCACTGCCTATTTCACTGCTCTGATAGGATGAAACTTCCAGCCATCCAACTGGTTTCCCAAGTCTTGTTGTTGTTCAGTCGTTCAGTCGCGTCCGACTCTTCGTGACCCCATGGACCAGAGCTCGCCAGGCCTTCCTATCCTTCACTGCCTCCCGGAGTTTGGTCAAATCCATCTTGGTTTTATTTATTTATTTATTTTATTTATTGTTATATTTGTATCCCGCTTATCTCCAACAGAGGACTCTAAGCGGCTAACAACAAGTATCACAAAACAACAGAACACAAATCGATGACACAGTCCAACCATCTCATTCTCTGCCGTCCTCTTTTCCTTTTGCCTTCAATCTTTCCCAACACCAGGGACTTTTCCAAGGACTCCTCTCTCCTCATGAGGTGGCCAAAGTACTCGAGCCTCAGCTTCAAAATCTGTCCTTTCAGTGAACATTTGGGGTTGATTTCTTTCCCAAGTCTAGACAGCTCTGAAAATACTCCAGATGACGCTTGCTGGAATAGATTGTTGCACAAATTAACAAAGAGCTTTCTTGGGACTCTAGTGCTCTCGGAAAGCAGCTTTTGTGTTTGTATTTTAAGTAATAGTTTCTAGACTCATTCTTCATAGCAGTTACAGAATATTTTACTTCAGAAGTAAAATGATGGTGA
Source organism: Phrynocephalus forsythii (assembly GCA_029282475.1). Classification (NCBI taxonomy): domain Eukaryota; kingdom Metazoa; phylum Chordata; class Lepidosauria; order Squamata; family Agamidae; genus Phrynocephalus; species Phrynocephalus forsythii. The sequence continues at coordinate 7,767,495 of JAPFRF010000018.1, forward strand.
TGATCAAAAACATTCATAAAGAACTTGGGCTTAGTATGTTGTGCCTTTCCTAATAATCATATACATATATCCTTTGCTCAGAAACTGAATGAAGATGTCTTGTTTTCTTCCATGCATGTGTGGCCTTCAAAAGCAATGAATCAAGAATCGCTTACCCCTTCAGTGTGGAAAGAACATCCACAGGGAGGTCATTAAGAGAAGATTACTGCAGTGTGGTTCTCATGGAATGTTCTCTGAAGCATCCTCAGACTTGACTACTGACACAAAATGCCACCACCAGATTGCTGGCTGTGATGGGTGGGGTGGGGTGGGGTGCAGCAACTGGACACCAACTCTGAAAGAAATCCTGCTGCTACTTTCTTATTTCCCAGGCCCAGTTCAACATCCTGGTGCTTAGCTTCTCAAGGTCTAAATGGCTTGAGTGCATGATGTCTCTGAAGGGGTGGATCCCAATGTAAGTCAGGCTCCTCCGGAGGGCTTGAAAAGCTCATTTTCCAAGAGCAGAAAGGATGTCTCTAGAGCTGTTGTGTTGAAAGTCTATCCCTTCTCTCTTAGCATTTGACTGATTGGTTTCATCTAGTGTTCTTGATTTTGGTATCCACCTTAAATTATTCTCCACATCCTCTTCCTTCTGTAGCACAGGAACAATAACTGGTACACTTTGAAATTGTGGGTGGATGTAACTGCTAGGATGCACTAGATTTGCTGAAAAGGCATAAAAGCTGGCTAAAATGTATATTGGGTTGCACATTTTTGGTCAGTGGGGAGAATGAATTGATCAGAGATGATTTACTGGGTATTGTCATCCAGGGCCCTTCAGTGAGTCCAGCTTTGCGAGGGAAGGATGTGTTTTCACCTACAAAAGAAAAGCTAGTCACAACACTACCCCTACCCCTACCCCTACCCCTACCCCTGCTGTCTGTGTTTCATGGGAATTTCTTAAGAGACTCAGCTGCATTAAGAAGTCATGAAGTACAGGGAGAGAGCCAGTGAAATTTAGAGGTAAGCTAAGGAACAGTAGCAGAAGGCATTGCTACAAACACCTAAACAGAAATGTTAAAATCATTACAGAATTTCTTCTCCAACTAACTGAGGGAGCGCATACGTCTGTCACTGGCTCTCAAAATTATGACATCTAAAAACATGGAAGACTGTTTGCATTTTTAAAGCATGAACTCATATGGAGCAGATGAGAAAGTAGCGGAAGGTACCGAAAGGTACAAGACCACAGCTTATTTTTTTTCCAATTTATACTGCAAAGAATGGGAAACGCTGAGTCTACATATGAGTGGTACCTGCAAAGTATGTGTTGTGAAGGTCGATGGAAATGGCAAAGGGTCAAACGAGGTCAACGGTTGTGGAAATTTGATGGACTCCCTGAGGAAGAGCAAAAGCCACCTTGACCCAGCTGGCTCCCCACCCCCATTTAATAGCATCAACAGCAAAACATGAAGAAACACTTAATGCCTCTCCCCCACTGGAAGCCACAAGACACTGGGTCTTTTGCTAATTAGAACCTGCTTAAGGTGGTACCAGTGGCAGGGTTGAGGGGGAGATAGCAAAGTCAGAGCTCTCTCTTCACTGAACAAAACTACCTTAAAGGCAACAATCTGGTTCTCTGTGTGTTTTAAATAGATTTCATTTGTGGATTTCCAATCGTTTGTTTATCTGCCTTTTGCTGCGTCCTGCCCAAATCTAGGATGGAAACATCCTGCTGAACATTTATCCTCTTTAAGCCCTGGAGTGGCATAGCTCTATTGCAGTGTTGGCGAAGGTATGGCATGGGTGCCAAAGGTGGCACTCAGGGCCCTTTCTGTGGGCACCCGACATCGCCCCTTCACAGCCACCTGTATTCAAGTTAAATTGCTGTATTGGCACTTTGCGAATAATGAGTGGGTTTTTAATCAGAGTTTGGGCATTCGGTCTCTAAAAGGTTCGCCATCACTGCACTATTGTGTTTGAACCTCCTGCAAATGCAGAATTTCTTAAACAAGAGGTACAGTACTAAGAATTAGCCAACCAGAAATCCTTTACCTCTTTATCTGCGAAGATCATACTGTATCTTATTTGCAACTCAGGTCCTTAGACCTTATCAATCCTGATCCAACCAACAGCAAACCTTTGGCCCAACTAAGTGGTTCTTAACCAGAGGTGTAGGAGTACCACCCATGGGACATGGAAGTGCTTGCGGTGGGACACAGGGTTCTGATCACAGATAATAAGAACTGGCTTTTTTCACCCCAATCCCCATGTCTACCTGCAAGATGATGTGATATTTTCTTTGGGTTTTACAGCGAACACATTGGTAAATTATATACTAAAGAGTATTATTACTGCTTTCACCTGCACACAGAGTTGTTCCTGTTTGTCTGTGTTTGTAATAGTAAAGGTCCTTAAAATCTACCACAAATAACTGAGCAGAGTAACAAGATGCCTGTAAACATATAATTGCCTTCTCAGAGAAAGGGGGCTCCTTGCTTTTATCATGGTGAGACACGGGTATATAGAAGGACTGGTGGGACAGAAGCCTTAAAACGTGCCAGCCTTGCTTGCCGCAACTAGATGTTTGGTCTTAGAGGTATGGGTTCAAGTCATGTACACAGGCTCAGGGTTATCTTTCAGATTTGTCTGCCAATCCAAATACAGCATTTATAAAAGTCAGCATGGCATAGCTGGTACAAGGACAGACTTGGACCCACAAATACCTGGATGCAAGTGCTTACGGATTCGTGTTGATTGCCCACTCTGTATGTATTTCTCACCAGAAATGCAATGGCCACATAACCTCATGAATCACCTGCGCCTTCTCTGTTGTTGGGCCACTATTATGGAACCATCTACCGAGTGAGCTGTGCCTTTGCACAATCCCTGCCTGCCTTCAGAAAGGCTTTAAAAACTATGCTCTTTAAGGAGGCATATGACCTTATTTCTACTTAATTATTATTATTACTATTTTTTTTCATTCTTTGTGTCGGCTGCATCTTGCTGATGGTTTCCCCCTCTTTTGCCTATATTGTCTTTTTTAAAAATTGGTTGTTTCCTCTTATTGCTGTTTTATCCGATGTTTTTCTTTTAAGTCTGGGAACCGCCCAGAGTTATGTTACAGAAGATGGTGCAGTATAAAAGTGTAATAAATAAATAAATAAATAAATAAATAAATAAATAAATAAATAAATAAATAAATAAATAAATAAATTTCTTCCCTCTGTCCCCTTTTCAACCCCAGTGGCAACAACGTCAAAATGGCTGTGCCAGTCAGACTAGAAACAAGCTCCTGTTTCTTTGCTTCTTATGTTCCTGCTGCCTTACAGGAAACAAAACCAATTCAAATTACATGCATTATATATGCATATTTTTTTTTAGAGCTGTCACCTTTTTATATACAGCTCCTTTTCATATTTCCCCTGCGCTGCCTCCTCCCAAGCATTGCTTTTTGTCGGATCTTGACGCCAAAATCCTTAATGCAACTCTTGTTGTGATCACTGAACAATAAGTAAAAGACTTAAACTCAGTTCAATATGTATATAGTTCTTCTAACAATGCACGCTAATTGCACTCTTTAATAAGAAATATGTTTATTTTAAAAAACTTGACTCATCCTTACTACCGACAAAGGAGTTCAAAGAGAGGAAGAAGCAAGCATCCAAACATCAAGGAGGTGTCAGAGGTAAACGAAGAGGGACCAGGGTGAAGCTTGCATGGTGTGCTAATTGTATTCCAATAATAATAATAATAATAATAATAATAACCGTAATGGAGGAAAGACAGAAATGGGGCTTCCAATTATCATAACGTTGACTACTTCATAATGTTCTTTCAGTGACTTAAGACATTTTTGCACCCATTGGCATTCTACGGAAAGCCTGCTTCCCTCCCAGCTGTTTTGTGCATAAATCTCTCTCACGGTATCTACGCAGCTTAGTTAAATAGCAATAGTCACAGCAAAAAAAAAAACTGTCAAGTTTGTCATAGAAAGGGGAGAAGAGAAAATAATTCAATGAGGGCCTTTTCTTCCACAGTTTACAAGATTAACATAGTTCCTTGGTGGAACATATTTCAGCCCAACTCTCAGTATCAAAACTCCCAATCTTTCATTAAAAAAAAAACCTCAGGGATGCAGTCAGTCCTAAAGAGTTCATCCATTGTGAAGCACACAGGGATCTGGCCAGTGTGGGGATCCCTTTTTCGCATGCTTATGCCACAACTCACTTAAGGCTCCATCTGCCTCATTTATTTGGCGTAGGATTTGTGCAAAATTCGACATTTTTTCTCCCCTCCTCCTTAAAAACATTAGTAACGTTCCACCTTCTTCTGACTTGAATTCTTAAATACTAACCTAATGAGCTGCAAGCATTCAATCCACATGTGCATTTAATGTACCGAAGCAGGGTTTTATAGTGGCGGTGGGTTTTTTGGGCTGTTTGGCCGTGTTCAGGAGAACGGCCAAACAGCCCCAAACCCCCACAACCACCATCAGATCCTGGTCGTGAAAGCCTTAGAGAGCACATGAAGCAGGCTTTCTTTGGATGTCAAACCATGCAGAGCACAGTCCAACCGAGAGTAATCCCCTCCCTCAGACCTCATGAAGATTACACCAGGGCTGCTGCAACAAAGGGCCTTTTCACACGACCCCTAAGATCTGCTGGCCACTTAAATTCGGACCAGAGACCTTAGGGGTTCGTTGCTCTTGCTGTGTTCCCACCCCTCAGCACTTCCTTGCTCCTGTCTGCGTGAGGGGTGGGAGAAAAAAAGAGAAGAAAAAATGAATCTCACCTCCGAAGCCACCCGGCTTCCTGATTCCTTCTCTTCCTGATTCTGCCCGGCTTCCTGGTTCCTTCTCTTAAAGGGGTGGCAGGCAAAAACAACAACAAACAGACACGAGGAGAACCGACACTCACTCCCTTAAAACTGCATCAGGAATTGTCACCACGGGAGAGCAGGTACACGAAAAGTGTGCTGGGTCGCGCTTAGGTGGGCGGGGTCGCACTTAATTTTCTGCAAACTCCGGAGCTGGTGGGAAAACATTTTTAAGCTCCGGAGCTTGCAGCCATTTGCCGCGGAGTTTAGGGGTTGTGTATAAACGCCCAGAGCTGCTAGAAGCATGACCACGGAAGTCTGTCATCAACTACCTCTGTGGTCTAAATTAAGCCACTGCTTCTGAGATCCAGTATTACTCTCTCAAGTTCGGGGTGAACAGTACTGCCTTACCTTATTGGGGTCCTGATATAGCAGGCATGTCCAAACTTCAGCCCTCCAGATGTTTTGGACCACAACTCCCACAGTCCTTTGCCATTGGAAATACAGGCTTGGAATTCTGGGAGTTGTGGTTCAAACATCAGGAGGGCCGAAGTTTGGTCATGCCTGTGATATAGGTTCTACCATATCTCCTCAAGGTGCACAAAATACTCCCACAATAATGCTCACCTTTTGTTCAATGATCTAGCATTTTAATACTTGGTCCTCCCAAGGAGAAATCTATCTCGCTTTCTTCTTACAGGGTTATCTGAATTTATTCACTCTGTGTGTATGTTTCATAGACACAGATAAATAAACCCAGATTTATGTTTTATTTATATTTAAAGAAGCACATAATTGCAGTGTGTCCTTTCACAGCGAGCCAGTGGGCCACTCACGTTATTTTACATGGCATATGTCTTTCTATCCTTTAGCTTATCCCTTGTGCGCTATTAGCGGAGCCAAGGACTCAAACTTCTCCTGCACGGCAGTTTCGGGAGGCAGTGCTGCTGCTTGCGGAGGCTGCGCGTAATCTCAATTACAAGTAAAATGCAAACAAGTGGGGTGGAAGGAGAGAGGCAGGCTACCGGTGTGTCAAAATGCAGAAATAAAAACGAACGCTGAAGAGACAGAGGAACAACAAAAGCCAAGTGTAAAATAAGAGGCAGAGACACAAAAAGTCAGGTGAGGGAGTCACAGCATTATAATTTATCAGCTGAACTCTTAAATTCCCTCTTCGGTAATGCTAAAATATTGCTCCGCTACTGCTCGGCATCAAATCCCTTCTCCAGTAATAGGGAGATCTGAAGAGGATTTTGAATAGTTATTATTTTACTTCTTCATCACCCTCCCAGAAGGTAGACATTATCGCCCTCAAAGGGGCCTGGGGATTCTTGAACACCATCAAATAAAATTAAGAGGCGTCTGTGTGCTTCTTCTATAGGAGTGGTTCTCAGCTAGTAATAACCATACCACTGTAGAGGCACACAAGTAGTCTGTCTATGTGGGAAACAGGGTTATCATAATCACATCAATCCATCTCTGAAGAGTTACAGTTCTTACTAATTCTTACAATTAGAATTAGCAACAGTATTATCGTATTTTCCACTTAACGATGAATTATTTTTGTTTGTTTTGTTTACACTCCACAGTAAAAAAACACTATAATATTAATGTCCTTAAAATATGCTTGTAAGCATGAAAATGTTCTTTTACAAAGTAGAGTTTTTTTCTTCACAACAAGCTCATTTTAGGGCTGGTTTAACTGATCCAAAACCGATAGCTCAGCCACCTTCCAAATGTAGTCCATGCCCTGAATAGATGTCTTCCGTTCCAAGGAAACAATGAAAAGGTTCTTCCAGGATGAGTTGATGTGATCACAATTAAATCCTCACGTAGGTGGAAAGAGTTTTCAGAATGCACCAAGACACTTAGAATGATCTCCAAGACAGCGAATCTTTACCATGCCTCTCGCAGTTACAGGAATCTGTCCTTAGATAATGGACATCAGGAGATTCTTCACAGTAAGATCACATAGGAAGAGGTGCCACAGGAGTTCAAATTAGGCCAAATAATCCACTAAGCGAGTGGAAAAGGTCACGACAAATTCTGCCTTGCTGAATAAGTTTTTTAGTTGAAATGCATAACTTGGTCCATCCAGGGCAATTGGAAGAAGCAATAACAAAAGTGCAATTCTGTCTTTCAACAATTCAGTCAAGCTGATACAAATACAGTACAAAAATTCTGATCTCTTTATTAGCCAGAATGCAAAGACTGCCCCAAGTGAGAATGTCAATTGTTCAGTAAGCTCAATACCCACCACAACTTCTACACAACAATTGCAGCATTAAGCTGCCTAGATGCCCTAAGCACATCCCATCTCGCCTGATTTTGGAAGCTAAGCAGGGTCGGCCCTGGTTAGTCCTTGGATGGGAGACCACCAGGGAATACCAGTGGCTGTAGGCGCCTGGAGTAGGAACTGGCAAACCACTCCAGAATTCCTGCCAAGAAAACTCCATGGACATGGAGTCACGAAGAGTCGGTCACGACTGTAAGGACACAGCACACACATCTTTAGAAGACTTCCTAGCAAAAAAAGGTGGCACAGTGGTTAAATGCCTGTACTGCAGCTAAAACTGTGCTCAGGACCTGGGGTTCAATCCCAGGTAGCAGGCTCAAGGTTGACTCAGCCTTCCAGCCTTCCGAGGTCGGTGAAATTGAGTACCCAGCTTGCAGGGGGGCATGTGTAGCTAGTCTGCGTACTGTAATTAAAACTGTAAACCACCCAAAGACTACTTGAAGTGATATGGGGTGGTATATAAGCAGAACACTTTCTGTATGTGCACGTGTGAAGTTATCTTGTGCCACTGGTTCCTCTTGCCTAGTGGAGGACAAGATAAGTTGGTGTGTGGGTTCCAGTTCTGTTACCTGAGACTTAAAATGGGATGCTGGGACTCAGCATGCAACCCACAAGCAAGTGACGCCTACAGTCCACTGAAAAATGGGGCAAAGTTATTTCCTTGGACTAGAGTTGCACCTAAGCACCAGCCAAGACGAATACTGGCACCAATAGGCAAAACAAAACAAAAAATTCTTCCTCTACTGTCCTAATCTCTGGCCTTACACTGAACTAGGGTCCTTCATGTCTTCTTACAGAAAATAACAAGCTTCTGGTTACTCTTAAGATGATTAAATTGGGGACTGCAGACAAGTACCCAGACGTCTGCACCCACACGGGCTACAGTTAGTATGACCTCAACGTCAATTCCAGCTTTATGCCAGGCTTCTTCCAAAGCAGATAGTAACAATAAAGTCATAAAAGCAAAAAAAAAGAAAAAGTGAAAGAAAAGAAAAAGAAATAAAACAAATGAAAAGACTAAAAAACTAAAGGCACATTTAAGAATTCATCATTAAAAGAACCGGTTGCTTACCTGTAATGGTGGTTCTTCGAGTGTCCTCCGTGATTCCACACCATAGGGTTCTCGTGCGCGTCGCGCTCGATGGTACCGGAAGCACTTCTAAGCAAGGAAGTAGAAGCGTTAGTCTCCGCCCCACCACCCATGGTCCTCATGCGTTCCGCCCGAAACGCCTCAGTTCCCTCTACACGCCGTAATGAGGATAAAAATCCAGAACTGACGTGACTAGAGGGGGAGGCGGGCGGGTTGGTGTGGAATCACGGAGGACACTCGAAGAACCACCATTACAGGTAAGCAACCGGTTCTTCTCCATCGTGTCCTCCGTGAATCCACACCATAGGGTGAGTACCAAGCTACCTGAGAAGGTGGTGGGGAGTCACGGAAGAACAGCAGCCAATACCGCCTGGCCAAAGGATGCAGAGGACTTGGCCCTAGTGTCCAGACGGTAGTGGCGGACGAACGTAGATGGTTGAGACCACGTGGCTGCCCTGCAGATATCCTCGAGGGGGACGCCACGGAGAAAGGCCGTAGAAGAAGCCATGGCTCTGGTGGAATGAGAGCGCACTCCCTGAGGGAGGGGGCGGTGAGACAACTGGTAACAAAGTTCAATAACGTCAACAATCCATTTAGAAAAACGTTGAGAAGAAACAGGGGACCCATGAAACTTGGGCCCGTAAGCAATAAACAAACGAGGTGTGCTTCGGAGAGCAGCAGTTTTAGAAACATAGAAGGCCAAGGCCCTCCGGACATCCAGGGAGTGGAGGTCCCGCTCAATAGGAGTAGACGGGGATGGGAAAAACACAGGGAAGGTGATTGGTTGGGAGAGGTGGAAAGGGGAGACCACCTTAGGGAGAAAGGAAACGTCTGGGTAGGCGACAACTTTGTCCGGAAAAAACTGAAGGTAGGGCCGGTCATGTCGGAGCGCACAAAGCTCACTGGCTCGTCTAGCCGAGGTGATGGCAACCAAGAAGGCAACTTTTAGGGTGAGAAGACGGAGAGATGCAGTTGCCAGGGGTTCGAAAGGTGGCCGGGTTAAGGCTTGCAGGACCAGGCGAAGAGACCATTGAGGAGTCGGGAGCCGTCTATCCGGGTAGGTGTTTTTAAGGCCCTCATAAACGTTTTCAGCCTGGGATGCCTGAAGAAGGCTGAAGCCACAGAACCAGGAGGCTGGTGAGCCACTATGGCCGAAAGGTAAACCCGGAGGGAGGACATGGAGAGACCAGACTGTTTTAAATAAAGGAGAAAGCGAAGGATTACTAGTAGGGGAGGGTTAAGGTGAGGATAGGAGTGGGTAGTCGTGAAGGCCCGAAAGCGCCTCCACTTAGAACGGTAATTCCTCCTGGTGGACGGTTTTCGAGCGGCCTGGCAGATGGCGTCTATCATGGCCTGATCCTCCAAGCCGTCAGCTTGAGGTTCGGAAGATGTGGATGGAGCACCAGCCCGTTGTCCCTCGACAGAAGGTCGGACACTAAAGGTAAGGAGATGTAATCCTGGGTCATCTGGAGAAGGGAGGCGAACCAAGGTTGACGAGGCCACCAAGGGGCAATCAGTATGGCATTGGCCTTGTCGCGCGTAATTTCACCAGAGTTCTGTGGAGAAGGGGGATTGGGGGAAAAGCATACAGGAGATGGCGGGACCACCGGAACATAAAGGCGTCTCCCAGAGATCGAGGCCGACACCCGCCCGGGAACAAAAGCGACCGCACTTGGCGTTGGTCTCCGAGGCAAACAGGTCGATGGAAGGGAGGCCCCATCTCCGAACCAGGAGCCGGAAGACGGAGTCCCGGAGTTCCCATTCGTGGGAAATCGAGGTCTGGCGGCTGAGGGTGTCCGCCAAGTCGTTGTCGACTCCTGAGAGGTGGATCGCCATCGGATAGATCTGGTGCAGGAGGCACCAATCCCAAAGGTCGATCGCGAGGGACAGGAGCGCCAGGGAGTGGGTGCCGCCCTGCTTGTTCAGGTACCACATAGCTGTGGAATTGTCCGTAGCGATCAGAACTACTTGACCCCGAATCAAGGGAAGGAAGGCCTTCATGGCTATAAAAATGGCCAAAAGTTCCAGCTCGTTGATGTGACGAGAGGAGTCCGGAGCGGACCAGAGACCATGGATCTGGTGTTTGCCACAAAAAGCCCCCCACCCCGAGAGGCTGGCGTCCGACGTAATCTGGACAGTTGGGGAAACAGGTTGGAAACGACGGCCGGCAAAGAGATTGGACGGACGGAGCCACCAGCGAGTGCGCTCCCAGACCTGGGTGGGAACGAGGATAGGTGTTTGAGGGGATCCACCTCTGGGTCGATTGGGTCAGGAGGCACATTTGGAGGTGCCTCATATTCAGTCGGGCGTGCGGTACCACTGAGGTAGTGGAGGCCATCAGCCCGAGAATTCGTTGGACAAGCCGAGCCGGTGCGTGGGTATTCGGGCGTAGTAAGGTGATGGCCGAGGTGATGTCCGCAAGCGGCCAGAGGTTGGAAACGCCTTCCGGCGTTGGGAGTCTATCACTGCCCCGATGTACTCGACTCGTTGAGAGGGAATCAATTTGGATTTCTCGCCATTGACCTCGAGCCCGAGGTCCTGGAGGAGATGGAGAGTAGTGCGAAGATGCTGGAGGGCCTCGGCGCGCGAGGAGGAGACCAGAAGCCAATCGTCTATATAGGGAAAAATAACTATCCCTTGTGAGCGCAGGAAGGCCGCTACGGGAGCCATACACTTGGTAAACACCCTGGGTGCCGTCGCGAGGCCAAAGGGCAGGGACAGGAACTCGAAGGCCTGATCCGTAATGATGAAGCGCAGGTACTTGCGGTGAGAAGGATGGATAGAAATGTGAAAATAAGCGTCTCGAAGATCGATAACTGTGAACCAATCGTTTGGTTGAAGTAGCGGGAGAATAGTCTCTAGGGTAACCATTTTGAACTTTTTTTGGTGGGATAAACCAATTGACGGATCTGAGGTCCAGTATGGGTCGGAGGCCCCCATCTTTCTTCGGGACAGTGAAGTAGGGGGAGTAATGGCCCAGAGGAACATGTTCTGGTGGCACAGGACGGATGGCGGCTTTTTGGAGAAGAGTGGAAATTTCGGCCCAGAGTACAGGAGATGGGGAAGTTGGTACAACCTGGCCCGTAGGGGGGAGAGTGGAGAACTCTATCCGGTACCCCGTCGAAATGATGGAGAGGACCCATCTGTCCGTGGTGATACGGCGCCACGCAGGTAGGAACGGCCGTAGTCGGGGTAGGTCAGAAGTCCTTGCGACCCCGTCTATCCTGGTGACGGGCAGAAGGGCGGAACTTGGACTTCTGTTGCTTGTCCTTTCCGGCGAATGCTGTCGCAGAAGAGGAGGGGAAGGACTGGTCCCGCTGGTGCTGTCTCGGAGAGGACTGGGTGAAGGGTCTCTTCCAGGAGGAGCGAAAGGACCGATTTTGTTTGGATGGGACCAAATTAAGGCGTTTAGCAGTGTTTTGGCTCTTCTGGTGCTCGTTCATGATCTCATCCGTCTTTTCATGGAATAAACCTTCCCCTTCAAATGGTAGGCTACATATTTTGTTTTTGGAATCCTCAGACAGGCCAGTGGATCTCAGCCAGGCGTGGCGGCGAAAGGCGATGGCGGAGCCCATGGCCTTGGTGGCAGCATCAGAGGCATGGCGGCCGGACCTCATCTGTTGGGCAGCGATGGACAACGCCTCTTCAATCACTGGGAGAGCAGCGGCCTTAGAGGCATCAGCCGCAGAGTCGATGGATGACTTGATCCTGTTGATGAGGACTCGCTGGTAAGCGGCCATAGCGGCTTGGTAATTGGCCATTTTGAAAGACAAGGCAGCTGTTGAGTATAGTTGCCTGGCCATGGTGTCTATCTTTCTACCCTCCTTGGAAGGGGGAATGGGGATCTGGGAAGACCTGGATTGAAGCTGAGAAGCGGAGACAACCACAGAATTAGGTACTGGGTGTTTGGCAAGAAAGGGTGCATCCTCATCAAAAACCCTGTAGAAGCCCTCCAGCTTTCTTGATTTAGAGGAGGAAGGGATCTTTTTAAAAGAGTCCTTGGCCATATCGAGGATGGATGGGAGGACCCCAAGGTGTGCAGGAGAATTAGAGTCAGATGCAATCTGATCAAACAAATGATCAGAATACTGAGGGGTGGGGTGATGCACAGGAATGTTGAGAGTAGTAGCCATCTTGTTAATGAATTCAGAGTAGTTACCAATGGAGTCCGCAGAAGATGGAGGGCTCTCCCTGCAACATTGGAATCAGGAGTAGCAGGTCTGTCCTGATCACTGGTCGTCATCCCCAGAGTCAGAAGAGGCAGTAGAAGATGACTCCGAGTTAGACCGTGAGGGTGGGTTTGCATCCGTAACAGCGGTACCGGGACGGTGCCGACTAGCCACCGCCTTGGAGCGCTTATGCCGACGTGTTTTGACGGGTTCAAGCGCCATTGAACTGGAGGACCTCGGTTCCAAGGTCTGTCTCTGTCGAACCATGCGTCGGCAGGCTGCCAACCGGGTCCCGTGAGGGGCATGGTACCGGTGGAAAACCCGGGAACATGGGGTAAGTCGGGAAATGGTACGGTACCAGGGGGCCTGGCTAGACGGCCAGGCAGGCGGTACCGAGGATACCGACGGCCAGGTAGAAGGTCCCGCGGCCACCCCCACGGTTGCGCCTGAGGGACCGATGGAGAAGGTCGAGAGCGAGGGTGCGAAGCTGTCGATCGGTATCGCGGCGATGCTTCTTCGCTGCCAAGGAGAAGAGGGTTCCTCTTCACTGTCGGCAGTGCGCTTCCGAGCCATATGCTCCGGATGGGCGCTAAGTTCAGGTACCGGTGGCAAAGGCGGTACATGCCAACCCGGTCCCGGGTAGCCAGGAAAAGATGAATGCGACATAGGCGCAGGCATCTGGACGGAAGGTCGCGATAGGGCTGCACTGGTGAACAAGGAAGCCAGCTCCGAACGATGGGGTGGCTTACCGAGAGCAGTGGCCGCGACCAAGGCCGAATCCGAGGAGCATATCGATACCGGCGAGGGGCTCCTACGGTTCGGAGATAAAGATGGCGATCTCCGGCGGGCAGGCGACTTGTCTCGACGCGGTTTCTTGGGTACCGAAGCCTCGGTATCGGTCTTTTTCGACTTAGATTTTTTGGTCGGTTTTTCCACAGGTTCCGCCGCCGCTTGAGAGGTGGACTCGGACTCCATCGGGGGCTTCAGGGATTTCTCCAGAAGGTAAGTGTTGAGTCTATGCCTCCTATTCCTGAGAGCCTGGGAGCTGAGACTCTTACAATGCGGGCAGGAGCTCTGGGAATGGGCCTCGCCGAGGCAATACAAGCAGGAAGAGTGGCCGTCGGAGAAAGGAATTTTCCCCCCGCAACGGACACAGTTTTTGAAGAGGGCCCGTTGGGCCATAAAAGTTGTCGAAGAGAACTATCCGTGACTGGAGCAGAGATTTCCGTTACCATCCAACACGGCGGTTAGAGGGAACTGAGGCGTTTCGGCAGGAACGCAAGGGACCATGGGTGGTGGGGCGGAGACTAACGCTTCTACTTCCTTGCTTAGAAGTGCTTCCGGTACCATCGAGCGCGACGCGCACGAGAACCCTATGGTGTGGATTCACGGAGGACACGATGGAGAACCAGCAGCAATAAATACAACCTACTATAACTGCAGAACTCAGTTTTAAGTCGAAACAAAACGGATTATTTTAAAACAGACAGTTTTGTCCACAATAAAAAAAAGCGGAGGGGAAAGTAAAGCTAAAATCTTTTCAATTGTAGTTTCAAACTTTTAGGCACAGTTGCTACAAAGACTTCCTCCCAGGTTCCAGGCACGGAGACAACAGGAGTAAAGGGTCTTTATCAACTGTGTGTAGCTGGGTTTTTCTTCTTCTTCGAAGGATATAACATTGCTTAAGTAGAACCAAAAACAAAACTAAATGTATGGAGAGCAATAGAGTACGCCATTGTGACATCCTTCTCCCATGTAACAACAGGGGGCAAAAACCAGTTTGAAAACACAACAGAAGCACCGTTGGGAGTTCATTCGTGAGGAAGTTAACCATTTCATTAAGGGACAGACCTCACCAACTTTGAAGAAGACAAGAGAATCCAGAAGGCTAATTCTCCCACCCAAAAGCAAAGGAACACTCCCCCCCCCCCAATATCAACAGAGGCTTGAAGAAAGACATGGCCCTACGTTTTGCATTTTCAGGTACGAACCTTAAAACGCCGCTTTAGAGGAGCAGGATAAAAATGACGTGCCTGAACACTGGCACCAGCTCCCCCCCCCCCCGAAACCTTTCCAACCCTCACTAACTTTATTCTCCACTGGAATCTCTCCTGCGGCGCAATTGGAGCTGTTGGGTGCCACAAGGTTTGTGCGAAGCACCTAACAATGCTGGCAGTGAATAGCTCCTGCTTCTCTTTGCAGCAAAGAGAAAGCGCTGAGCTAAGGCAGGAGTCAGTGCATTCAGTGCGAGGACTACACATTCAGATGTGTGTATTTGGGAAGCAAAGCCATCAATAGGGTGCCCGCGTACGTAGGCGGCCATTGGTTCGGGGAGCAATTAAGAGGAGTAGGAAGCAATGCAACCCTTTGCTGCTCTATTCAACTGCGTAAAAGAAATTTCACCACGGCAACCACAACAGGACAGGGGATGGAGAGGGTGAAGTGGGGAGGGTGGTGGTGGTGGTGGTGGAGGGACCTCTTCAGGAACAATTTGGCGACCGAACAATAAGCGTACATCCAACTCATGCTCGCTCATCCTGGCTCTGAGCACCTTGGTCCTTTCTGCAATAGGACTTTGGTGCCTTAATGACATTTGGATTTGACCACTAGCAAATCTTAATTTATTTAGATCTGACTGCTAGCCAAGAAAGATGGAAACCACTCTCATGGTAAAACTGTGCAGCCACTGGAGTGTCACACACACACACCACCCCAGGCACTCACTGTTTTGTGAGGCTTTTCTGAACATCCTTCTGCCTCGCATCCTCGCCAAGGTTCCAAAGACATTTCCTGAGGTGCCATCAATGGTCCCTGGCTTTTTGCCAACGTTTTGGTTAGAAAAATATAAGTGGCGATGTCAATCCATTCTTATTTTGCGAAGGCTACGGCCTCAAAATGGAAGCAAACTGTAGATTGTACAATCTGTAATTCTGGGTGCATCTTAAAACACTACTTACTTATGTATTCCTTCTTTATGCAGTCAAAGTGAATGTGGTTCATGCATAGTGTACTATATATTCATAAGCATTTTGGATGTTTGTGTATTATGTATATTGTATTGTCAGTTTTACATTGTACAAACTGTATGTTTTAGTATACTTGTACATCACTTTGATTTTGCAAATCTAAGTGGTTTATAAATATAAATAAATTTTGCCTGGGAATACTGGCACATGTGGATAACACAAAGGTAGGGACAGCTAATGTACAACAGGGAAATTGACATATATCAATTCAGGCCTACATATGCCAATAAAGGTTTTATCTATCTATCAAGTCAGGCCATTGGTCTGCTTAGCTGAATATGGTCTGGCAGCAGTTCCAGAGATTAAGATAAAGATTAAACAGAAACTGCACTGTACCCGAGACCAACAGGAGGTTAGGTCTGGGACCTTATAAAGGATCTAGCAGGAAAAGGTGAGGTTGAGGACAATGTTTACACAAAACTGAGGACCAAAAAGGATTATATGTAGCTAGCATTATAATAAAGTTTGCCAGGCAGGTAGCTTTAAGAGTGACAGCTTGGTGGGTCGGGAAACCCCATGATTAAAATCCTACCATTCCAGAAGGCCAAATTTCACTTTGTTTTAATCTTTTACCAGGACATGTAATTACAGGTCTCTCAAGCCCACAGATCTCTTCAGTAGTGTTATTCCAAATCAGACAGACAAGTTCTGAACACAGGGAGGAATCCTGCTTAGTTAGATAGAACAAGAGCCAGGCGCAGCTCTGCTGTCTCTGGCCACTAGGCGTCAGTCTAGGAGAGAGCATTATGCAGATTTTTAACACAGGAAAACTTGAAAGTTACCCCACTGTCTCTTCCCTTCAACACCAGCAAGCAATATGGCTATAAATATTTAAAATGCCACAATATTAAGCAATTAAAATAACTATTTGCAAGGAAGAATGCTTGAAAGATCTTTTTAACCTTTTAGCATTTCAGAGTTTAAAAAGCAAAATGTGCAAAGCTGTATTTACAGAGTGGCATTTCACTTCCACATGTCTCCAATGGGAAGGCAAAGAAGAAATTTTCCTTTGGTTTTAGAAGGATCCAATCCAGACTGTTTTACTCCCAAAGAGAGGCTCAAGACACCCCATTTCCTTAAAATGTTACTGACACTCACCGAAGTGATCAGGCAAACAAAGGGCTGATAATCTGGGGAAGTCTTCCGACCACAAATTGTTTTGGGACACACCACCTCTTTCATGGGTTACTTCCCACCAAGGTCATCCCAGAATGCCAACAAGATGGTCCCAGGCAAGTCCAGAATGCACTGCCTTCATCCCATCCAAAACCACTTTATAAAATGGGGTGAGGCTTTGGAAGAGGTGTTCTGCCATCAGTCTGGCCACGAACTGAATCAACATTTTCCTGGAGGGTGAAGGATCATCTACTTCCACTCCTCTCCGGGACCATCAGACTCCAAGTGAGAAGTCCTTCACAACCGGTGCCTTACTTTTACCTAAGGTGAACCACTCCGGTCGGCTAATCCCTGCCTATCCTAAACTGTATGGGCACCCGTACTTCCCATGCTGCTAAGCAACCAGGAGGAGGAGCTTCATTTTAGCTTCATTTTAGTTTTTGTTGTCGATTTATGTATATATTTTTATTTTGTACATTGTATTTTGGTTTTTAAAATGTATTCCTTTGTTTGTTGTTACATGTTGTAAACCGCCCAGAGTAGCCCTTGGTCTAGATGGGCGGTATAAAAGTCAAATAAATAAATAAATAAATAAATAAAGAAGGCACAGGCAGTCCTCCAGGATCAAAACAAAACAAAAAGGTTGGCTGATGCCCGCCATGGATCAGGAAGGCTTAAGAGTTGGACAGCCCTGGTGCACCTAGACAGCTCTTACTTACATGGCTGGGAATTAAAGCTTCAGCTGGGACTTGAGGAGCACGATGCTCGCACTTGACATTTTAATGAGCCATATATCAACACACAGAGACACAAATACATCTGCTCGTATATTTGGTGTCAGAGGTACAGCCCACCACTCAACGGGAAGAAAAGAAATCCACAGCAACCTACTGGTTCGACAACCTTTTATCCGAACAATTAAAAGAGACGGTGAAAGTAGCACCATCTCCTTTGAGGAGTCGGGCCAACTCTTCCCCTCCTACCTGGCTTCATGAGAACAAACAACTTGTGACCGGACACCAGAGACCCACACGTGAACCCTCAGTACTTACTTTCTCCCCTTATCTGCAATTATCGGATGAATTCATGGAGAAACTTTTGTGGCTTCGTTCAGTCTGTAGGCATCCTATATGGATCTGTTTCCTCAACTGCACTGAAGTACGCATGGGGGAAGGCACTTCCTACTGATACCCTTGTCAAAAAAGTGTTTCCTCTCCTCTTACACATACAACCTCTCTCTCAAAAACACACTCACGTGCAAATACAGAGAGAGGTCCTCTGTCATCCCGAAGTGGCTGCTTGTTTGTACTGCTGGAGATAGTGGTCTTTCCCTTCCCAAGCAGCTAGTCTGGAGGTGTTATGTGCCATTCACTTTCTCTGTGTACCTTTCTTTGGGGTTCTTTATCTGTCAGTTGAGTCATGGCAACTGGACTTCTTTTCTTGAGAGACTGAAACGTTCGCCGTTCATCCAAACGGCTTCGTCAGTCTCCACTTGAAAGACATGGGGGTTGCTGCGTGGCAGGGGGTTGGACTAGATGGCCCTTGAGGTTTCTTCCAACTCTCTGATTCTATGATTCTATGACAAAGGGCACTCATTCAAAGATGAAGATGTGCATATATTAGACAGAGACAGGTAGTTGGAGAGAGGGGTCAGGGAAGCCATTCATGTGAGCATTGAAAACCCCTCTCTCAACAAAGGTGGGGAGCTCAGGCACAGTCTATCTGCTACTTATCAGGCAGTGATTTCAACAATACCCAGACAAATAAAAAATACTTCACACCTTCACCACCAAGGCCATAGCTAACGACCCATATTTTATGGGTTTCAGCACCTTAGGCCATTGTTCACCTAATGACTAATTGAGACTATTGTCCACCTAACAAGCCTTTTCAGGACATTGTTCATCTTATGAGCCTACTTCAGACCAGGGTGACATAAAGTCAAAGTGAACTATAAAATGGAGGACTCGGAACTAGCTTTCCTCAGACTGACGAAGCTGTTTGGATAAGCAGGGAAACGTTTCCATCTGAAAAGAAAAGAAGTCTAGTTGCCATGACTGAACTTGCAGATAAACTCACTTGGATGACTGAGAATTCACACAGACATATCTCTTTGGGGTTCTGCCATTTGACAATAAAACAGCCATCATCTGTAGGAGGCAGAGCTAGATTTAAACAAGGGATGCTGACTTACAGGTTCAATCTTCAGGGCGCTTCTGTAGCTCCCAAAGAAAGCAGCTTGGGCCTTCAGGAATGCTCTTGCCACCCCATCTCCAGTGGTCATGGACACTTTCTTTAACCTGCTCTTCAGTGCAGAGACCTGGGGAAACACAAAAGCAACAGGAAGGATTTATCCTCAGAAAACACAAAGCAGAAAACTTCATGTCTTGGGAAAACAGGTATGGGAATTTGGCTGCAGAAATGAAATACTGTACCTAAGACATCTTCAGACGGGATAAAGATGCTGTTTTACAGAAAGAGGGATATCTAATAAATAGCTGAGGCTATATTGTGTCAACAAATTCAGGTCGATCTGCAGCCCGAAGTTCTCTTGCACTGTTCAACCCACCAGCAAGGCCCTGCTTCCCTCGGTTTTGTCATGTTAGAAGAGTAGGTGTTTTAAAAGTGCCATAATCCTGAGGCTATGGAATGGCCCCTTAGAACAGAACAGTTGGAGCACCTCCCAGCTAGCTTTTAAGGGAAGAATGGGTACAGGACAATGTTGGCGAACCTATGGCATGGGTGCCAAAGGTGGCACTTGGAGCCCTTTCTGTGGGCACCCAACATTGCCCCTTCACTACCACCTGTACTCAGATTAAATTGCTGTCCTGGCACCTAGCGAAAAATCAATGGGTTTTGAATCGCAGTTTGGGCACTCGGTCCCCAAAAAGTTCGCCATCACTGGTATAGGATGTATGTAGCTATTTTGCCATTTGACTTCTGCCTTAAATACACTCACAGTACATACATCCTACAAAATGGTTGCTAGCAAAGGTCAATAGGTAGCTGCAATTTTACCTTTTTGGATTGCACATTAGGGTTTTTTAAAACCTTGTCAGTGTTCATGTTATGTTCTCCATGGTATTTTTGTTTTAGATTTTTACACACTTGGACTTACTTAACTTACTCACTTACATACATGTGTGTGTGTGTGTGTGTGTGTGTTGTGTCGTTACAGTCATGACCGATTCTTCATGACCCCACGTCCATGGAGTTTTCTTGGCAGGAATACTGGAGTGGTTTGCCAGTTCCTACTCCAGGCGCCTACAGCCACTGGTATTCCCTGGTGGTCTCCCATCCAAGTACTAACCAGGGCCGACCCTGGTTAGCTTCCGAAATCAGGTGAGATTGGATGTGCTTAGGGCATCTAGGCAGTTCACATACATACATACATACATTTAAATTTCACCTTACTCCCATGTTCTACATGGTACGGAGAGCTTGGGGAGAAGAGGGGAAGCAACATTCTTAAATAAAATCATATATGTATTCGAGAAATAAAAGGCAGCCCATTTTGGTGTCTTCTTTTTCTCCTTACCTCATAACAGCTCTGTAAGCTAGGCTAAGCAGAGGTAAGGAAAATGTGCCCAAGGCAAAACTGTGTGGAAGAGGAAGAAAGAGATACACCTTGTCACAAACTCCATAGGTCTACCTTCCGAACCCAGAAAAACACAAGTTTAAGATCAATCATTGTGTAAAAACACCACCAGCACCAGAAACAGCAACAAGTACTGAGTGTAATGAATTTCTGAGAGGCCATCTCCGTTGGCTATCTCTGCATGGTAAGGCTGACAGAAGATGTTCCTTCAAGGGAGTAGGAGATTAACCTGCCACACCCTGACAGAAAAAATTCCCCTGTGCCTGTTGAAGGCAGCAAACCCTCCATCCACAGAAACAGCTCTTTCCTTCCTGCCTGGCTTCTCAAAGGCTCTCACCACCTGTGCATCAGATTATTCCTCACTTAACCTTCACTGCCCTTTCCCTTTCATCCTGGAGGTGTTTAATTGCCTCCGATGCACAGAGCTGCACTTCAGGTGAACACAGACCTAACGGTCTCATTACCATTTACACAAAGAAGAACTCCTCCACTACAGTCACCGAGCAAATACCAGCCCGCACACCTTCCTACGTTGGCAAATTCTCAAAACGAACGAAGGTATTTAAGGTTTCCCAAATGGTGCGCCTTTGGTCTCATAGGCACACTCTGGGGGGTGGAGGTGGGGGCTCCCATTCACTCACCATGTTCTATCTTCGAGATAAAAAAAAGGCTGACTGATACCTCTTTTAGATAGCGGCATCGTGTCATTCAGGAAAAGCCTACTTCCTTTCCAGGAGAAATGGCAAAATGCAGTCCATACATCAATGTTCAAATTACAATGGCCTAATTAAGCCCTAGGATTCTTCACTCACTACTATCGCGCCACTAAAAGAACCATTGTCCACAAGGCAGTCTCTACTTGGTATATAAAACAGGTTTTTAGTCGACAAGAACAAGTCCAATACAGAACTAGTGGCTAAGTTTCTTATTTCCGCACAAAGAACAAGCAGGACAATTCTTACTTCTATATTGTAATATCTGATGTTTTTGATTGCGTTCGTGCAATATTAAAGCAATTTATTATTATTTTAAATTGTGCATTTTATTGTGTCTATGACTGCATAATAAAAGACTGATTGATTTGTATTCTCGAAGGCTTTCACGGCTGGGATCTGATAGTTGTGAGTTTTTCAGGCTATTTGGCCGTGT
The DNA here is from genome assembly GCA_029282475.1 of Phrynocephalus forsythii. NCBI lineage: Eukaryota > Metazoa > Chordata > Lepidosauria > Squamata > Agamidae > Phrynocephalus > Phrynocephalus forsythii. The sequence continues at coordinate 7,788,736 of JAPFRF010000018.1, forward strand.
TCTGGAAGTTTTTCTTCTTGACGTTTCACCAGACTCTGTGGCTGGCATCTTCAGAGGGCAAGGAGCTCAGGGAACTAGGAGTTTCTCTCTGTGTTCTAGAACCCCTAGTTCCCTGAGCTCCTTGCCCTCTGAAGATGCCAGCCGCAGAGTCTGGCAAAACGTCAGGAAGAAAAACTTCCAGAACACGGCCAAACAGCCTGAAATACTCACAACTACTATATTGATTGATTTATTTTCATGCAGCAGTTTTAGAAAACAAAAAAGTGTGGGGTGGTGTTACCATAAGAAATCAGGACAATTCAGAATGCCCTCAATAAGTAGAAGAGAAGGGTTCCAGGTTTGGTGCCCACACCCCAAGGCAGCATCTCTGCTAACCATTTCCATTTTTCAATATATAGAACTGAACTACCATGAACTACCCACAGGTGGAGGCTCTTATCCACCTTCCCGGATCTGCAGTGAGCATGAAATGCACTGTATATGATCAGAGACAATTGTTCCTTCGCTGCCAATTCACACACTCCAGAACGAGTATGGAGCCTTGCTCTTCATTAAAATTAAAGCCCTTTTGCCCAGAAGCAACAGGGCAACTGCTAAATGGCTTCCGTTTCCAAATTATGAGGGGGAGGTCACACAGAAGCTGGGACAAGCAAGCGAGGCTTAAGAGACGGCAACCTGTTTTTCCAACTCAGGACAGTAGTCACTCCACAGAGAGGCTGTTCGTTGCCAAAGCAGGCGACACAGAAATGGAGAACCAATCCTGGAAGTGTTTTTAAAGAAGATTTTTATACTCTTGGCAGCTCAGGATTAAAGGTCAGATTTAAGCTATCACCATGTTTCAAAATGCAATCTGTGCAGTGAGCATAATGAAATGGTTCAGTAGAGGTGCAAGTGGAAATTCTTTTAATTAGATCCAAGGCTTTCTAGTTGTCAACATGAATAAAGCAAGAAAAACACATTCTCTTGAAAAACACAGTATCAGGACGAAGGAAAAACACCTTTAAATGCAAGTCCTCTTGAGAGGACAGGAAAAGCTAGCTGGGAGGGGGGGATTACAATCAAGAAAATACAAGCTTTATGTCTGTGTGACCCACTCTCGAAGTTTAAATCCCAATGACATGCAAAAGCAAATATTCGCGTGTGTATGATCTTCTCCTAAGCCCATGCAAACCAACAGGACAGATGTTTCACTGCCCGCGTAAAATAATCACCAGCCAATTAGCCTTTTGCAAGGTTGGTTCCCTGAAAAATACTGATGTGCTAAAACAACACTATCTCAGAATTTTTTACGGCCTCTGTACGAATCTCACTTTCTCTCCTCACCCCTGAAAAGGCTCCCCTGCCATATTCAAAACTGATGTCATCCATTTCTGAGAGATGGAGCCAAGTAAAAAACAGGAATTACTCTCAGCTTGGCCATGGATGGGTTGTATAACTTGGTGTGTGGTGAAGAAGATGTGTGGCAACTCCTTAAGCTGTGGCAATTCACTGTTATGATTTTATTATGCTGCATTTATGCCAACATACGTAAGCTGCAGGACTCTAGAAGTTGAATTTAGGGCTGGAAAAGACAGGCCTTGTCTAAGTCGCCAAGGAGGAAGAAATGAAAAAAATTGGACTGAGAGAGAGAAGCAACCCGGCAGCAGGTAGCCACTCGTACAAACTCTGGCTCCACAAAGGCAAAACCCTACCTCACCCCGCCCTAAAACCCCTGGAGAAACTTCGGGCAGAAAAAGGATAACAGACAAGACTCCTGTCTGGACTTCAGGGTGGTGAGAGGGGAGAAGTTGAGGTGTGGTCCCGACTTCATTATGGGGAAACGAAGGAGGAAGAGTTCCGAGTTCGAACAACACGACAGGGCAACTAAGCAAACAAAAATAGATCAGCTACTGGCTCCTGCTTGCTCTGTGAGTATAGGAAAGGTCACCTGCCCTTGAAGTTATTTCAATGAAAAGATGGGATCCATTTTAAAAAAATACATTTCACAACCCACCCACCCCTTCAGGTTACTGGCATGAAGAAAATACTAGCAGTACGAAAGAGCATTATTCCAGGAAGAGTTTCCCAAAAACATACATCATAAAAGGGGAGCATTTAACATTTGCCCTGGCAATGGCCTATCTTATACTCAGCGCTAGTAGTAACAGCAAATGAAATCTGAAAATCCTTTGAATTATGAGCATTGAGAAAGGCAACCTAGCTTTAGAGAGCTCAGTCTTAAGGGACAGTGCTGAATTTTGGATGGGTCAGAATATGGCTTGTATTTCAATATAGAGAGAGGAAAGTGAAAGAGTCATTAGATCCACCATACTTTTTCCAGTCCTGCCTGGCATCCGTTGCTGAGCAAAATCAGGCCTAGCTACTACTTGGATGGAGGATTGCCAAGTAAATTTTGGCTAGGACTAAGAAAGCCTTTGGATGACATGTTGGGAAGGCATTCCTGACAGCCAGAGTTGGTAACAGCAGCCTCCTCTGCTTCTATGTTCCAATGACCCCCCCCCCCAGTCCTGATGTTGCCATGAGGAAAGAAAAAGTGGTAGAAAAGAAGTGCAAACATAGGAAACTGCCAAGATTCGAACCTTTATTTCATGCTGTCTGGCTCCAATACTAATAAGTACAAGGCAATGGGCTAAACTAAAAGGTCCGTGTGTGGATTGCATTGAACAGCAGAGCAACAGGTAATCACCAGACAGTCAATACCAGCTCAAGATAGCAAAAACAAAACAGGACCTGGGACAGCTCCCACCACAAAATCCAAGCACAATGGAAGCCCCATTGATAATATTCTGGCTAGTCCCAAATATCAGGAGTGGAGCAACCCCACTGAGTAACCAAGCCCAGCTTTAGAGCAAAGACAAGTACCGTGTCAGTGTTGCTGAAAGTCACCTGAGCTCATCTTCTGCCAGGAATTTACAAGAGAAGTCAAGAAGGGCACGCGGGGAAGCAGAGAGAGGATGAAGCTGTGGATTCTCCTTCCTCACTTGAGACGCATGAAGCTGCAAGCTCAGGGGAGTACAGAGGTGTTGACTCCACTTCCTCCAGGTGGCCCGTAAATTGGTTTCGCCTTAGGGTCCAGACTCAGGAAGGACACAGGCAGGTTTCTTCAGGATTAGTATTAGTGTTTCAGGCACATAGCACCTTGTGCGCATCTACTCCCATCAAATTTTGGAAGCCAAGCATGGTCAGATGTGGCCAGTACTCAAATAAGAGACCAAGCAGGAATGATCTAGAATCTCCAGGTAGGGCCACGAAAGGAATCCTACCTGAAACACTGGAAAGTCCTAGCTGCCAACCAGAGTTGACCGCAATGGGGTAGACGGACTGAGAGACTAACTCAACATAAGACAGCTTTCTATGTCTCAGGGTTCCTTTTTAACTTCCTGCTATGTTGGGAGATAAAAGCAGGTGCCTCTCTAAGCAAGCACCAAATCGGTATTGCCCAAAAACTAGACAATACACATTCTGCCAACATCTAACAAAAATTGGGCAATGATCAAGTGTTAACGAAAATGCTGAGCCTTTCCGTTAGCTAAGAGCATGCTAAGTCTTAATTGGGATTTGCTCCTGGAAAACCTTTGTACTGTATTTATGGGTGAGTTATTATACCCAGTTCTCTCTGCATTTTAGTAACTGATGTAGGGTCACTGGGGCTCCATCCTTCCCCATAGGGACAAAAGAGAAAAATAAGCTTTAAACATATTCGGCCAGAAACTGCGTACTCTATGCCAAAATGCACAATCTATGAAAAGAATTGAGAAATACAGCAAGCCACAAGGAGTCGGTCACAATTGTAACAACACAACACACACAACAAGAAGCAGGATGTCTGCTCTCTAGTGGTCAGAGCTATAATCAGAGCTATAATATGGTTTTCAGCACCACAGGAGATTTTGGGCGTTTATACACGACCCCTAAACTCCGGGGCAAATGGCTCCCAGCTCCAGAGCTTAAAAATGTTTCCCCACCAGCTCTGGAGTTAACAGGAAATTAAGTGCGACCACGCCCACTTTAGCACGTCCGAGCGCACCTTTCAAGTACCTGCTCTTTGGAGGTGAAAATTATTTGATCCGGTGTAAGGATAGTGAGTGCAGGGCTCTCCTTGCTTCTGTTTGTTGTTTTTTTGGCTCCCGCCCCTTTAAGAGCTACTTTTACAGAGACTGGAATGTTGCCGGCAGGAGCGAAAGGCAGAACGGAGGTGAGCGGCATGCTTTTCTTTCTCTTTTTCTCCCTCTCCTCACGCAGCCAGCAGCCAGGAAGTGTGGAGGGGTGGGGACACAGGAACAGCGACGAACCCCTAAGATCTCTGGTCCGAATTTAAGTGGCCAGCGGATCTTAGGGGTCGTGTGAAAAGGCCCTTAGTTCTTTAGAGATCTATAGTAACAGAAGTGCAGAGAGGATAATTGGAAGGCAGGAGCGAATAGATACTACTTAAAAACTCCTCTCAACCCCATATGTCAGATAGAATTAAGCACGGGGGGGGGGGAGATGACCCAATCCATATTTACATCTGCTGCAAGTCAAGCTGGTTAATTGAAATTGCTGCCAGTACTTCCCCTGCGATGCTCCGAACCCCTCTCAAAACAGTCAGAATGAGAACGACAAAAATAATAAAGACACAACCCATAAGTAGGCCAATGGAAAATTGTATTGGAACATTTTAACTGGCGAAATTTAGCTGCATTTTGTTATAAAAGGAAATAATGAACGGAAGGAAGTCTCTTAAAGTTTATGACATTCCAAAAGCTTTAAGTTACGGGTTTATTTGGTGACGCCTCTTCTGATGTTCTACTGTGCTCCCACAATGGCTCCTTTTCATGAAGGCCCATAAAATCAAATATTATACTCGATTATTGACAAATCAGACCCCCTGCCTGTAAGGGGCTGGGACCCCAGAGCCAGGCCCTCTTTGCATGCCATAGCTTTCCCACATGTGCTCTTGTCCAAGGATACAAAAAAAAGTCTTAAAGAAGAGAGGGACATTCATATATACTTTCACAGCACAAAAGGAAGCGGGCATGGCATAAATTGTGCTGGAAAACGTCACTGGACCAAATGTTCCACAAAAAGTGACATTAAAATATGAAAGTCAGTCTTTAAGGTGCTACATGTTTTGTGTCCCACTATGAGTGGGAAGGAAGGAAGGAAGGAAGGAAGGAAGGAAGGAAGGAAGGAAGGAAGGATAGACGGACAGACGGACGGACAGACGGACGGACGGACAGACGGATGGACGGAAGGATGGGCGGACAAGTAAATGTTCAAATCTCTACTCAGCCATGGAGTATGACATTATCCTATCTTATTTTATAGATTTGCTATCAGGGTAAAAATGGTTAAGAATTTTCAAACAGCATCTGGATCAGAAATGCAGAATGCAGCTGATGGCTCACTCTGGTCCCCTCTCCAGTGCTGATCCAATTCTGGGAGGAAGTTTTTAACAAAATCTAGGCTCCAGCAACACATTTTAGAACTTAGCACCATGTGCTCTGTATAAGGCTGAATGATTATTTCAAATCCCTCAACACCCAAGATTCTGTAACCGGGGCCGATTCTTTCCAACTCGGATTTTCCGAACTATTATAAGAATCTTGAAAGATGAGAGGAACAGGAGATGTTCCAGGGAGAGCCAAGGTCAGGCACAGCCAGCCAGGCACAACAATTATACTCACCACATCATTTGGCAGACTCTGAAGATCGTCAAAAGGTGTTTCCAGTGTGTTCGTGTCAACATTAAGGATGACAACATCTTCCAGGGCCATACTTCTAACTTTCTGAAAACGATAAAATTAGAAGAAAAGGAAAACTGTCACTGTTTGAGAATGAGGTATATGTTGGCCTCCATGAGTTACTCGGCTCTGGCCAACTGTCGAGACAAAATGAGATGCCTCTTCCTCATCTGGTGATTGTCTTCACAATTGTTTCTTCCCACTTTTTCCTTGCAATTCCCAGAACATAACTGTCTGAATACCAGTGTCTTGGTTTAAAGCTTGAGCTAAGAGTTTGCAGGAAAGAGGGACTGGCGCACAACTGTTGCCACTGCTCCTGGCCTTGACAAACAACCCACAGTATAATAACCATACCGCACTGGCTTGGGACAAATGGCTCATGAGAGAACCTTTGGGCCAGTTGGGTCTGTCTCAAAGGCTTGGTCACTTTCTGTTGCTGGACTGCAAGTTCAGGACGCATCTCAAGCAGGGGACTGTAATCTATGAAAGTTCATCATAAATTCTGAGCGTACAACGAATGACACTTCATTTCTTCTTTAAAATATTTTTTTATTTTTAAAACCAAGAAAGTAAAAACAGATACATTGCTTATCTCCTGCCGTATTACATAGAATATTTTCTATGCCGTATTACATGGAATATTTTCTGCCCTACATCAGAAGTTTTCCCCAATATATCAGCCTAGTTATTTCGTAATTCTCTTCTTGTTTAAGATGAGAAGACACTTCAGTTCTGTTCACTTTTCTCACACACTGAAACAGAGGTGGTGCCTCAACAAGACGCAGGAATGTACTGCTCAATATTTTCCTCTGAACTTCATGGAGAAGACAGAGCTTCAAAGGTCAAATGTTATTTTAAATGCCACCTGTCAAAAACAGGTCTTAATCTGTGTAAAATCAGCAAAGTAAATTATCTCACAAAAAGAGACAGAAAGGGCTTTAGCAGCATTGGTCTTCTGTTCGGAAAGCGAACTAAGCAGATGATGCCTCCAGAATCACACGTTCAAATTATTTTTGCTTTTCCAAGCAAGGTGAGTTTAAGTGGTTTTCAACCAGTAGCACACTTACAGTGACAGGAATGCAGATGTAGACTAGGGAGATGTAGCAGGGCTTTGGTAAGAATTATCTCACCCTTATTATAGTTTTCATTAGCATTGAAAGTATTGTTTAGGTGCATCTGTGTTTACTGGAAAAAACACTAGTGCAAATTATTTACGTCCTTAAAACCTATTGTATAAAAAAATAGGATACCAAATTGTCTGCAAATGTATAATTATCCTTTCTAGAAAAAGCTTTCTAGCTGTTTCTGTCATGGTGGGGCACAGATCTGTTCACACACTGAGTAGTGGGAGACATGACATGGAAGTCCGAGGACTGCTGTGTCTACATCTATGTACAGACAAATTTCAATTACTCGTGTTCACGCTTGCTGACCATAGGTGAGGTGGTTTTAAGCTGCCACCACCCCGGCCTCCATTTCAAGATCTGGTAGTTGAAAAGGGGAACTTTGCCTTACGAACAGAACTGCTGCCATCTGAAGAAGAGGAAATGTCTCCATTCCCATACTTTCCAACCTCAAGGAAATCAAAGGTTCTTTCTCCAGTGGGCATCTGATAATCCCAAACAGAGCTGAGGAGATCTGGACCACTGGGGAGCCAGTAAGCAGGACAGCAACTGGCAGCTTCCTTCTTCTAAAAATAAACACACATCCCTTTCCAAATCTCAGTTACACTCAAAGGAGACTTGATGTGTATCCCCTCCTGTACAGGAGACCTATACTGAGTCTTGGCCAATCCAGCTCAGGACTGCTGATTCTGACGGGCAACCACAGCTTTCCAGTGGTTTTGGCTGGAATATTTTCTGCCCTACATCAAGACTGAGCAGGGGACCCTCGGCATGCAAAGTACATGCTCTGCCAGTGAGCTACCATCCCTGATCACTGGGTCTCTGGCCAACCAAAGCTAACCCCATCAGAATATCATCTCAGATACCTGTGCGAGAGTACCTGCCCTTTATTTCCAGTGCGATTTATCTATATAAGCAGAGGAATGTCCTGCATGGAAAACTCAGTTTAACTAGAGCTTCAAATCCATGGTTTATGGTCTCCCATAAAAATGTGGCTTGCTACAGAATTTACCAACTTAAGTAATAGTTCCTGGAAAAACACATTTTAAAATTTAGAAACAGCACCTCGCCTTGTGAAAAAAATCTCCTCACTTCTTAAACAAACTCCAGTGGGGAGTCTTAAATGATGCCTGTAAACAATCAGCAGGTGCTCTCTTTCGTCATGATTCTGAGCAACAGACCCACTACAGCACTTGACTTCCCTGGCAAAACACCCTGAGGTTTCACACAAAAAGCTCAATGAGATGGCCTCATTTGCAAAGGACAAGCTGCAACATCTGCACCTCTGCAATGAGTCCCTTCCGGACTTCTTATCTTTAAAAATGCACAGCCTCCATTCCGACTTAGCACTAACACTTAAAGGATTGCCTCTAAAACCTAAAGAATATAATAGTGGATTGACCAGAAAAAGACCAAGTTCAGCTGATGTAGCTCAGTTTATGGAAACCTGGCTGCATTCCAGACTGCCGCATGCACTCTGAGTACTAGATAAATAAACAAATAAGTTTGCAGGTGGCGTTCCTGGCCACGCAGCCTATCAAACTCATTGTAGAGCAGCAGTCAGTGGCAATGCTACAGTAAACCTATCCTGACTCTAAGGCAGCCCTTCATAAAGACTCTAGACCCGCTAAACTCCCAGATTAAGCTAAAAGTAAATATGCAATTTAATTTAATTTAATTTAAACATCTTCTTTGCTGTTTGAAAATTAAGGTAGCCTAAAAATATTCATAAACTGAGCACACCTATTAACTCACAGCTCCATGGATGAAAAGGGACCCGCCTTGACAGGACTGGGCATCCAGCGATTAGTCAATTCAAGCCTTCTGAAAACACGCCCCTGAGAGTGAGTCCAGAGGGATTGGTCAGAAATGCAGGAGCTGGGCAAAGACAACGGCTGGGTCGCTGTGCCAGGCTGCCCACCGTTCAGGTGTTTCTTGCAAGACTCTGTTTATCTTTTTCCAAACACCACAAAACAAGTGGAGAAACTCCACCTTGACGCAATGTTGACGGCTTATTTGAAGAGGGCTCGTGATAACCGCACTGCAGGCAGCCACGGTCCCCATCTTGGGATGGAAGTGAAATGGAGAAGTGGCCATTGGTGTAGAGGGAGCAAGAGCAGATACCTTATTTTTATTATTTGCCGCTCTCAGGCCTTAATTAAAATCTGCCTTCAGATTTACAATCTGAAATAGCAGCTCCACAGACTGATATGGTTAGGCTCCAGGTGCCCTCTGACCTCTAAGCCCTTTGATCCGCATCCAGCAGGTGGCCTCTGACCCCCTCCTGTGCTTCTTCCTCCTCTTCCGCCAGCCAGCTAACCTTGAAGTACAAAAGCTCGCCTGCCCTGCCCACCCCACCCCCTCATCCTCGTACAGGTGATGCCCTGAAAACCTTATCACTGGCAGCTGCTGTTCAGTGACAGAGTGGCAACCTTCTCTCTTGCACCGAAGGGCTCGGAGGCAAGAGCGGAAAAGGTGGCGGCAGGAGGGTCTCCTTCCGTTGCCTGAACTGTCAAGGCTCCATCAAGACACAGGAACCCTCATAAAAGGAAGCGTCTGCTCCCGTTCACTGGCTCCTTCCTATTACAATAAACCTAACAGGGCAACTCATGGTGTGTTTTTAACAGAGCATGTCTTTATTCTACCACTTTCTAGCACTCATCTAAAAGTGTGCAGCTTCCAGGAATTTGGGAAAACCTTGTTTTTCTGCCAGGTTTTTTTTTTAAACATTGGGGTGTGTGGAAATTTGGAGCAACAAAAATCCATGCCGTACTTAGTTCTGCATCAAACCCAAACTCAATATAAAGCATTTCCTTCATAACTTAATTAGCACACTATGCAACGCCTTGGGTTTGGAGTGAATAAAACCCTGTCTTCAAAAAGCAATTCATTCATTTCAAGAGAAGAAATAATTCATTAGATTTCCCCCAGGTCCCTCAGTTTTCAAGTTTTTGACTGGCAGAGTGAACTTGTGTTGTTAGAAACTGTGATTTCCTTGAAAATAAGAAGAAAATGCCCCCCATCCCTCACATTGCTTCAGGGACTTCAAGTCATCTCATACAGGATGAGATGCTGGATTCATATAATCCAGGACAGCTAGACTCACCACTGGGAGATCTCCAAATAAACTCTCCTTAGAAAAAGGATCTTAATAACAGGTAAAGAATAAATACTGGCGGTTAATTCCAAGATATTGCCCTTACCAAGCATAACCAAAGTCAATCTCCAGCCATAGCTGAGTCCAAGAAATGACAGAAAAAGCTAGTAAAGGTCTCTAGAGTTGTTACATGACTTGACCATTCTCTACAGTGATTTATGATGCTTTTAATTATGGTTTTATAGCTTGATTTAATGTTCATGCCATTGTTTTAATTTGTTATGTTCCATGCTGGAAGTCTTATTTTTGTTTTTGTTTTTAACAGAGAGAAGGTCGTTTAAGAACTCTTAAAATAAATAGGCATCATTCTTGATTAAGTATCTTTTACTGTCCAGGTGTTGGTTTATAAACTAAAACTGTCCGGGCCCTACCCATGTATTTTATCAGTTTTTAAAATAGTCAGAATCTATGATGAAGGCATTTTTTTTCTGAGTCTTGCTCTTCAGTGACAGAGCTCCCTTCTTCTCCAGAGTATTTATTTATTTGTTTGTTTGTTTGTTTGTTTTTATACCACCTGTCTTCCCAGAGGAACTCCAGGCGGTTAACAATAATGCATTGATATTGTATAATATGAGGGAGAATTGAGAGTATTGCTTGTTGGGGGGGGGGAGGATAAAGAGGAATGGGCAACAAACTTTGTAGAATATGATGGAAATAGTTGTTTGAAAAGTAACATAAGTGTTTTTGTCTGGAAAAAATAAAAAAAACAATAAGGGAAACAAAACAAGTATAAAACCCAGTGCAACAATCAACAAAGGAATCAAAAAAGAATCATAGAATCACAGAGTTGGAAGAGACCTCAAGGGCCATCCAGTCCAACCCCCTGCCATGCAGGAACCCTCATCACAGTATTTCCGACAGATGGCCATCCAGCCTCTGCTTAAAAACCTCCATGTTCATGCCATTAAAAGGGAATTAAAAGGGAGGAGGAAAGAAAAAACAAAAACCCCAAGATAATAGACAAAGTCAATGGCAAAGAGGTGACAGACCAAAAAAATTAGAGAAATTAAAAAGTAAGTCCGAGCTGATCACCAACATCAGACTGTGACAACGTATATGTTCCAGGAAAACTCAAACAAAACTGTGTTGACCTTTAGACATTCTTCAAAATATATCAGGTTGGTCAGATTTCTCCATTAGGGCTATGGAGTTCCTTCAGATATCTGACATAGCTCCCATTATGATGACTGCTAGGTATAGGGTTAGATGGAGAATCACGAGAGATACCCATGAACGCTGCTCTGAGCTCCTTCATGGAAGGGCAAGAAAAACAATCTTGTTAAAAATGGCTGCTAAGCAAACACCTCACAGGCTGAGGCCAAGACACCGTGCCAGCTATGCTGGGTATTGCTCCAAGACCAACACCATGAATGTTTAAATGTTCCCTTTCCAGCCAACAAAAACTGCAAGCGGGCAATTCAGACAGAGATGATTATCTTATCTACTGATGACTTATCAGTGCTAAACACTTATTCTTCCCTAATATGAATTTGATTAGTGATGTAAAGAGTGTTCCATTATTCATGCAACAGAGGCCCAACCGGCTTAGACACTTCCCTTCTCCTTTGAAGTTACTTTAGGGATGGCTAAACAAGAGTCTTATATGAAATGACTGACTAGGTGATGATAGAAATCCTGCAAAATAAGGCCTTATGCAAAGCTCCACAGAATTGTGTGTGTGTGTGTGTGTGTGTGTGTGTGTGTGTGTGTGTGTGTGTGTGTGTGTGTGTGTGTGTGTGTGTGTGTGTGTGTTGTAAATCAGAAACAGACTCTCAGACACCCCCCCCAGCAAAAAAAACAAAGATTACTTTATCTCACCAGAGAGCCTTCTAGTCACAGCAAATTAGATGTAACAACCTATGGATATGTTTGATATTTTAACCCTCAAAATATATGGTTTCTATTTGTGTTAAAAGACTAACCACGTCTTCTGCTGTAGTCTCACACAATTTAAAATGCTGATAGAAATACAGACAGCAGGAAATGGCAAAAGGATGTACTAAAAAAGTGAACCAAGGGATTCTCTCGTGTTCTTTTCAAGAAGAAATGAAAGAGGGCAGGAACAAGAGCAAAATAAACACATAAAAACATTATGTTAGAGAAACATAAACATTTTAAATGAGGGGGGGATTGGAAATACCTTAGGAGCCCAGTATCTGCTGGCCTTCCCATGGATAACGAAAACCGTGGATAAGAATGCCAACCCCCCCCCCTAAAAAAAACCCTGCTGTTTTGTGACTATAGCTTGCTTTCTGGCTGCTGTTTTGTGACAGTAACTTGCTTTACAGCTGATTTTTGTGACAGTAGCTTGTTTTGCAGCTGCTATTGTATGACAATAAATTGCTTTACAGGTGCTGAATTATTCATTTATTTATTTATTTTCCTCTGGCAACCATGGATAACTGAATCAGTGGTTAATGAATCAGTAGACACGGGGGTCCTACTGTACTAAATTAAAGTTGTCAACAACATAACAGAAGGACTATCTTTACAAGTCTACTAAATTAATAGAATTCTCCTCAAACAGATTGAGCAGACTGACCAAACGCAACCTCTCCACTGGCCTATACTGCCATAGAAAGCTTTGATGGCCACTGAATTCAGAGGACTTCCTTTCCAGCCCAGTAGTGGTAGCTCTGGATGGCAACACCTCTCCTGCATTCCGGATCTTCTCCATCATCTGTTTTCTGTGATTCTGTTAAATGCAGATGCTAGGAATTGAACGATTGAACTTGGAATTCTCCTACACAAAAGGTATGGACTCTACTACAAAGATTATTCTGCCCTGTAATATACACAGTATGAACTGGGACTGGAATCTCTTCAACAGGAATCAACCTAAGATCTACAATCCAATCACTGATGAGAACATATTGGCCAGGCATCGTGGGAGCCACTATCGGTGTCAAATGGATATTGGTCATCCCACACACCTTTTAACTCAGATTCCTGAGTGGCAAAATGCGACATGCTCAAAGATACAAACAGCAGCACAGAGGTGATTTTTGACATCAATTAAGTAGTTCAGTTTATTAAGGCAAAAAAGAAAACAACCTGGGGTCATTGTGAATATGCTTTGGAACTCTGTGAACGAAAAGCAAGTTTTTTTAAAAAAAAATGGAATCGAGAAGAAGCCCCCTTAGGGATATCTGATGCCAAAGCAGTAAACTCTAGAAAAGTTTAGACAAGCAGACTGCATTGGAGGCAGAAGAAACATATTGACCCAGTGATTTACTAATCAAAAATAGAATACCTACACTTGATCTTAGCCAAAAGGCCGAGAAGCGATGCACTGAGCTGTTACTTTTGTAATGCAATCATTTTTAAATTTGTATTCATTTTGTAATTACCTTTAAATCTGCACTGAAACTGTGATGTTTACTCTTTTTGTATGCCAATAAAGGCTGATTGATTGAATACCTGGTTCACGGCACATGACAATAAGAGCAGTTGGGAATTCCACACACACACACACACACACACACACACACACACACACACACACACTGAACAGGATAGACTGCAGCTTCCACTTTCTAGATCTACTACAGTGATGTATTTATCTAGCATGTGTGCTTGGGGGTACTGGAACTGGAAAAGCATACATCTAAGTACCCTTGGCTAAAAAACATGGGCGGCGGGGGGACTAACGGCTAAAAGAGAAATGCGGAGGTTATACGGATTCACAATAACTCACAAATACAGCTTAGAAGAGATGATTTCCATCACTGAAAGTGGAGGAGGAAAGAATCACACTATGAGTACTGTGGACCAGTAGGTGCACTGGGGGGGGGGGTGTTGTGGAGCTGTCATGGCATTTTCTGATTTTAATCCCATACTGTTGAACAGATAGAGCATTCAACCCATGCACTATCCCACTAAAGTTTAGACCAGAAGCAGCTTTCCCATTCTTACACCATGGCATGCTTTCTCAACAGGTCTCAAGGGGGCGGATGCAGGGGTGTGTGTGTTTGTGCAGGGTGAACCGGGCTAACTTGGCTGAAAAGCACAGAGAATCCAAAAAGGAAAGCCCTTGTCTAGGCTGAGCTTTCCAAATCAGTTCTGTAAGGTCCTGTGAATCAACCCCACCGTACAGAAAACCACTGACGCACAACGAGAACTTACCTCCATTAGGCTTAAATGTATTCCTATGAGGTAGGGCATTGGAGCACTGCAACAAAACAGAAAGAGCTGGTTTAACATGAAGGAGACAGAAACTGGGAAGCTATTTGGGATTACAGCCGCAAAAAAATTATGTAACCCATGAGCTCCTCAGCTGACTAGACAGGTTTATTTATTTACTTATTTATTGGATTTCTATACCATTCCCATTAGTACCCAAGACACTATTCTGGGCGGTCTTGCAAAAATAAAACATAGAATAAATAACATAACACATTAAAAACCACTACAATGACAATAAAAGATCCAGGGATGTACAAACCAGGCACAGTTCTTGTTGTTTTATGCCCACCAGTGGCTCGAATCCCAAAGGTTGATGCAGCAGCTAAGCATCAACACTGAAATAGCAAGTCTCCTTTGGAAAATGATGCTTTAATGAAGGCCATCCACATGGAGGCTGCCTGAGCCACTTACTGTATTTTTGCACATGGCATCGTAGGACCCTTGGCATGGTCATCCCTCGGCACAAGGATTTTTAATTCTGACAAAGTTTAAAAAGTCCTGTGTGCATGGAAACAGCTGTCTGTTGAGTGGTGGCTATCCCCTACCCCAAGCATGTCTAAACTTCAGCCCTCCAGATGTTTTGGACCACAACTCCAAGAGTCCTTTGTCATTGGCCATCGAAGCTTAGTATTCTGGGAGTTGTGGTCCAAAAGCATCAGGAGGGCTGAAAGCAAAGCAAAGTGTTCTGCTTATATACTGCCCCATACCACTTTAAGTAGTCTCTGGGCGGTTTACAGTTTCATTACAGTATGCAGGCTACACATTGCCCCCCCCCCCAGCAAGCTGGGTACTCATTTTACCAACCTCAGAAGGATGGAAGGCTGAGTGAACCTTGAGACGGCTACCTGGGATTGAACCCCAGGTCGTGAGCACAGTTTTTACCTGCATTACAGGCATTTAACCACTGCGCCACGAGGCTCACATGCCTGCCTGACCTTCACACCTCAATTTCTCTGTAATGCCCTAAGGTGCATGTGCCACCCGCTGCCAATGGCTACACAGAATCTCTTTCATCCCCTAGGATTTTTTTTGTTTGCCTTTACCCTAATGTTTTAACGATCAGAACTACATAGCCCCTCTAAGCATGCTGCCTTCCGAGCCCGTCCCTGCTAAACTCAAAGCTGTAAGCCGTTTGTTTAGCTGCACAAGTGTCTGGCTGGGTTGCCAGCTATCCTCCAGAAGCAGACGCGGAGCTGAATGTGTTCCTAATTAAGTAGATTCAGGCAAAAAAAAAAAAAAAAACGACAGCTTCGGTGTCAAGAATACAAAGTCTGAGACTCGGCAGGAAGTCTTCAGGCTGCGAATGTCTCATCTCATGAACCCTCGGAGAATGTAATGAAAAGGAGCAGGAAGCCCCAACTATTCCATAAAACGGGTCTTTTTTAAAGAACAGCTTGTCACTAGGAGGTAGGGGGAAAGTCAAATCTGTAAAAACTTAATTAACCACTTGGTGTTGATCTGTCAATCTTCCTCAATTAATCAAGGGAAGCCATAGGGCCCACATCGGTATTACAAACACCTAAGATACACAGCTACTAGGACTCTGAGAAACTGTCTCCACTTTAATATTCTGTGTTTCTACATTTGGGATTGGCCCCATGTTCTTACCTCAGTGTCAACCCACTCATGGTGGCAACCTCAAGCGATGACTTCTGGGCATGATCAGGCCATCACAGAAGAAAAGCCCAAATTGGATTGTAACACCACTTTGCACACACTTGCAGTGTGCAGTGGAGAGCTGCACTCCCAGGGGTGAGCAAACACGTCATGGTAAGTTTTGTATGTGAAAGCAACTACACCCTTTTTGCCTGGGGGTGGGAGGCGTCTTGGAATTGGCGTATGTTTTTAGAATGCCCAGCATGTGAAAGTGACTACGGGAAGAGTCACATTTTGTGTCAAAAATTAGAAGCATTTGGCCTCTTCAAAGAACAGGCTTTTTATGGCACACAACATTTTACAGACCATGAAATGCTGTGTTGTAATAAAAATGTTAGGTGTTGAAGGTGGCGTACAGCTTTTTGATAGCTCATCTTATGGCATCACAAGACTCTTAGGGGCAACTGATAAATTATAGGGATTATACTGTATAAGAAAGTAAGTAGACAGGTAAGTCAATAACATGGGCAGTGAAGCTCCTAGTTAGTATTGGATAGATAGCTGGTCTAACCAAACTTAAATGTTTTATGTTACAAAGCAGGATGCTAGAGGGGAACACATCCTCTTCTCTCACTTTTGGCCTGAAAATGTTTAGGACTTCCCTCATGTGTCACACGGGACAGGCTTGCGACATTCAGAGGCTGTCAATTTATCCCACCCACCATCAGCACCAAAGCTCCTCAAAGGAAGTGAGGGCCTCTGTTTAAATACCAGGCTCTTCATCAGCAGACAAAGCATATATTCAGGGCTAAGTGTGAAAAAAAACACTGTTTCTGCAAAACACCTGTGCACACAGATACACACCGTGTGTAAAGCCAAAATGCTGCTTGGGACTTTTGAAACGGAGAAGGAAGCTTTGAATACCTTGCACTCTGCTACTTCTCAATAAGAACAGAGTAACAGCAGAACAGTGATTAAGTGTTGAAGAACCGTAAGGAGCAGGTAAACATGAATATGGATACCGAGGGTTTCGTGGCAATATTAATTGCAGCCACATTTTTAAAATTAGTTTAATTCTTTTCCCTCTGGCTAACAAGAGACCTCTTTAACTACTCTCCCTAGAGGTCCGCAGCTAGTAAGTGGGGGAAATGGCAGGTGAAATTAAGCTGAAATGCAACAAAGTGAAAATACTGCTGCTTGAGATAAAAAGTAATTCTAAAACTGACATTCAGCTGATTCTGCAGCTTCTCAGGAAAAGACAAGTGTCTCTAACTTTATTAAGAAGGAAACAGTATTCCTACAACCCACAAAAAGATCTTGCTAATGTGAAGCAAATAGCTGTTTGGGTTTTTTTTGTTCTCAAGTCAGGAAACTGTGGTTTGCCTCAAATCTACTGAAGAGGGAGAAAAGGAGGACACGTTAACCTCACGGAGGCTTAAGCATCAAATCATCTCATATCTTGGATGAGAGGGAAAATATCCCCTCCATATGAGGTATGCGAAGTGTGCTTTTCCACAGAAATGCAGAGAGCTAGAAGGAAATATGTCACCCATAAATTCCAAAAGTCTCACGAGACCGCATGGCTGGTGGCATCTGCATCTATAAAAGCGGGTGAAAGTAGCAAAAGTCTAGCTAGGAGACTTGCAAACACTTAGTTTTTAATTCCCATCACCACCACCACCATCTGCTTCTGTTTTTGCTCTTTTCTTTCTCATGTCACAGCTGCAAAGAAAACAACCCAGCACCAACTCAAGGTTTAAAGCTGAAACCCAGCTCAAAGGCAAGGAAGAAAGAAAGAAAGAAAGAAAGAAAAAGGATTCTAGAACACAATCCAGTCCTTCTACCCCACCTTACCCCATCCTACCAAGCCTGGGTAAGGAGGGGGAGAAGGAGGAGGAGGTGCCCCCCATCATCATTTTGTGGCAAAACACATCTTTTCTATATTCACACCATATCAAAAACAGACAAAGCTATTTGGGGGCAGGAGAATGTATTTATGGCACACAAATTAGTGCTAAATTGATTTAATTCAGACAAGTATAGTGTGCAATTACCACTCTAATTAAAGTTCGCATCAGCCTATGGTAATCAGTTGTGTTTGCAAAAAGTGCAATTAGATTCTTCCGAGTAATTACAGGGCTTTTTCTTCCTGTGCTCCTTGTCCATACACTCATCCACCACGCCACTTCCCTCTCCCGAAGGTCTCCGTCACTGGCGCATGTGCCCGCACTTAGCCTCCTTTTAATACGCCTTTGTTGGGAAGCCAGCGTGACCCTAATCCTTTGGCCTGGCATCACAGATCCCGTGCGGCGCATGCACACACACACACACACACACACACAGATGCACAAACACAGAGACGCACAAACACAGACATCCACAGACACAGGCCCTCCCGCACACCCCACTGCCCTGAAAACTGCTGGCAGTGAGCACCTGAAGGCAAGAGCTGGCAGTGGCTGCCTCCCTCCCATGTGTTAATTATGGACGCGCAAGCCTATTATGCAAGAAAAGGGCACCTGGTGGTGGTGCAAATGACTGGGAAACAGCCCTTCCTGCTCGGCGAGTGAAACGGAGGGTTCATTTCTCCGGGAGATAATAGTTTTTAGAATCCACTCCGTGTCTCTTCCACATGGGGATGTACTTAACATTTAAATCATCCGCAGAGGAACAAACCTCCTTGAAATTTACATGTTCCAGGCTCCTGGCACTTCACTTAGAATGCTAGTTATCCCTGCTGGTTTCTTACTCAGAAAGCACCGGAGAGCTCCTGTCTCTCTCTCTCTCTCTCTCTCCCCCACCCCCACCCCGACACCTTTCTCTTTTTCTTTAGGAGCACAAGTCAGATAATGAAGTTATCTGCCAGATGCCAATTTAGTGGCATTTGTGGGTAATGACAGAAGCCACGGAGCCATGTTTAAGGGGATCAAGTTAGGATCTGGTTTGGTTATTATACACCCTTGTCCCCTGCGAAATTTCTGCTCAAACGGCCATGGGTTTTGCCCATCTTCCTTTTAAAAACAAAGGTAAGACGGGGGGGGGATGTGCACCTGTGGGGTTTTTCCTCTTAATGTCTTATTGTTCTCAAAACAAAACAAAACAAAACAAGGAAACATATATCTGTTAGGAAAAAAATCAAATCATGACACCAAACAAACCTTCCTTAAGGTTATAAACACATAAGAACATAAGAACATAAGAAGAGCCATGCTGGATCAGGCCAAAGGCCCATCTAGTCCAGCTTCCTGGATCTCACAGCGGCCCCACCAGATGCTCCTGGGAGCGCACGAGTCTAGAAATCTGTCTCCTGATCCCACTCCCTTGCATCTGGCCCTTGAAGTACCCCGGGTTTAAGCCTGGAGATGACACACATCCCCATCATGGTTTGTCACCTGTGATGGACTTTTCCCTCCAGGAATCTGTCCCATCCCCTTTCGAAGGCATCCAGGCCAGATGCCATCACCACCTCCTGTGGCAGGGAGTTCCATAGACTAACAATGCGCTGGGTGAAAAAACATTTTTTTTTGTCTGTTCCTACTCTCCCAGCCCTCAATTTGAGTGTATGTCCCCTAGTTCTGGTATTTTGTGAGAGGGAGAAGAGCTTCCCTCTATCCACTTGACTCATGCCCTGCATTATTTTGTACGTCTCAATCATATCCCCCCTCAGGCGCCTTTTTTCCAGACTAAAGAGCCCCAAATGTTTTAGCCTTTCCCCATAAGGGAGGTGCCCCAGCCCAGTAATCATTTTAGTCGCTCTCTTCTTCACACAAGGTGTTATTTACAAAGGCATACCATCCAAATCGGATCTCGGCTAGAGGTGGGCATGGAGTGTGAGGGAGCGCTTCTTATGAACCTGTCAGCACAACACAACAAGTGTGGCACTTTGCCTCCCCTGTACCCCTCAGGCCAGCCGGCCCCCTCAGCAATCTTCACGCACCGCCAGGGTCCCCATGCAGCTGACCACTCTGACAGGGAGGCAGGACCGGGACTCTTCCCATGCAGCCGATGAGTGCTCCACTGCCAGAGGAGATGGGGACAGGTCGACCAAACTCCTGCCCCAACCAAGTGAAGCGCTGCTGGAGAAAAAAAGGACCCCAGCAGTGTACAAAGACCGGTGGCTGGGCCAGCCAGTGCCCAGAGGAAAGAGAAGGGAAAGCGCATTAGCCATGGTGTCGTGCTGACAGGTTTGTACAAAGTGTTTTGTTCTGCTTTGTGCTCACCTCACAACTTGATAGTCAAAGCAGCAACAACTATGGAGGAGAATTCTATTGGGATTGGAAAGCCATCCCCCCGATCCACCAGCTACATCAGGAAAAGCCCCTTGGAGTTACAGAACTGTCAGCAGCAACTAAGACCGAATGTGCAGGCCTTAAACTGGTTTGTTGTCAAAGCAGCAGAACTGACATGTAGAGATGGGCACAAAATGACCATTTTTTCGTTACCATTCTCCATTATTCGTTCCGTTACGTAATGGTACGAATAATGGCCGTTGCGATGGGGCAGGCTCGAACCAAACAGAACCAAGAAAATTTTCTTCGGTTCTGTTTGTTTCCGTTATTGCCGTCGCGCCACTCGCACGATGAATAATGGAGCAGCGGAGGGCGGCGAGAGGGGGCTGGGCCTGGCAGAGCCTCTTTGCCCTCTCCCAGTCAGAGCCGAGGACGCGAGACTTTGCCGATCTCACAAGAAGAGGCGGGATCCGAGCCCATATGGGCTGGGCTCCGGGATCTCGGCCATGTGGCGAAGCGGCAACGGCGCAGCCGGCTCAGAAGCCGGAGCGGAGGGCGTCATTGGAGCACCGGGGGGGGGCGACTGCAGCGGCACCCCCCCACACACAGGTTTCCCGGGTGTAGGCCCGGGGAGGTGCGGAGCGGCGGTCTGTTGGGGCGGCAGCTCCCGGGGCGGAGTGGTTCCCAGGGAGAAGGGTCCCAGTTAGGGCGGCGCTGCGTGGGGCTCTGGGAGTAGCGACCCGATGGGGGTGGCGGACGGTGTGGCGGATCAGTCCTTGGGGAGGGGGCCCAAGGGAGGGCGGCGCTTGGCGGTGCTCCGGGGGTGGCGGCCTGTTGGGGGGGGTGACCGGAGCAGCGCCCGGCTCCGGGTGGACTCCCCGTGGCCACGGGATTGCTCTCTTGCTGGCAGGCTTGTCACCGACTCTGGTGGAAACGAAGTGGGCCCCAGGGCCCGAATAACGACCACAAAATGCCATTTTGGCATTTCGTGCCCATCTCTACTGACATGTACCTAACGGTGGCTACAGAGGCAGTTCTTTGGCAAGCATGTATGCAACTCTTCTGGGTTCACCAGCCAAGCTCTGTGTTTTCCCCTTCCCTTATCACATTTATGAACTGGAAAGTGAGGCTGCCACGAGATAAGAAACAGTACTTGCAGTGGCGTTTAGGTGGACCTTAGGATCATTTCAACGAGATCCCTGACCACCACCATTTGATAACGTCTAGAATGCTTTCTATTACATCTCTTACCAGCCCCATTCATCATGGTAAGTGGTCCCATATAACTATTTACAGCCCAAAACATCAGTCAGGCACTAAGTTAGGAGAGGCTGTTCCAAACATTCACCCAAGTGATGGCATCGCAAAGGGACATGTCTAGAACATGACACGAAGGTTCCCAGTCTGTGCAATATCCATCCATTCTCCAATTTCGGGAGGCGGGGAACTAGCACAACCAAACCGATTCTTCTTACCTGCTCTTCTTCTGGAAATCCAAGGGAGTTCCAGCAGAACAGAATTCTAAAATCCAGCCTGCCCACACAGCGGGGTGAGTGAGATGTCATCATGCCCCCTAGCAGAGGGGACACAAAACCTTTGCCATTTAAGTGTCCCATGCAGATTAGTCACCTGGCTAAAAATCTCAACTGCCTGTGAGCAAAGCGACCTTTCATACGTCATTCTGGGGAGGTCAAGTGCTCCAGACCACGTCTATGAGCTTCATCCAACTTCTCCTGCAAGGAATCGTGGTCCCTTCCCTTTCCTCCCCCAACAATGGTCACAAACTCCCAGAGATCTACACAGAGCCACGGCTGGATGCCAGGCCACAGGTCGGCCAGGTGCTCTTTGGAACCAGTGTTCTTTCTCTTTGTAAAACCCTCCTCTCTGGTCCCTGTGGCCTGGTTCCTTGGTGCGAAATTAACAAGGACAGGCACAAAGCTAACTAGGATCGAAAGAAATGGGACCAGCATGAGCCTGGCTGGCAAATTGTAGGGATGCTGCCGATGGAAGTGGGGCACATGCGGAAAGGGGGAGAGGGAGGCACACTTCAAAAGCTATTCTTAAAAATGTGGCAGGTGTTTATTGGTAAATTTCAGCTGCTGCCAAACCTTGAAGCTTTATATGTTGAATAATGCAGGCAGGAGGAGGGAAGAAAGAAACCATTATTTATTCTCCACTGAGTAAATGTATGTAACTAACCAATATTTTTGTCAACGGGATACTGTAATCAAAGGGGGAAAATAGCTAGGTCCCCTAGCATCATTATATTTTGCTCCAAGACATTTCTCCCTCAGAGGCCTGAAGCGGCGAGAGGCAACTTCCCCTTGAATGCCTGGCACACAACTCGCAACGGTAACCATCGCAGAAGCCAGAGTACTCTGACCAGAGCTGAGCATGCTCATTCCCTTCCTTAAGGTGGGTAAATTTGCAGCAACAGTCCTTAAAATAAGAATATATCAGGTATAGGATTGGTGGTGGTGGGGAGAGAAGCATCCTACCCCACCCTTGCAATGAATCTACCTGCAGATGGAAATACACTTCACGGAGGACTTGTGAAAAAAAAAACTTCTATAATAAAAAAGAGGGAAAGGAGAGAAGAAAAAACCCAAGAGTCAAGGCCAGAGATGGTAGCCAGGATCTCCGTGAAAGGTGGCCTCTCTCCAAAGTGAGTTGCGCCTTGCACAGTCCCTGCCCGCCTTTTAAAAAGCACTCAAAACCTTGCTTTTTAGAGAGGCATTTGCTGACCTCTAACAGGTTTTCTTTTCCCCCTCAGAGCTGCCGTCTTGCCGATGTTTCTTTTGACTGTTTTGTGTTTTTTGTTTGTTTTGTTTTGTTTTTGTCTGTGCGTGCACGTGTGTGTCTCAATTGTGGTATTGATTTTACATTGTTTTTGTCTCATTCTTCTTTGTAAACCGCCCGGAGTTTCCTTGGGAAGACGGGCGGTATAAAAAGAAAGAAAGAAAGAAAGAAAGAAAGAAAGAAAGAAAGAAAGAAAGAAAGAAAGAAAGAAAGAAAGAAAGAAAGAAAGAAAGAAAGAAAGAAAGAAAGAAAGAAAGGCAGCTTGCAATGTATATCCTGTATCTTAGTGGTGCAATGTCTAGATCAGGCATGTCCAAAGTCAGGCCCAGGGGCCAAATGTGGCCCGTTTTCGCATTTTGAGTGGCCTGCAACCTCTTCTTCCCACCGGCTTAGCCTGTCACGCATCCCCGTCAGCCGGCCCTTCCCCATACTGGATGGAGGCGCCAGCTTGCACATTTGTGTTTTGCTTGCCCTCCCTGCCTCTGTCCACCACCACCCCAGCCACCTGCCCAGACAACCTGCCCCTGGCTCCATTGCTGCAAAGTCCTCCCCGCCTCCTTGCACGTTATAGAGACCTGTCCAAAGTCCAGCCTGGGGGCCAAATGTGGCTGAATGGTCGGCCCCCACACATTTTCACCTCGCCCAATCTGGCCCTCCTTGCGAAAAGTTTGGACACCCCTGGTCTAGATGCACATTAGACTTGGGCATTCTATGCTTCATACAAGTACGATCATGGCACCACAGGTGCCGCAGAGGTTTCATCTCCCCTGCCGGCCTCTGTGTGTCAATGGGGTATTTTGCAGAGACTGGTGCAGCAATCCAGCGAGAATCCTGACCGGTTGTTCCCTGCTTCCCCAGGCTGCTGACTGCTCAATGGCTGTACGGAGGAGACTCCCTCTTCTGCCACCTTGGCAGAGCGCCCAGTTCTAATGCCCCTTTGCAAAATGGCCATGTCAGTGCTCTGGGTCTTGTTCCCATGAAATGATGGCTTTTGGCACAACCTCGGTTACAGCAGAATTCTCTTATGGACAGCAACAAGGAGACAAGTTTTAACATTTCACAGGGGCGGGGGCTCTGCTACAATCATGTGCCCCACTCTAAATGACATAAGCAGCCTTGTTGGGTATTTCGTTACTGTTAACCTAATTGGACTGTCCTTTTTGGGAGAATGTGTTTGTAAATATATGCAGTACGCGGTGCCTTCCAACAACATGCTGCTGTTGTTTTTTTAAAGAGGCTCCTACTTCCCAGACAATCCAGCTCAGAAAGGAAATTAATGTTGAGTTTGACCTTAAACTATAGTGAAGCTGTATCAAGTCTGGTATTCCCCCACCCCATCCAGACCTCATATATGTGTTCTGAGAGCATCAAAAGTACTGTCAAGGTGCCGCTCTTAAACCGACATCATTTAAGGCAGGCATCACCAAACTTCAGCCTTCCTGATGTTTTGGACCACAACTCCCAGAATTCCAAGCCTGTATTTCCAGTGGCAAAGGACTGTGGGAGTTGTGGCCCAAAACATCTGGGAGGGCCGAAGTTTGGATATGCCTGATTTAAGGAGCCCAGCATGAGATGAACTGGGTGAGCAGTCTCTCACTCATCTGTGTCTCTGGACTAGCAATTAGTGTTCTCTCTCTCTCTCTCTCTCTCTTCTTTTACACATGCACGTACGCACCTGACAAAGATCTGAACAACTATATGTGAGGAGGGAGGAAAGTAACACCATAATCATTTTTAAAAAATCCATTGTTGTTAGGACTTTGGTGCACATTTGACATAAAAAGGAGAGGTGTATAGCCTTACCAGCAGTAGTCCAAGAGGTGTGGGGGAAGAACAGGGATGTAAACATGTTGCCAAAACATTGGATAAAGCATGGCTGCAGATCCGTGGACACAGGCAGTTAACTAAAGGGCACAAAAAAAAATGAAGGAATTAGCCACTGCATGCTTCTCTAATGACCCATTGGTGTTTCTCCAATGACAACGATCCTCTTGACTGCCTCAAAACTTCCTCCCCAAGCAGTTCCGCTTCCTTCCCCAGTGGCCACAGAAGTTAAAAGTAATTAGTAAAAGTTAATTGAGCTGCCGAGACGCCCTAAGCACATCCAACCTTGCCTGATTTTGGAAGCTAAGCAGGGTTGGCCCTGGTTAGTACTTGGATGGGAGACCACCAGGGAATACCAGGTACTGTAGGTGCCTGGAGTAGGAACTGGCAAACCACTCCAGTATTCCTGCCATGAAAACTCCATGGACATGGGGTCACGAAGAGTCGGTCACGACTGTAACGACGTACACACACACACACACACACACACACACACAATTGTTATATCAGGGAGGGAGTAATAGTGTTACCGAGCATTATGTTACACAGAGAAGAAATGGGAGCAGCATGAGTCTAGCTGGCAAATTGTAGGAAAGTTGTCATCGTATCTATGTCGTTCAAAAGTAATGCATTTCAAACAATATTTCACCTGTCCTTTAGGAAGGGGCCTAGATGTCACAGAAAAAAATCAAATCAGTAAAAGGCCACAGATAATTAGAACTACATACAAGTTAACACTGTGTTTTCTATGCTACGGGACCGGACAGGATCTAAAATAAATGACAGCAAGCCAGCCTCTGAAGTTCTCACACTGAGATACGATACAAAAAAAACACTCATCTAGGGTTGGGTGTAAACCACAAAATCCCAGGGGATCACAATGGAAATAATAGCATCCCCATTCACAACAACTCCTTACTCATCACCTGCTTGGCCACCCTCTTTTGTCTATCATTTGGAGTCACAAACTCCTCACTGAATATTGCTTTGTGCTGTGGAATCAAAAACAATCACAGAGTGCTATAAAGAAGTAAGGTAGAAATTTCAAGATGCTCTAGAAAGCAGCAGAATGTTTCTGAGCCTTGGTGCATAAAAGCAACTGTTAAAACAAAAGAAAAGAAAGGAAAGGAAAAAAGATGTCACCATTTGCTACTCATAAAAACAGATGGATTTTTCACTTTTTTTCCTTTCCCACCAATCACACCCAGGCAAAGGCTTGAGATACAGGCCAAGTGTAATCCACAGTGGGTTGTTGTTGGTTTTTTTGTGACTGAGATAAAAATGTCTTAATGTGAAAGCCAGAACCTACTACTGTGTCACAGCCAGAGAAAGCTTAGACTAATTAAGAGTGGATAAATTATTACCATTTTTTAAAATTACTATTATTATTTTATTTGCTCTGTTAGATTACTCTGTCTTAAACTGCTTTACTTGTTGTCTGATTGTTTATATTTCTTTTTATTTAAACCGCCCGGAGTTCCCCGGGGGAAAACAGGCGGTATATAAGTACAATAAATAAATAAATAAATAAATAAATAAATAAATAAATAAATAAATAAATAAAAACAGTACAAGGCAGATGTCTACAACGGCTGTGCTTAACCTTCACAAATGTATTGCTGCATCAATTTTCACGTAAGCATCCCAATAGGTTTCTTTCATCCAAACATACAAATAAATAATCCTAAACAAAAAAACTAATGAATGCACCTTAGGGCATCTTTAGAGCTAGCAGTTTTATCTTTGCTTAAACATACCTCCATTTTCAGATATGGAAGTGGGTTGTAAAACTACCAAAGTTCATCTAAAAATTTCTAAGAAGGTTGCTTTCATGCAAAAACGAAGAAAAAAAATGCAGCACCTCAAAGGAGAAAGCTGATCCTAAATAATTATTCTTCGTCTTTATAGCATCACAATAATCTTTGTGGTGGTGGTGCAATTAGTAACTTTGTTAAGTTTTCAACAGTGTCGCAAAAGTCTATTTTATTCTTTTGCATTATGTATTCTTTCAGGAGGGGGGGTTATTACCCTCTTTGTTCCACTCCTTGTTTCCTAATACACTCAGAGGAGAATTCAGCTTTAACAAACCTTCTGCCCACCCCCCAAAAAACACTGATCCAACTTTTGCCTTTCATGGTTTGCAAATAACATCTATCAAGGCTCATTTTATCCACAAAAAAGAAGGAGCCTGTTAAAAACATTTTACCCCCAAGGGGTGTGGCCTTCACCTTAATCACAAGCGAATGTGGCAATGCAGGTCTCCTGCTAGGGAAAATGGGATGGGGGGCACACAATGATCAAGTACCTAATGGGCCACGCACTGAATATGTTCCTTAATTCAACCCTCTCCCCCCCATGTTCCTTTGTGGTTATAAATACTGGCTTTCCTTGTAGAGCGGAAAATTAATCTATTTGAATAATAAAAGCTTATTGTTGATTTGTGCCTCAAACCTGTTTCCCCGGTTGTTAAACTCAACAGAAGGTTATAGTGCAATGGAAAACCCAAACTAAGAGATGTCAAAAAGGCATAATTTCGTGGAATGAAAAGAACTGACTAAGCTTGGCAGAGATCAATATGATCACATTGATACTTCCTCAAAACATCACCCTAATAGACGGTGAAACTTTGTGATGGCACATCCCATCAGCAGTTGCCAAACTAAGGGCAAATGACTGCCGGTGAAACTTTGTGATGGCACATCCCATCAGCAGTTGCCAAACTAAGGGCAAATGACTGCATTTCCTTACAGTCGACAGGAGGGATTCTACTTAATTCTACACCTTCCACAAAAAGACATAGTCATTTGTCAAGGGGAGAGCTGTAGCCTGGCTGTAGCCTGGCTCCCTCTTTGAAGTAAAGTTACGAAACGTTATCTTCAACCCAACAGTTTTCTGCTACTTTAGTTTTGGCAACTTCTCCAGAAGAGATGTTGATGCATTTTTGCAGTCTCCTTATAAAATTTCCTTCATGACATTATCGTGGTTATTGACTGGCTTCAGAGAGGACTCTCAAAAGAGAGAAAACCTTGGCTTTAAAGTTCAAAGTTGCAGCTGATTTTACGTATTTCACATGAATAGGGGAAAAAGATACAGACCACAGAACTACCCAGAAGCTCACTTAAATGATATGATATATTTGTACCATGCCCCCACTTACTTTCCCTTTCTCAATTTTCTCCTTGGTTTCCCCTTAAATTTCATCTTTCAGGTACAAAGTCTGCATGGAGAGGAACTTGAAACAGCAATGACCAGAACCGACATGAGCTGAGGATATTCAAAGCAGCAAACACCCAGGAAGCTCATACTATCAGATGGATGCTGTGGGATAGGTTCTTTCTTCCTCTCCATCCACCAGCAAGCTATACAGTTAATCCCGTAATCATCAGCATCACCCAGCAGAACGAGTGTCAGGCCTCTGCCACATTTTGACATCTTACTCTCGTCTCATTCGGCAACTTTGGGGAGCCACAAAAAGTTGTGTTAAATATTTATGTTAGGAAAGAGTGAGAAACCAGTCCTGACAACCTGCTTCAGCTACTGAACTCGGATGACATTTTGTACCAGCCAGAGGCACCTACTGCCTTGAAACAGTCAAGAGGCTGAGGTGGCAGCGATGTTACTTTCATTTAACCTAAGGGGCCAGAGAACCAAAGTGCCAAGGACCAAAGGGAACATGTATCACACTATCTCAGGCTTTTTTTTCCCCATTTCCAAACAATGGGTTTATTAAGGCAGAGTAAAGGCCATTCTTCCTTCGGGAGGGTCCACCTCCCTCTCTAGCGGGTTAAAGAGCATTTTTGTAAGCTTGTTTATCTGCAAGACTGGTTTTAACACCAAGGACAATGATTCCGCTGCCTCCAGGGAATCTGGGAACATGGGATTCTTAATCAAAGCATTAAGCAGTGTAACAAGGAATTCTCAAGTGCTGACACTGACAGTGACACTGGCAATGTTGTGGGGGGGGGCGGGGGCGGGAAGAGATATTTCCATTTTAGCAACCACAGGAGGAGTAAATCCCTCCACTTCTTACAAACAAGCTGGGAGCTATTGTTATAAGGGTTATCTCTCTCCCCACCTCACATGGAAAAGGACAACCCTTCTAACTCATTTAGCATGGACTTCATCTGAATAGGAGCAGCTGCATGGAAAACACCTTGTTAATAATCCAACCACTGGAGAAATGGCCAACTGTCAAAGCTGAAGAATGTCAGCAGATTGAGAGCGAGATTGGCCAAGGGTGCCCAGTTCTGTGGCTGCTGACGGGCAGAACAGAGGGAGAGCCAATGCCCAGCAAGCCTCAACATGACTGGCCCCTTTCTACTTGTAAGAGCTGAGGCTTTCCTGCCTGGCTCAACAATGACCCCTTCACTAATCCCTTTTATGATCAGCAGAGAAATTGTTGCAACCCTCTCTGTTCCTGCATTGCCCTTCCTAAGTGTCAGGGGATTTTTGCCTAACAGCTGATTCGTATTGATGTATAAAGTCCAAGCCTGTTGGGAGAGTATTCAGCCAAGCTGTGTTCTGCACATCTCTTTGGAACAAACCATGCAACTCAAAGATAAAATAAAAGGGGGAAACACACACACACACACACACACACACACACCAAAACCTTACAGAGCTTTGATGGCACTTATTCATTCCTTGTCACATGTTAATTGGTTGTTGTCTGTTCCTAGCAATCTAAAGCTACCGTTAACATTCCTACCCTAATAGGATCAGACAACCTCAATGCATCACCACACAGAGATTCTCATTCCAACTAGTCCTTTGCCTCTCTCACTTCCTAGAAAATCTGCCTAGATGTCACCACACTTTGGGGCAGATGTACTAGTCAAGAATGAAGATCCGATTCTAGGACATGGTCGGGATGTCTGACAGTTATCAGAAAATCCTTGGTGCCCAGTCACTTTTAGGCTACTAGATCTCTATCTATCTTTCTCTGTGCCTTCTATCTATCTATCTATCTATCTATCTATCTATCTATCTATCTATCTATCTATCTATCTATCTATCTATCTATCGATCTATCTATCTATCTATCTATCTCTTGGCTTCTTATGGACTGCAAAACAACACTGTTGGACCCTCATGGAAAGTTGAGAGAACAAAACAACACTGTTGGACCCTCCAGGCAGAAAGTTGAGAGAACAGATACACCTAAAGCTAAAGGATGTTTATAAAAGAGAATTTCTGAAGAAACAAAAAGAGGTAGACTGAGGAGATGTACATCGGATGAGGCAGGGTTCCTACCTAAAATAGCTGCTGTGCTCCAAGCATCTTTGAATTACCTCTGTCTGTGTTCAGGATAGCTATTTGTTTTACTTATAAAGATAAAGTCAAAGAAAAGCAGATTCTCCCATTTAAACTTCTAGGCAATGCTATAAATTTAACAGATTAAGTAACTTATAAGGTGAAATAAGGAAAAGAAAAGATAAAAATACTGCAGCCTGTAAATAAGCTTCTTTAAGGGAGGGAAATAGGGGAAGTCTACAATTGTAAAATATTTAGAAAATAATTAGTAGAGTTAAAAACAAACAAACCCTGTGATGAGTCTTCTTCCCACTCATCCTATTTTGTAAAATGTATTTACAATCCAGGAAACATATCTGAAGTATGTACAAATCCAAGTGCAGGTGCAGATAAGAACAGGACACACAATAAAAGCTTTCAACTATCTTAAGAACATCAGAACCTAAGAAGAGCTGTGCTGGATCAGGCCAACGGCCCATCTAGTCCAGCTTCCTGTATCTCACAGTGGCCCCACCAGATGCATCAGGGGGCGCATGAGACTCGATATCTGTCTCCTGGTACTACCCCCCTGCATCTGGTCCTTGAAGGAACCTGGTTTTAAGCCTGGAGATGACACATCTCCATTATGGTTTGTCACCTGTGGTGGACTTTTCCTCTTATTGCACCTGGTCATCAGAACAGGTTGTTGGGCGGGGGGGGCTGCTGGGGTGCATGCTTGTGGGTGTATGGGGACATTGATCTGCTCCCTTCATCTTTTATGTCAACAGGTGTTGGTCTTTCTTCACTACTATCTTCAACATCATTGTTCCCTTCTTCTGCTATATCTGCTTTTCAGTACAGTGGTACCTTGTATAAAGGAATTAATTTGTTCCAAATGAAATTATGTTAAGCAAATTTTCCTTTATACAAATTCCCATAGGAATGCATTGAAAATGGAGTAATCCCATTTTATGTTGTACAGATTTTCCCCATAGGCGATTATGTTAAGCAAATTTCCGATATCTCCGGAATTTTTTATGTTTTACAGATTTTATGTTATACAAGCTGTTTGTTATACAAGGGTCCACTGTACTTGTAAAACACAGCTGCAGCCACCAACACTCAAGATCAGCTCCAACTTATAGTCCACCTCTTTTCAACTATTTTAAGCCCATGACACGTTGGAGGAAATATTTCATTCACAATTTAATAAAGGTGGGGAGAGGGCTAATCAATATGCATTTGCAGAGTGCGCTGCAAGAAAAACTTAATATTTTCTATTATTAAAAAAGCACAAGCTTATTGACAGCTAAAACCACACATTACATGGATCTAAACTCTGAACTATACCAAGCTAGGTTGTTGTGTTGTTGTAAACGCGCACACATACATACATATATATTTAAAAGTAATGATGCAGGGCCATTTTTAGAGCAGACGGCCCTTTGAGTGCACGGCAGCTTTCATCTCTCAGGTACTTGATGGCTCCTAAGTAGCATTAAGCCTCCATCCTTATCAGACAAAATTGCGAAAAAATGCTGTTCTTATCATCCACCATCAGAGTTCATCAAGAGGAGGTCACAAGAAAATCCATCTGAAAGCATCGTTTACCAATTTTTTTAAAAAAAAATATTTATCTGTCTATATGGTATACAAAACAGACTGCTGCTAACCTCACATAAATGTTATTATAAAGCTCCTACATCAAGAAGAAGATTTCTGTACTTCAAAGGCCAAGAAGCCCCAGCGAAGCCTCCCTTGTGCTCAAAGAGTTTTTTGTCAAGCTTCATAGCCGCTGAGGCTATGGTTAAAAACTCCCATGAATCTGGGTCCCTTTCAAGCTGGCCTTAGAAGTGAGGCAGGCCCGGGGCCTTTGGCGGGAGGCAAGGGGCAAGCTCTCAGCAGCAAGGAAAAGGAGGGAAGGCAAGAATCTTAACTCTGCACCCTCGTTTTAAGACACAAATGTTTGCCTTTTTGTTTTGTTATGTTCTTAATCTAATCTGTATCCCCCCCCCCCCGTTCCTTCAAAAAGAAAGGGACAGGCCATAGCTTACAGGTAGCAAGCAGACACTACAGGCAGCAGCAGGCCAAGGGTTCAAATCCTGGCACTTCCAAAGAAGGGCTACGGGAAATCACCTTTGAAACTCCAAAACAGCAAGCACCACTTTGTAGCTGCCACATCTGAAGTCTGGAGAGCTATGTCGACCTCCAGCCATTGGTAGGAGATAAATAAGACCCCTCCAGTCCTTCAAGGAGCTCAGTCTGGTGCACGTGGCCCTCCTCCCCTTTTTATCCTGTGAGGTCAACGAGGGGAAAGGGATGGCCTTCCTATTGAAGTGGGGACTTGAGTCTGAGGCTTCTCAGTTCTCGCTCAACCTTTTCTCCCCACATTTGATGACATGGAATGTGAAGTCCGTGGGCCTTTATGTTAAATAACGTCTGCTAGATTCTCCGCCATATGTTTCCACTGTGTCACACTGGCTCTTGTGCAAGCATGTTATGTGGGTAGAACCGACTGGTCTAGAAGTGCACCAGTAGCTTAAAGGCACCCAAAGTAAGTTTCATACCACTTGGTATCTGCTATTCAGATAGAAGACTCTCTAGCTGCAGACTTGGGGCGCTTTTACACGACCTCTAAAATGCTCTGGTAACTTAAAATTCATGGGGGTTTGTCCCTCTTCCTATGTTCCCACCCCTCCGTACTCCATTGTTCCTGTCTGCGTGAGGGGAGGGAGGAAAAAAGGGAGAAAAAATGCTGGTCAAAGCAGCTCCAAGCAGCCCTGTAGGGATTCCTGTCTCTTAAAGGGGCAGCGGGGAAAAACAAACAAACAGAAGGTGAGGGAGCCCGGCATTCATAGCTTTACAATCCGCATCGGAAGATTTTTTACCTCCTGGAGGCCTGGTACCTGAAAAGTGCACTGGGACGCACTTAGGTAGGCCTGGTCATACTTTTTTTTTTTTTTTTAAAGTCCGGAGCTGGTGGGAAAACATTTTTAAGCTCCGGATCTGGGAGCCCTTTGCCTTGGATTTTAGGGGTCATGTAAAAGCGCCCTTGGTGGAGTTTGGCTCATCAACCTAATGGAAGAGGGGGCTCTAAAAAGACCCAATAGAGACTTTACACACCAGCCAAAAGGAAACAAGTGTCTTCCTGTCAACTTACAGTGCTCAGCTTACTGCAGAAGATGAGGATGCGGCGTTCATACAGCATGCTGGCATAGAGGTGCAGCATGTTGTTCACGTCGACGGCTACAAAATACTCAGTCAGATTTCTCTAGGAAGAAAGAAGAACAAAAGAACTTTAAGGTTGTTGTTAAAAAAAAAAGAAGTGTGTTTTGGACAATTCTCTTCTCCCCAAGAATTTATTGTCTGCTGCCAAAAGGGCAACGGAGAGGCACCCAGTCTGTTCTTCCTTTGGAAGATGTTTCCAAGACTGACACTGGCAGAAGGGCATCCGTTGTGTATAGGAGAATACAGTCCCTCAAACAGATCCAACCCAAGCCATGAAGGCTGGATCAAAACCCCTCCCAACTCATCCTGTTGGTGCCTTCACAACCCAAACAGGGAGCAAAGGAAGTACAAACCAGCACCATTCAATTGCCTTGGCAGTTCTTAGCTGAAATGTGCCAATTTATAGCAGCCAAAGAGAGGGGCTGTTTTTTTCTTTGTTTCAAAACCCAAGGCTGCTGCTGGGTTTCAAAGGTTTCTGCTTCATAATATAGCAATCAGGAATGACAGCCGAGTGGGTGGCTACAATAGTCAGTCAGTCAGTCAGTCAGTCAGTCAGTCAGTCAGATAGATAGTCAGATAGATAGATAGATAGACAGACAGACAGATAGACAGATAGATAGATAGATAGATAGATAGATAGATAGATAGATAGATAGATAGATAGATAGATAGATAGAATCTCAAGCCAAGGAGAGTCACATGGTCATCTTTTCATATACTGCTATAAAGGTAAAGTGTAATAACTTTTAAGAATGTTAATAAAAGCACATTTAAGTTCATTATGAATTCAAGTGGGTCCTTACACCTTTCAGAAACAGAGTAAACAAAAGAACACGTGCTCATAGACACATGTGCTTAGCCCCCTCCCTGACTCTCAAAAAGATGACAAAAAGCAAAGAGGAATTAGAATCACGCAGGAGTTCAGAGAGCCCATTAGCACTTTTGACAGATCCAAAGATAACTCTAAAAAACCCATCTAATACTTGGCCTGAGAAGTTTGCCAAGAGGCTTCAAACTGTGCAGAAATATGTTCCACAGCTTGCTGTCCAAATACAAAGGAAAAGCTACAGACAAAAAAAAATTAAGCATGCCCTTTGGTAAAGATCTGTTGTTTTGTGATTTTAAAAACACACACACACACACAAAAATCAAACCCAACAATAAACACACATTGATTGCAAAGGCTGCATCAGAATATTGATGCCATTTGGGTCCTATTAACCACTTGAGGTGGAAAGGGTAGAATTCAACCCAGGTAGAGAAAGAGGAGAAGGGATGAGAGATGACAGATTTTATCGAAAACTCTCAACTGGCAAGGATATTTTCCTCTTCTCCATAGTTCTTATCCCATCTGTGCTGATTAGCAAGATGTTTGTGTCTAAACAGAAGCCTTTTGGAAGCAGTAGCTGCTTCATGGCATGGGAGTGGTAAAAAAAAGACAGGCAGACAGACAGAAAGCAAGCAGTGCATAGTGATAGGAATAGGAATAGGAATCTTTATTGTCACCGCAGGCCTGCCAAAGGCACTGCACTATTAATGGCAGGAAATCTGAACACCAGCATCACCGATGTCCTCTGAACAGCGTGTGTTACAATCCATAATGAAGTCCTCCCTCACCAGCCCCACTGAGAGCAGTGGGATATGCGCACGAGTGCTTACTTCAACCAGACTTGGAACCAGAGAACTACTCAATGGATCATAACCTGTTACGTCCCACCTTGCCAGTCAATAGCCATATAACAGGCCTGCCCAACAGGTAGACCGTGGGCTGCTGATAGCCCACAAAGGGTTCAAAAGTAGCCCACTGGCCATCAATTTAAAAAAAGTGAGGGGATAAGTTCTCCACCCCCTCCCTCCCCCATCCCAAGGACCACCACTGCTCCAGCAAAGTTCTGGGTCTGCCAGCCCACTGTCTCAGCTGAGTGGGGCAGTTCAAGGCCATGGCACAGTCCCCTGTTCCCCACCACCACCGGCCAGATGATCGGTATGCCACTGTCTTGTGACCAGCTGAGTTGCTGGTGTGGAGTGGAGGAAGGAGAAGGGAGGAGAGCAGTGAAAGGTGGGGCTGCAGGTGTGCCGATCTCCTTTGTGCAGTGACATCTCCCTTCTTCTTCCCCCCTGGAGAATTCCCTCAATAACAGATTAATTGATTTTCAGTGCATTCCTATGGGAAACAGCTACTTGTAAGTAGAGGTTTTAGTGTAGTAGCCCTCAGGCAATTTTGGCTGGAAAAAGTAGACCTTGGCCTGTTCAAAGTAGGAGAGCCCTGCCATGTAAGATGAGGTCACCATTTCATGGTGGGGGCCTCTCCATTTCACTGCTTATATGCACTACTCAAAAACAAGACAACACAAACTGTAACACAGCACATTCACTTTTTTCAGTCTAAGCCTCACCCATGACTGTAGAAATGGAAGACTCTTTTTTTTAAAGGAACATTGGGTGCTTTTAATATGTGTCCACTCCAAATGTTTTGAAACCTTGTGGAAGGGGAAAGAATGAGGCTGACAGAAGCAAAGACAAGGGGGAAAAGTTCTGACAGTTTAATGGGGATTTGATGAGCTTCTGGGGCATCATAAAAATTGTCTGAGCGTGACAGCGGTTGTTTGAGACACTGATGTAGCAATAGGTTGGGGGTGGGGTTTAATCAACAAAATAATAAACAATAAAACTTTGACTAACGAAAATGTTAGGTCTTAGCCAAAGGGGATGGTGGATATTCACTGTAGGTTTGAACCGTAACATACGCAACTTTCAGGTAAAGCACTGAGTAAGGAGAGTGGCCGTGTACCACTTGATGGAATTGCCCATCTCTTCTACTTGATTCACTGGCTCCTTCTCATGTGTAAAGAAAAGATGGCAACAAAAACTGGCAACTATGTTTCAAGGAATTTAGGTGGCGTGATTTTGTTTACTTTTTCTTGACGAGCTGTCAGCAACTCTCAGGAAAACCACATTAGTGCAAAATGACACTATAGATTGCCTTCCTAACCCATGCTATGCTAGGTCCTGTTGAAGCATGCTTCGCGTTTAGATGAACCAAGCAAAACAAAGCTGGGGAGAGTCCAGAGCAGGAAAGCATTGGCAGGACCACAAGAGTCTTCCAGCCAGCTTCTGCATTGGCGTTGCATTCGCTTCTCTTTGCTCCAAGAGCCACACATGCAGAGTCAAATAAAATATTTAAAAGCCGATGTTTTTATTGCATCCATTGTTCTGTTATTTTTCCTCAACAAGCCTTCAGCCTCCTCCAGGCAACTCTTCTGGACACCCTTCAATGAAAGAATCAGGGACATCACCCAAATCTGTGCTGTTATGTTCCCCAGTCTCTCTCTCTCTCTCTCTCTCTCTCTCTCTCTCTCTCTCTCTCTCTCTCTCTCACACACACACACACACACACACACACACACACACACACACACACTTAAGTGAAGATAACTTCAAGTATTATAAGTCACACCCTCTTTACAGAATGAATTTGTAATTTTAAAATCCTTTCCAAGTCTTCCTGGCCCAAAGCCTTCAAATTTTATAGCATCCTTTTGATTCACAAAGCATTCACCATGTCTACCACTCAAATGTTATGGGAAGTTGACTCATGCATTGGGACCCCTGCCAATCAACACTGGCAGACAGAAAATGTAACAGTGAAAAAGTTTGGAGGGGGGGCGGTGTTCCTATATTTCTGAAATGATGTGTGTGCAAAAACATGTGGTACTGAACATAACCAGCCCCAAGCACTTTCACAGGGAAAAGGAGAGCCTCATTCCCTAACTTGTAGTGGTTTCAGCATGTACCTCCGTTTCTCCAACTAAAACATAACTAAACATGCACAGAGAACTTTCTCTTAAAGGAAAAAGATTTTTTTTATCTGCAGTTGATGATTTCTAAGTGATCATCTGGACAATCATGCCCATGGATAACCAAGAAATGGTTAAACAAAGAGTCAGTAAAGAACACTGTGAAACTATAGGGTCCCACCCCTCTCTCTCTCTCTGTCTCTCTCTCTCTCTCCCTCACACACACAGACACAGACACAGACACACACACACACACACACACACACACACACACAGACACACACACACACACACACACACACACACACACACACACACACCTTCAATCTCCAAGCATTTTTATATGTCATGTAATGACTTTCTCCTGTTTCCAAGCATATATATGTTTTATCATGCAACCATGCAGGAGGAATTACTCACATTTTCAGGTATACTGGGGAGTTCTCTGGTGTCAGGCACAGTAAAATAAGAGTGCTAGGAGGAGGAGGAAGGGAGAAAAGTAAAAAAAAAAAAAAAAATAAATTAACATGTTAGCACTTTGTTGTACTATAAAACATTTTTTTAAAAAAATTGTTTAATGTCTGGAACATAAACTAAAACATACAGTACATTGTTTAGACTAGCAAAATCCTATGTCACTCAATGATACAGTAGTACTCAATACTAACAGTACAAAGATGTAACAATGCCCAACAAGCCAGACCTTTGGTAGCCAAAATCGTTTCCGCACAAGTAGGCTGCCTGTTGTTTAAAATGCTGTCCCCAAAATTTGTCGACAGAGCTGGACTGCATCGCCTTTTGTTGATTTTCTCACACTTCACAGGCAACTGAAAATGCCTGCATGGCTCAGGTACAAACTGGGAAGTTAAGTGACATCACCTAACATTTGGAATTCTTTAAGCGGAACACGGACATACCCAGGAGAACACAAGTAAAATCTAGAAGGGTTGTGGCTGGCCAGTGTAGATAAGAAGAACTCAATGATCAGACTGCAAAAGCTCTTCACAGATTCTTCCAATGTTACTTGAGGAACAAATAAATGGAAAACTGCATAAATTGTACCGGCTGCAAAATTTAGCTCTTCTGGGTGTGGGAATGTGATTTTTCGTACTGATGTTGTTTCAGTTTCGTGTTTCACTTATGCGAGGCTCCTCAGAACATGTCGTGACACTTGTGTTTCTGACATTTCCACACCCGATGAAGAGTATATGGACTGAAGCATACAGCAGCTGAAGTGGCATTGTTTATGAGAGACGAAGACACGGATGTTAAGTCAGCCCTCCTGTCCCAATCCTGTTGCTGTTTTTATTGGCTGGAAAGGGGCAGAAGGCCAGGACGAAGGGAAGTCTATCAAGAAAGGCAACGCAGGGTGAAAAGAACAGTTAAGAACAACAGGATCAGCAGGTCTGTGGAAAATAAGCCAAGGTACAGAAACAGGCAGGCAAACCAGGCGGTGCACAGCCTGGAAACAGCTGGGCTCTGCTCTGATTTTTTCCCCCTGCTCCACTGCCCATGAAATGTCCACGGCAAAGGGAGGTCAAGAACATTCTTACAGCGTGCTCGAACGGGACACTCCAGCCTTTCAACCTGGCCGCCAAAACAGTCCGTCCTGAGCAGCAACTGAGGTGTGCTCTTTCTATGTGTACGTCTGTTGGGGAGGGTACAGCTTCCCTTCATGTGACTGAGGTGCCTCCCGCAACAGCTGGGGATCTCGCTAGTCTAAACAGCTCCTACCTGTTTACTGATATTACAGAACAAAATCACGAGAAGGAGCTCTCTGGAGCCAGCACTTGGTGTGGAAACTGCAGGAGGGAGGAAAGACAGCTCTAAGCAGAGTGGCAGAGTTCCCGTACTCTTTCCATTTTTATAACCACTGCCAAGAGGACAGATTTCCTCTGCTAAAAGCACCACGAAGAGCACCTGGCAGGCACCTAAAATCACCCCCACCGAGAGAGGAACTTCCCCACTATCTAATTTGACAAAGAGGCAAGCAAAGAAAAGTGCCACCAGTGGCAAGCCTGCCCCAGCCCTACCTGATAAGCTGAGTGAAGCCTTTTCCAGGTCAATTGAATAGGAAAACTGACGGTAACTAGGGTTGGGCTGGAAGGAGGAACAGTCATACCTGGATGATACTGTGCCAGAACCTCAGCATCTGCTGTGGCTTTCCATGGGCTTCTGAGATGCAAGTCAAGCACACAGGCACCCCCAGAGGCTAGCTCTTCTCTACACCTAATTACCTCCAGCAGAAAGCTAAGAGAGCTTTCTCGCAGCTATGCTACCCACATGGACAACTCTGAAGAGACTTCTCAAACGCTGTCCTGTTCCCCTCCTCTTTGAAGACCCAGTAAAGCAGTTTATGAGCCAAGTGAGGCCTGCAAGCCATGTGTGTTTCCCCCAACCCTGCAGCCATTTCTGCAGCCCTACAGACCTCCCCGTACCCCACCCCCTTCAATCTGGTTTCTAGTCCTTCTGGCAGCCTCCTGAAGTAGCAGTTTTTCGAGAGGGGCCAAGTAAAAAATCAAAACCAGAAATAGACATCAAGGCATTTTTTTTTAATATTTAGGGAACATTTGGGGAATTTGGGGGTCTGGTATTGGTTTATTTGATTTTTTTATCTCATGCTTCTCCCTGATGGGGCCTGAAGCTGGCTACCATGGTCTCTGGGGACAATTATTAGGTCTCCAGGCTTTTTAGAACTGCCCACCCTTGCATTCAAAAGACTGAAGCATCTGACCCTGCCTTCGGAAGCATATGTTCAGGCTGAGATTTAAGACAGCAGAAAATCTTTAATAGGGACTTAATTTTTCAAATTTCTATTAGATTTATTTAAAACCAATACTACCTTTTGGATATGGCTGAGTAATCTATCTGAAAAAGAGGTGTGGTGAGTGTAGGACAGAGAAAAACTGCTTCATACTTTCCACTCAACCTATAGCACAATCCTATGCATGCCTTGTCAAAACTTTTGCCCAACCAACCAGCCAGAATTATCAATGAGCTACTAAGTTTGCTCTTCCACATACTATATTTAAAAAATAGAATAAGGTTCACTGAGTTTTAAATGTGTACAAAATCAATAAACAAAAAAGGGGGGAATCAAAATACATGTACTAAAAACATTGTGTTGCCTTAAAATCTAACCAAGGACAATGATGGCGAACCTTTTAGAGACCAAGTACCCAAACTGCATTTCAAAACCCACTAATTATTCACAAAGTGCCAATACAGCAATTTAACCTGAATCCAGGTGGCTGTGAAGGGGTGAGGTCAGGTGCCCACAGAAAGGGCTCCGAAGGCCACCTTTGGCACACGTGCCATAGATCAGCCAACACTGACATAGGCTGTCTAGGATGAAACCACTTTTTCAGAGTTTTTAACTTGAGTTCTTCCCGTGTCATTGAGCGCAGGACTACAGCCACAGAGAACAAAAGGCTTCCATAGTTTCCTTACGTGAGATATGCTACTTACCACACTGAGGTGAACAGAAGTACCTGGCTCGGGAATCGGCAGTTTATAAAGTGTTTCTAGGAGTTCATACCATTGGCTGTCCTGAAACAAACAAAAACAATGGCTGTAAGAAGGCAACTTTCTAAAGAGTCAGCGTGGATAATACAGCTGTAAACAGGATCCAACAGACTCACACACGCTGTCACTCATGACAAGGATGGGGAAACCTCTCCAGCCTGGGGGCCCAATTAAGTTTCAGAGACATTCCAGTGGTTAGTGGGGGCCAAAGACAAAGGAGCAAAAATACCAGTATATTTTGGATTTTTTTGATCTCACCGCTGGTAATTAGGCATTTCAGCTTTTTAAAATGGGAGAGGAGAAACTGTTCAAATGCTGGGGAAAAAAATCATCTAATGAGGTTGTCATGAGCCATCTAACGAAGCCCAGGAAACTAGAGAGGCATTCTGAGGGGGGGGAAAGAACAGTCATGGACTCTCGGTTTTTGAGTGACCAGTGGCAAGAAGAATGTTATAAATCCAAGTGCAGCCCTACAATCTTCCCTATGGAAATAAATGATGTTTTATCTGGGGATATGATATTACAGTGGTACCTTGTATAAAGGAATTAATTCGTTCCAAATGAATTTATGTTAAGCAAATTTTCCTTTATACAAATTTCACATAGGAATGCATTGAAAACAGAGTAATTCCTAATCACGACCATTTTAATGTTGTACAGATTCGCCCCATAGACAATTCTGTTAAGCAAATTTCCCCTATCTCTGGAATTTTTTATGTTGTTCAGATTTTATGTTATACAAACTGTTTGTTATACGAGGGTCCACTGTATAGACAAAATCTTCCCTTCGCAAAACACATTGCATGAGTAATGTCATGTGTCTCAAAAGTACCAATGTTAGTTTAAACACAAGAGCCCATTTTACACACCAATACTATCACTCATTGTGACAGATATTTTGTTGGCAACTGCAGTGCTCAAGATCAGGGACACAGACATCCACACCACAAGCGACAAAGAGACTTTTCATATTGTGTGAACGAAACCTACTTAGGACATCCTTTTATTGAAAACATGTGAAACTCCTACAAATAGTCCCACATTTAGTAAACGATAACATGAACAGGATACAATTTTATTCTGCTTTGCTACAGGAGCAAGAGTTTGACTGCCAGCCTCTTGAATGAATTTAGTATCTTTTTAAAATCACACACTTTTCTCCATGCCTCTCAGCTGTATACAGTAGTACCCATGTATCCACTGATTCAGCATCTGCTGATTCAGTTATCTGCGGATGGCCACCAAAAATAATTAAATAACTATCTGTTGCAAATAGGTGCTGCAAAGCAAATTACTTTTGCAATCCGAGAGTGACTCTGACTAGAAATAGTTCTGTTCTTGCTTAATATGATCCACATTTGATTTGGGTGCTGACAGGCCGTTCGCTGTTATCCGCAGATTTCGGTATCATGGGAGGCCCGGAACCAATCCTCTGTGGACACAGAGGTACTACTACAAGTTTCATACTGGAGACCACTGAAACAGACTGGATACATTCACCTCAGTAATTACAGGTATGTAATTGGGAAGTCTTGATATGATCTATTTCTAGGATAAACTGGGTATTTATACAATTTTACAGGCACACGTGTGTCTACCTAGAAAACCATGTGCACATAGGCATGGTCAGATATTAAGAGAGAGGGATGTTCTGGACAAGTACCTGGCCTTTCACCGTATAGTCTGCCAAGATGTTGAGCAGCTTATAAAAGACTTCGAACCATGGCAGGTAACTTTAAAAAGAGAAAAAGAAATGTTACATTTCTAAAATAAATAAATAAATAGCATTTGAAAAGCATTTGCTTCATTTTGTACAGTGTTCTTAGCAAATATTGACATTTTTTGCCTTCCTTGTCAACCAAACCAGAAGCTCCGCTCCCACATTGATGGCATCCCCACCGTTTCCCCACCGTTTCCCATATTCCATTACATATTAAGCATTGATATAACATCAGCATGAATCGAGAGAGATGCGTGTGCTGAAAAGAGAAGCCAAGCAGTAAGGAACCTTCCAGGGAAATGTTCATCTCTCTCTCACACACACACACACACAAAGAACTTCAATTGGTTTGTGCTGCAAAATTACTTTACTGGAGCTTTGGCTCTGACTTCCACAGTGTGGTTTTTGGGTCAGTGGGCTTATAAAACAACTCTGCTAGGAATTCTATTGACAGCTATGACCAGCAGATATGGAGGGCACAGGTTTTCACCGCTTTTCCCCCATGTAAAATGGAGGTTTTCATGGCAATGAAGGAACAGTCTGCCTTTGCTGTTACATGTTGTCAAGTTGGAGATGACCTACAGCCATCCTAATAGGGCTTTCTATTTAAATGGAGTATTTTAAAGAGTGCCAGTTCCACTCCCTCCCAGTGAGTTTCCATGGTAATGCTAGGGAACTGAACCCAGATCTGCTGAGTCTTAGTCTATTATTCTGTCCACTACATCACACTGGGAACCCATGTCCACCTTAAGAACATAAGAAGAGCCATGCTGGATCAGGCCAAAGGCCCATCTAGTCCACCTTCCTGTATCTCACAGTGGCCCCACCAGATGCGTCTGGGAGCGCACGAGGCTAGATCTCTGTCTCCTGATACCACTCCCCTGCATTTGGTCCTTGAAGTACCCCGGTTTTAAGCCTGGAGATGATACATCTCTATCATCATTTGTAACCTGTGATGGACTTTTCCTCCAGGAATCTATCCAATCCCCTTTTGAAGGCATCCAGGCCAGATGCCATCACCACATCCTGTGGCAGGGAGTTCCACAGACTAACAACACACTGGGTAAAAAAAAATATTTTCTTTTGTCTGTTCTTACTCTCCCAGCCCTCAATTTGATTGTATGTCCCCTAGTTCTGGTATTTTGTGAGAGGGAGAAGAGTGTCCCTCTATCCACTTTACTCATGCCCTGCATTATTTTGTACGTCTCAATCATATCCTTAC
The DNA here is from genome assembly GCA_029282475.1 of Phrynocephalus forsythii. NCBI lineage: Eukaryota > Metazoa > Chordata > Lepidosauria > Squamata > Agamidae > Phrynocephalus > Phrynocephalus forsythii. Next base: position 7,832,097 of record JAPFRF010000018.1, read on the forward strand.
TCATGGCCAAACAAGTCGGCGCTCCATTGGTCAGGCCCTGTAATAAATGAAGTGAGATGCAGCAGACGTGATAGATGATGGGAATGGAGCAGTCCTGTTCATGTCTGCCTGTATCTTCCACGAGCTATGGTTAAATTTCAGTAGCTTATCAACCTTACACTGATAAAAAGAACTTAACTTTTCACATTCCCTTCATAGTACATTCCAAGCGTCACTGGGAGCAATGGGCTGAGGGCCTGCAGACAAGACAATTACCGCTTTAGAAAGAACAGCTGAGTTTGGCATCACAATGTAAACATTCAGGGGATTAGAGAGTCCACTTCCCATTTCGAAGTCTCATAAATTTCAATGGAGCTAAGAGCTACCATAAAAGCACTGAGATACATAAAGGCCTCTTTGGAGCAGGAGCTCTGCTCAATGATTAAGAGGAAAGCCAGCAAACACACTCAAGCGGGGAAGAATGAGGGACCAGAGGAGTGAAGGCATGGGTACAACATTCTTCCAAACATGATTTTCTGTGAAAGGCAGTGCTAAAGAATCCCAAAGGATTCTACTGAATGATGCTACAAGCAGGCATGGGTGCTTTTCCACTAAGGCATTGTTTTGAAAACAGTCTTCTATTCCATCTATCAAATATTTACGTTTTTAATGAAAGTGTTCTGTTTCCTGTGCACAGTTTCAGATTACTACAGAATTCTTGCTTCTGAATAGTCTGCATATAGATAAGAATGTGTTCTGTTCATTCACATTTCAAAGAAGGACCAAAACTTAGTTAGGCCTAAAGGCTATTTTCAATATTTGATCTTAAGAGAGGTGTGGGGGGGAGAGATTTTTTTTAAAACATTACAATCCCCAACAATCTCAGTCCATACACAGCTACTACCCGAAGTTTCTAAGAGTTATAGTCCAAAAAGAAATATTTCCCATCTCCGTGATGAAGGCAACTCTGTAGTAAAAAATATCATTGACCTGAGAAGTTGATTCAGAAAAGAAAAGCATTCAGCCTTGAGTAGATGGTTCCAAAAGAAGCATACTGGGATCTGTTCTTTCTTTCTTTCTTTCTTTCTTTCTTTCTTTCTTTTAAAAACAGGCATAAAGTTAGAGAACGTTTAACCAATTTTCTCTCATTTTGAGATTTCCAAATATCCCCCAAAGATTTCTGTTGACAGCTTCTTCCACTTCCCCCCAAAATGAGGGGAGGAAAGAAAGAGTAATTGTGTTGCATTTTGTCTCTGCATGCTGTTTTCCTTCCTTACTACTGTACTATCATTCTCTCACTCTCATGTTTATCACATTCTATACACCAGTCTTTGCCCGACATGATATTCATAATAAATCCTTCTGTATCAGTATTTCTTGCTATTGAAAAAAAAAACATATGTCCCTGTGCTGCTACAGGGAATCCGTGTGCTTAGTATTTTTATCGTCTGAAGGTGGCATCAATGCAACACATCCCCTTCCGGCACCTCTGCTATCAAGGGAATAGAATCGGATCTTGCACAGATGAGGGACATTAAACTTCCAGAAAAATGAGAACTTAGCAGTTTCAAACAAGAGGTTTCTTAACAAAACAGCCAACAGAAATATAGGCACACACAGAGGGACCAGAGCCAGTACCTCTGATGAAAAGGTTTAGAAGCTCAGCCTATGTTTCTCTCTAAGGTGCGAGTATCAAAACGTACCACAGTGTGCCTTTGGGGAGCTGGGCTCACTTTGCTAAGCAACCATGTAGAAGCTCCCTTTTCTCTAAACAGGCTCTTGCGAGTGCAGGAGAGTTCCCGGGAGGCAGCTTTGTTGCCCTTTCATCTAGGGAGAGAATGCAGCAGACATTCTGCCTTCAGCAGTTATCCGGAGACCTGGGCCCATTTCAATCCACCAAGCAGTCCCACAGGGAGAAGGGTCCCCCCCTTCCACCCACTTGCTGGCTTCCTCATCATGCTTGAGCTGAATTCAGGATGGAAACTAATTCTACAATTTCCTTACAAATTGTCTTTATTTACAGTGGTACCTTGTATAAAGGAATTAATTCGTTCCAAATGAAATTATGTTAAGCAAATTTTCCCTTTATACAAATTCCCATAGGAATGCATTGAAAACGGAGTGATCCCATTTTTATGTTGTACGGATTTTCCCCATAGGCGATGATGTTAAGCAAATTTCCCCTATCTCCGAAACTTTTTATGTTGTACAAATTTTATGTTATACAAGCTGTTTGTTATACAAGGGTCCACTGTAATTTATTTTTACAACATATATGCCACCCACTACCCAAAGGTCTCTGGGCGGCTTACAATCAAAAAATTAACACAGCTAAAACATAGAATATTGATAAATAATTAAAACAATAATAAAAACCTTACACTAAAATCATAACACTAAAATTGCCATCAGAGGACCCAAAATCTATATTGTGTCAATTAACAAACTTCTGGAACAGGAAGGTTTCTCCCTGGCGCCGAAATGTCATCAGTGTTGGCGCCAGGCGGGTCTCACTTGGGAGGGCATTCCACAGTCTGGGGGCAGCTGCCGAGAAGGCCCTGTGTCTGCAAGCCATCCCTCTCACCTCCTTGAGGGATGGCTCTTTCAAGAGCCCCCCCTGGCTCGATCTTAATTGCCGGGTAGGTTTGTATGGACATGAAAGGACTCTGCTCCTTGATAAGCAGGAGGTTGGGAAGGTGGGTCGTTAGTTCCAGATGAAATCAGCCCATTCAAGCATGATGTCAAGGGGTAAGATTATTTACACAATGGGGAAATTTACTAATTCGTGAAAACCCAAATAAAGTTATAGGTACACATGTGAGGATTGCAGAAATCAGCAACAACAGGCTACCTCTTTGCTCAGAAACTGAAATGAGACTCTGCGCTACACATATGCCTCAAATAATATGCCGAGAGCCTTATTCAGCAATAGAAGCACAGGCTGAATATTTTTACAAGTTAATGTTTGGAGAAGTTGGCACCCTCCTCTTCCTTCCAGTGCATACAGAACTATCCAATTTTACATACCAGTTGGCAAAGGAGCAGAAGTGGGGAGGGTGAGAAAGAGAGAGAGAGAAAAATGTTTTATGATAAAGCATCTGAACCAAAAAAAAAAATAATCCTTCATCCTGCAAATGGGACTACCTCCCAGAACTTACTGTCAAATTAATTTTTTCCCTCCCTTCACTGGTGGAACAAAAGGTTGTCCTCTTCTCATGCAAAGGACTCAATAACTGAACAGAGGTGAAAAATGCATAAAAAAGGTATTAAACTCCCAAAGTTTGCCAGTATTCTGTTCTAAATTCAGTTATACTCCATATGCCTGCAAATATGCCTTCTTGAAAGAATACGGTCCACGCTACATGGTCTGAAAGCCAGAAAGAGTAACAAAATAAAATTTCAATTAACCAGAGGGCACATTTTTATTACAGAAGTACAGTATTTGTTTATTGCTTCTAAGCCTGCCCCCCACTCCAAGTCAAAACTCTGCAAAACAAGAACAACGGAAGAAGTCACCTTTCAATCAGCATCAAGCCTTCAGCCCCCCACATTAAAAGTTCTTTCCCATTCCCTGGCTGGTCAGGCCACTTTGGGCTTGGTGGTCTTCATTGCAGCCACTGGACTAAACCACAGCAACCAACCCTAACAGACTTCCTTGCCTTCTTCCCATCCACTCGTGGCCTAACAGTTCCTTAACTTCTACCTGCTGATGGAGAGAGAGGTGGGGGAGGAAGAGAATTTATCTTGGGGAAACCAGCCTGTCAGCCTTACTTTGTGTTTTCCCTTTTCAGAACACAGAGGCTGGATTTATAACCCCCGACACCCTGCTCCGCATTCAAGTGAAGCGCACGCACACACACACACACACACACACACACACACACACACACACACACACACACACACACACACACACACACACACACACACACACACACACAAACCTAGTAACGTGATCAGGGATTTATGGCGCATGGCTTGCTCATATTTAATTTGTAACCAAACACTTCCTCTTCCTCTTAGCTACCTCAGAACTTTTGATTAACTCTTGTTTTCACAGGTCAAGGGTTAAACAAAGGAAGGGAAGCACTCCATGCTGAAATTGCCCAGAGCTCTGCCACAAAAAAAGGGGGGGGAGAGGAAGGGGTTTTGGTGGAGCAATCTCACTCAAGAAATATTAAGGCCAGTGATAGGCTAGGGACTGGCCCAAGTCAACTGAAGTTCAAAGACTCTAAACACCATAAATCAGCGCGTCCTGGGAAGATATTTGGGGGTGGGGGAAAGAGAAGGGTGTTTTTATTCCTACAACACAGGCAGCATCACATCCCTAGAGGGGACCATGCTATTCAGAAATTATTGAGAACTTAAAACAGCCATGCCCTCCATCAGTCAGAAAGCTCATTTTGGAACCAGTTCTTGCTCTCTCAGGGAGCTAAACAACCACATGGCTGGAGCCAGACCTGTCTGAAGGAAGCCTGCTTGTTTGTCTTTAAAAAGAGTGGGCACTGAATCCCCTGCATTTTTTATGATCTAGTTAGGCCTGCCTTCCCTCTGCTACGTTGGTCTCACACTGCTCCATTCAGAAGAACATGCATCACTACTGGGTTTTATGACTTCCAGGAGAGTAGTCATGTTTGTTGATTTGTCTTGGTGGTAGTGCTGGTGTTGTTTCTGTATGTTTTGTTATTTTTGCTGCAACACGCCTAGGATCCTGCAGCACCTCACAGGCTGCTAGCATGAATATGCAGTTCGGGGGGGGGATGAATCTGGGGGAACAAAACCACCCTGTGATAACTTCACTGTCCTAATCTACCAGAGTAATTATGGTGGTTGTTTTACCTTCTTTGAGCGTACCGGATGCATGTGCACACATACACAAGGGGTCTGGAATGCTACCTATCCAATGAAGCTAAGCTTAAGCCTCCCTCAAAGAACTTACTCTGCTTCCTAGATGAAAACTCAGTATAGTAGGACCCCGGTATTCAGGGTTCAGTTCCAGGTCTTCCTGTGGATAACGAAAATCACGGATAAGAGAGAACGGCCCCAAAACTGCTGTTTTGTGACAATAGCTTGCTTTACAGCTGCTGTTTTACAACAGTAGCTTGCTTTACAGCTGTTGCTTATAACAGTAGCTTACTTTACAGCTGCTGTTTGTGACATTAGCTTGCTTTGTGGCTGCTGGGTTATTTATTTAATTTTTTTCCTCTGCCAACTGTGCATAACTGAATCAGTGGTTAATGAATCAGTGGATACAGGGGTCCTGCTGTATCGAAGCCAAGGGAGGTTCCTGCTATTCTCCTCCCCTGCTTTCAAACACTCAATCAGCCATGCTCACCACATGGGAAGGAATGATCCTCCATGTCAACAAGGCCACACACCTTTTTGGACTACAAGTGGGGAGTTGCAGAGGTGGGCACTGAGGGAAGAGAAGCAGGTAGATATCAAAACTGTTTGGATCAGGGAAGCAGAATAATGTTTCATCTCTAGCCAGGAAGAAAAAAGAGAGGCAGAAGCAGTGTGCGACAACCAACAGCTCAGGTCAGGACCGTTAGATCAAAACCACAATGTTAAAGGATTGTAAAGTCTTTCCCTGCTGACCTGGAAAACTGTCAGCTCACTGAAGTGAAGAAGGAATATTCAAAGATAAAAGAGTGCCTGAAAAGGAAGTCGGGCACACTGCAAATCCCACACCCACTACTGGCACTCTGGTGGAACTGGAGTAAATTCTGGCCACAGCATTCAGATAAGCAAGTCAACAAAACTCTGCAGAGACGGAACGTCTTTCAATAGACGCACAGGATTTAATTTGGATCTAGATGAACCAGCCGCCAGCATCCTCAGCTCCCTGGAATGACCTTTGCCTAAAACCCAGATCAGCCACCACCAGTCAGTGAAAGAATAATGCTAAGGTAGAAGGTCTACCAGACAACAGCTTCCTACATAACCCCCTCACTGGCAGAGAAAACAGGTCATAGTCCAAGAGACCTATTCATTCACACAGGGCGGAAAAAGAACAGCCGACTGCCTATATTTCTCCTCAGATTTTTAGGGACACAAACTACTTTCGTAATAAACCCTATGTCATTCTCTATAGCAGGGGTGTCCAAACGTTTTGCAAGAAGGGCCAGATTTGGTAAGGGGAAAATTTGAGGGCTGACCATTCAGCCACATTTGACCCCTAGGCCAGATTTTGGACAAGCCTCTAGGACATGCAAGGAGGTGGGGAGGATGCTGCAGCAACAGAGCTGGGGGCTGGTAGGCTGGGCAGGTGTCTGGGGGGATGGATGTAGGCAGGGAGGACAGGCAAACAGTAGAACTGTAAGCTGACGTTTCCATCCGATATGGGGAGGGGCCAGCTGGTGGGGATGTGTGGCAGGCTGAGCTGGTGGTGAGAAGAGGCTGCGGACCACTCAGAATTTGAAAATGGGCTGCATTTGGCCCCGGGCCTGACTTTGGACATGCCTGCTCTATAGTCTCCACAGAAAAAATATGCACACTACTGAAAAGAGAGGTGAAGTTCTCAGGTAATGATCAGTTCAGGTAGCCCAGCAACCAAAGCAAACTTTAGCTTGATACCTAGATTGCAATATATGGTGATGCTGGTGAAGACAAGTGATGATTGACTAAACTCACTAAGAAAGTTGATGTAGAAAAGAGATGGGGGAGTTGAAATAGAAGGATGGCATAGGGAGAAGGTTTTTTTAAAGATTTCGCCTCTACTGAAGTCATATTGTTCCTGGTTTGCCTTCAATGTGCAATGGGACCACAGCTCCTCTAATTATAATTTGAGTTGGGTGTGGGAATGGGCAAAATCCTAATCAGGAATGAGGACTATGCAAAGGCTTACAGCCTCCCTCCAAACTCACACACTCTTTACAGTGTCACTCTGACTCATTCCCAACCTCAAGCCAGCTACTAATTTATTATTTTTAACTAACCATGCAAGAACAAACTACATGATAAACATCACATCTAGTCCAGCCCTTAAGTAGCCAGAAAATGTTTTAAGCAGTGAGAATAAATATATTGCACTACTGCAAAAGGGTATAAACTTAACAATTACATTCGGTATTATTCCAGCCACATACAATGGCCCTGGGGGTTAATAGAAATGTCTTTCATAATTATCCTTGCAGACTTTATCAGGCAAGCTTGAGAGGAGGGTGCAGAACTCCATTTCAAAGAGTGAACTAAAAGCAAAGCAAAACAAAACAAAACAAAACCCATGGATCATAAATGTGTCAGCAGCATTTTAAGCTGTTCCTCCATGAATGACTCTTTCAAGCTCAAAATGGCAAACAATTCCATATGCTTTGCTAGTGGAAAGTATTTGATCCATTGTTCTCCGTTAACTAATTGGACCAGCCTTAATCCACCAAGATTTACTATGTACTACTCCTAAAATAAAAGAAAAAGAAAAATGATAGACACAGTAGTAAGAATCTAAAAATGTGTCATTAGGCAAGCATGTTTTATATGTTACAAATGTCTGAGCTTAACTTTCACTGGACTGAAGTGCAGTGGCTCCCACCAGCCACAAATTAAAAGCTTTAAGTGTTTACAAAGCAAACACAGTACCTTACAAGCCCCACAGATCAACTGGTGATTGCTGAATGCCTTGACGACACAGGCCATTGAGCCAGAAGGCTCTAAGGACTACCTCCTTCTTGGGTTAACAAACTGCACAACCATCACAAAAGAGATAAGTCAAGTTCTAGCAAATTCATCCCTGACTAAAATATGGCAAGGGGCTTGGCATGGCATGTGGTCAATGGGCAATGAAGCTGATTACATTTACACCCAGGAATTACTATTCCCTATGCAAAGACGTAGCTTAGAAAAAGCTTGAAAAATACTTTTCACTTCTGTGGTATACGGTAAGAGCTTTGCTGGTGTTTTGCCATGGACAGAAACTCAGGGAATGGAGGCATAATTCTGATGAAGAGCAGCCCGATTCTTTAGAAGGGACTCAGTTGTGTTGACTACAGCTTGAGGTCTCTATCTGATGGCAACAAATTTTGCAGATACTATGTGTCACCTAGTTAAGTTTGTACACAGCACTAATAGTTTGATGAAATGTAGCCATGTGCCTCCGAAAGCAACATTTTAGCTTCTTTGTAGCCTGCTGAACGTAAAGAACTCCATGGTCAAAATAAAAAGCAGAATGAAGCTGTTTGGATGAGCAATGAAACGTTTCAATATCTCAAGAGAAAGAGGTCCAGTTGCCATGACTCAACTTCCAGATAAACCCAACTGGATGACTGAGAATCTTCAGACATACATCTTTGGACGTTTGCTATCTTCCAAACACTCAAAGACTTGACAGAACTAAACACAAGCCTCCTGGAATGCCAAACACTGGGGGCAAAAGGAAAAGGAAAAGGACGGCCCTCCCTATTTGGGAGTTTCCCCAGGGCATCTGATTCACCACTGCTGAAGTAGATGGGCCTCTAGTCTAATCCAGGTCAGTATACCCTGGGTTTTATCTGAGCCACAGTTCACTGGAGAAGAAATGCTTCAACGTGAGATGTAACAGCTGTTTTGGGTTTACAGAGGGGTGGGTCGAGGGAGGGGGGCTTGCTTCTTTTTGACGATAAGGCAAAGATCCACACACATTCAGGTCCAGTTTTGCACTGAAGTGGAGAAAAAGACTCCAAGACAGCTTGCTTCCAATGCTGCTCCGGACCATCTCTTTTTGGAAAAGGCACACCTTTGGACTTTGGAGTTACCTTAATTTCACACCACTCATCTTCAAAGACATTGTGCCCAATGCTTGTTTAGGAGTACATATTTCTCAGGCACCTAAAATCCTCTCAGGTAGTGGGAGTGGGCATAACACTGCTGCTGCTGGGACTGAAGGCGAGGAAGTACCAGCACCTCACAAGCGAGGACGGACAATACAGCCTACCTTTTAAAATGAATTTAATTTGTTCTACAGGTCAATTTGTTTTAAGAAAATGTTGTCTTACGAAACACAATTTCCCATAGGAATGCATTGAACATTGATTAATCTGTTCCGAAGGCGATGGGTCAATTCGTTTTACAAAACCTTTGTCTTACAAAATGTGGTTTCCCATAGGAATGCATTGGGAATGGAATAATCCATTCCAGAGGCTAGAATAAAGACAAACATAACCAGTTTTTTTTTTTTTCCTGGGTACATGTGAAACAGCTTTTCATCTTGCGAAGCATCCCACAGGGAATTTTTGTCATGCAAAGCCTGCCTATTCCTGATTTTTTTTTCTACCTACCACTTTTTTGTCTTACAAGGCATCCGTCTTAAGAGGTACCACTGCATAGCTAAAGGAACATGGCAGGCAGAGCCAAAGTTCCGGCAACTACAAGGACCAGAAGGAAGGGGCCAGCAACAGAAACTTGCTGTGAAGATTGCTACCTGGAACTCAATACCTCAGGCCCCAAAGCCCTCTCATTCCATCAAAAGAAGTCAGGGTATGTGCAATACACTTGAGCAGAACCATGAAAGTGTCTGCCCGAGGGGCTGCTCTGCTGATACCATGTTTTGTGGAACGCTACTGGAACAAGACCTGGGCTCTTTGGATCTTCAATTGGTGGCATCAACTCTGTGGAATCAGTTCCTAGTGAAGCTCCATCTGGCCCCCTCCATTCTAAAGTTTAGAAGGCAACTCAAAACTTTGCTTTTTAGGGAGGCCTCCCTCAATGATCCTGCTTTGACTTCATGTGTCATGTCCTACCTGTCACAGAGATAGTATACCTTTTGGTGCCATTTGATGCATTTCCTTGACAGTTAATTTATAATTTTATCAGTCTAAGTCTGTTTATTTTGTCATGCTGCAAACCACCCGGAATAATGCATTGCAGGAATGGGGCAGTCGACAAAATTAAAGGAAGAGAGGGAGGGATAGGCAGGATCTGAAGGCCAAACCCAAGTGGCAAAGAAACTGGCCAATAGTTAGATTAATGAAATCAAGATATCAGGGTAACTCCTGCTTGCGGGTTAAGGGAAATTCATTATGACCCTTGATTAGACTGGACACAATCTCTGTATGAACAGTTACTAAAAGATTACTGCAATTTGCTTCCCAGGAAAATAAAGAGGGGGTTGTGATTTGTTTAAGAAGGGGGTTCTTTAAGCATGAGGCTGTATTGGGGGGAGGCTATTTGTTTTAATTATGCCTTTGAATTGTTTTTGTCCACTAGTTTTTAACCTGATATCTGTTTTGTTAAGTATTACAGTGATTTGATTTTTAATACCTTTTAATAGGGTTTGTTTCAATATTTCAAGCCACCTTGGATCCTCCTCAGGAGAAAGGCAGGAAATAAATATTTTAAACAAGCTAAAAAAATAACATGGGGAGAAGCTGTAGATGACTTGCAGAGCACACGCTTGACATGCAGAAGATCTCAGCTTTAATCTGCAGTATCTTCAGGTATGACTCAAGAAAACAAGACACCATTATGACAGGAATGGTGCATGAAAGCACACTCTTAGAATGAACACAAATATTTCAGGATGGTGTGGGGTTTTTTAGTTATTTTTATTATTATTTTAATGAACACAGCAGATCAGAAAAATAAGAAAAACGCAATGAAGGACTGCTACATAGTTCAAGGGAAAATGGAAATTTAAATATTAGCTGATCGCTGCCGATCTTTGAAAGAGAAATGTTGGGGGGGGAGAGAATTTCTCCCCACACACCCCAAAGCTGAAGCAGCTGTTTCTTCTCACGTCGAGACATTCCTAATGAGTTGGAGGTTTGTATAATAAATATCCTTCCCTTTGAAATGTGAAGATTCCACCATTAACATCCCTTTGATTTTTTTTCTTTTTAAAGAGCTCATTAGAATGGCACAGAGGTAGGCACGGGATCTTCCGAATCACACAGGCTATCTCCCAGTGCCAAGCACTCCCAAGGTCAGGTGCAAAGAAGAGATGGGTGTGAAAGTGTCTCATGGGGGAGGGGAGAGGAAGAGGAGGAGGCTTCCCCACAAGTGAGTGCAGAGAAGGTGGAGCACTTCGCTCACCTCAGAATCATGGGCCCTGCTCCTCATACTTATGAAGCCTGTTTCCAACCCAGATCCAACTGTCAAGAGACAGGAAAAACAGACCTGCCCCTTTATTATCCAAAGAAAGGGCAACATTGGTTAGACCAGGCATGTCCAAACTTCAGCCCTCTAAATGTTTTGGACCACAACTCCCACAGTCCTTTGCCACTGGAAATACAGGCTTGGAAGTCTGGGAGGTGTGGTACAAAACATCAGGTGGACCGAAGTTTGGACATGCCTGGGTTAGACTCTCACCAAGTGCACCATCACTGAATTGGGCCTCAAGGTGACCTCCAGCAAGCTCCCATGAAAAACGTCCTAGGCAGAGATGACACACCACCCTAGATAAAACTGAAGGATTGGGTGCACACAGCTTGGGGGCATTCCTGGACCCGGCAGTCTCTGCAGAGGCTCAAGTAATGACTAAGGTGGAAGTCCCTTTGATCAGCTCCAGTTAATTGCCCCATTGTGCCACATATTGGCATAAGAAATGCCTAAGAAAACAGTGATTCATACACTAGCAATGTCAAAAACATCAGGCTACTGCAATGCTCTCTAGCGAACAGTATGGAAACTTCAGCAGGTACAAGATGCAGCAGCCAGACTGATTTCTGGGACTAGTAATTCTGATCACATACCCTAGTATTGTCTCATCTTGATTGGGTTCCGGTCATTCCCACGCTCAATTTAAGGTGATGCTTATGATCTACAAAGCCCTTCCTAGTTTAGGATCTCAATAATCAATAAATGTCAGAACACCTCTCTCAGAAAACACCTCTATTTCACCACTCCTCTCAATTCATATTGCTAAAAGTGGTCCCACTGAGAAATGACCAAAAGCTTCCAACTGATATACAACAAGCTCCTTCCCTCCTGATATTTAAAAAATCAATTAAAAACAGAATTATACAAACTAGCCTTCCATAAGTTATCCCTGGTCATTGTTAATATTATTTTTATGTTTATATAAATTTTACATTTATATTGTTGAAACACCAAATTGTTATCTGTGGGCATGTAGGATTCAGAAGCTTTAATCTGTAAACCACCCAGAAAAGTGTTTCCACTAATGGGGCAGTATATAATAAATCAAACAAACAGGTGTATCCAGCATCTCTCAATTCCCCAAATATATCAAATGCCAAAAACAGTGGCCACAAATAGTACAAAGGACACAAATGTGGCAAAATGGGGTTTGTTTGTTTTGTTTTGTTTTGTTTTGCTGTCAAGGGAGAAAATGGTCAGGGCTAATATGAGGCAATTTCTTTCCTGATAATTCTGTCATTTTCTCTTTTCACTTGTGGGACAAGGGAAGGCAAGATCTCATCCATATTTGTTGGCATTCGTGGAAATACAAATCCATCCATGCTAATTCACCGACAATGCCACTTTCGACAAATACAGTCTATTTTCTTTGTCCTGCTCTGCCATATTTCACATCTTTTGAGGCTCTTCCCGTTGCTAATTCTCTGTTCAACACCTTTTCTCTGTTCAAACCCTATCCATGTTCTGTCCATTTTAGTCACACATTCTCGCAATTTCTCACCAGCAGAAAGCCGGCCTATAAATGAAACAAATAAACAAACGAGTAATGCATGTACACAGGAGTAGATATACAAACACACACACATATCACCATAGCAACAGCTATGCAAGCTAATGAGATGTTGGCTTGCCTTGCAGTAGAACAAACCAGCCAGTTTTCCCCCCCAGACTCAAGCCCTAATTGTTCTAATTCTACGACACTAGGAATTCAACTTCAGTCGCAACAGTCAGAACCAGCTTTGTTAGGGTAGGAAGTGGCCATGCATGCAGTCTGTCTGTTCTTCTTTGAAGAGGCCCCCTGAAGCCTTCAACTCCTGGCTTTCCCGTCCCGTGCCAATTCCTTGACCAAGGTCCTCAGGAGGGAATGCCTAGTTGATCTTTACATGCAGCTTAATTTGTTTAGTGGTGAAGTCCCGAGAGATATTTTTACCTTAAAACCTCTATACTCAGAGCATGCAGTCTCAAAGGCTGCAGCACAGACAAGACATGACCCCAGATTTGAAAAAGAACATGGTCCAGAACATGTGTGTGTGTGTGTGTGTGTGTGTGTGTGTGTGTGTGTGTGTGTGTGTGTGTGTGTGTGTGTGTGTGTGTGTGTGTGTGTGTACGCACATCTATACATGTTCCACTTGCACTTCTTAAGACACTCTCTCACATATGCACCTTTTGGCACATCCACGCACAGAATTTTCCATGTATAAGACTATATGTTTATCTAAAAATTTATAGTTGTCTTACATACTAAAGTGTGTAACCTTGTTTGGATACATCCTTACAGAAATCTGATCTTGTGGGTGGGGAGACTGGATGCAAGGGTTCCATCCTTCCGAGGTAGGTAAAATGAGTACCCAGCTTGCTGGGGGGGGGCAATGTGTAGCCTGCATACTGTAATTAAAAGCTGTAAACCGCCCAGAGACTACTTGAAGTGGTATGGGGCGGTATATAAGCAGACTGTTTTCCTTTTTGCTTTACCTCTTCAATATTGGAGGAGTGCAATAGCAGGAAGGCATTTAATTTTCAAGAGGCAAAGGTGTGTTGGGGAGAGGCAGCTGACAGTCACCGTATTTCCCAACACCCCTAATGCCCCTCAAAACAGCTACCGCAGATGACACCGTAATGAACCAAGGGAACTGTGACTGCCAGCTGTCAACAATCAGGAGCAGCATCAAAGCCACTGGGATTAAAGGCAGTGTTAAAATAACAGAGGGGGGCCATGTTATTCCCACCTTGTCCTTCAACATTCAAGCTGAACATGATCATAAGTCTATAAAAGGTAATGATATACTGACTCAGTCCTCTTGTCCATCTGTTTTGGCACTGTTTACACTGACTGGCAGGATTCCACAGTTTTCCACAATTCCAGGCAAGGGTCTTTCCCAACCCAACCTAGGGACTGAATATGACACATGCTGCGTGGGAACCATGTGCTGTACTACAGAGCTGCACTTCTGGATAGCTCAGTGGCTGAGGTCTCTGGCTGTGGAGCCAGATGTCATAGAATCCTAGAGTTGGAAGAAACCTCAAGGGCCATCCAATCCAACCCCCTGCCATGCAGGATCCCCCATCACAGTCCTCCCAACAGATGGCCATCCAGCCTCTGCTTAAAAACCTCCAAAGAAAGAGACTCCACCACCCTCCGTGGCAGCATATTCCATTGCCAAACAGCTCTAACTATCATGCTGGGAGTTTGATTCCCACACTGGGCCTCCTTGAGAGGGGGATCGACTCCATGATCCAAAGGGCCCCTTCCAGCTTTGCTGTACAAAAATTATTCCTTCCTCCTGAAGAACCAGAGCTTTTTCTAGGGAGAACCTTCATCTCAACCTTCATTCCACTACTCGCACAGATTCATGCAAAATGAATAAATACTTTCAGTTGAATTAAATAAGGTTGAATTAAACAAATTGAAGCTGTCAAAATTATTTAATTCGGACATCACAACCTTTATCTGGAAGTTGAGTCATGGCTACTGGGCTTTTTTGAGAGACAGAAACGTTTCGCTGTTCATCCAAACAGCTTCATCGATCTGAATACAGCTAGTGCAAGTCCTCCATCTTATAGTCAGTCAGCTTTGACCTCTTGTCATCCTGGTCTGAATTAGGCTCATAAGATGAACAATGGTGACAAGAGGTCAAAGCTGACTGACTATAAGATGGAGGACTTGCACTAGCTGTATTCAGACCGATGAAGCTATTTGAATGAACAGTGAAACGTTTCTATCTCTCAAAAAAGAAGTCCAGTAGCCATGACTCAACTTCCAGATAAACTCACCTGGATGACTGAGAATCTTCACAGACACAACCTTTATCCTATTCCTCTTTAATTTTTCCTTAGAAATGCTTCATAAATCAGAATGATTGCAAACGCATTATTTCCTGGGCTTTAAAATACAAGTGAACAGCAGTATTTTATACTACCTTCATTATTTCAAATAAAAACTCAAAGTCCTGATTTGGCACATCCACCCAGCTTGAAAATTGGCTATCATCCCTTTTAGTTTTAATGTTGCCACTTAATGCTGTATGATGCCCCTCAATTCCCCTGCTCTTAAACTTTTGTTTGTTTGTTTGTTTATGAGTATTTTACTTTCTCCTTGGAAAAGGACCCATGGTGGCTTACAGTAATGAGGGACAATATACAGTCCGGTACAATTAAGACATCTTCAAGTTTAAGAACAAGTTGTAATTGAAGGGTATCTTATAGCATTAGAAGACAACATTAAAGCTAAAAAAGAACACGGGCAGTTAAATTGAGTATGTCTCGAATGTACTGGGCTATATATTGCCCTCTCACTACTGTAAGCTGCCTTGGGTCCTTTTCCAAGGAGAAAGGCAGGGTAAAAATATTCAAAAAATCTGAAATCTGAAGCTCCCTCTGTGCAATTCTAGAGACAAAAGGAAGCAATGGAGTGAAGCCATAGAGCAGAAGCATCTTCCTTTACTAAAATATCTTCTTTTTAAGATCTCGACCTAGACTGACCACACCCAATGAATGCCCAAACACAGGGTCACAAGATGGACCTCTATAGAGGATGCTTCTTGAAGATGGAAGCCTGCAGTGGCCTACACAACACAACACACACCTCAGGGCTCAGGCTGTTCCTCTCCATGCTGTGACTCAGCAGGTAGGAACGTTCCTTTTTCTGTATACACTGAAGCAACACTTAGGAAAAAGGACCTCTGAATACATTTTCCCATTAGCCTGCAAGGCTTTTGGGTTGGGGGGAGGTACAGGGGAGAAGGACACAGTTTTACAGCTCCTCCAAGCTCCGTTAATGTCCATGAAAATAGTTGGGAGCCCCAATAAACTCTAGAGTGCAATGGCACTACTTCCATGTCCTCCCCTCTATTCAGAGCTGTAAAATCTCATTTAATTTTCTTAGCCTGCAAGTTTAAAAAAAAGAAAAAAAAAGGGAAGAGAGGGGGAGGGAGAGGCTTTTCTGAAGCAAAGCTGGTAGAGAATAAAGGTGGGGGGGCATGACACCTAATAAAGGTAGAGACGGAGGACTCAAAATGAAAGTCTGTTTGCATTTACCAAGCAAACACTGACTATTAAGAGCACAAAAACGTCTCTAGTAAAAGCGATGAAGGGCAGCCCTTTGGCAAATGCAGGGAGCAGGGCGCACATTTGGCAAGAAGAAGGAGATGCTGAAATTTGCACAATGCAGTTGAAAGAGCAAATGTAAGATTTTTTTCTAGTGCGGTTGGACCTTTCTGAGTTTCAGAAAGCAAGAGTGGTTTTATTCTGCTGTTTGTCACCAAGAACCACTGGCAGCAGTGTGGGGTAGCATTTAAGAGTTCTTAGAAGACCTAGATTGAGACCACAACAACCTATGAAATGCACTTGGTAACAATAAACTTCTCTCTCTCTCTCTTAGATTGACTAGACTCACAGGAGTTTTCCTTTATTTTATTTATTTATTTATTATTGCATTTATATCCCGCCCATCTTCCTGAAGGAACTTTAATCAAGGAAGGAAAAACTATTGCTATATGGTGTGCATTGGAATGAACACACGATGCAAATGTGATTATTACAAAGAAACAGACCACTCACAAAACAAATACAGCACCAAAACTTCCGTTACAAAAACAATAAACCAACACAATTAAAATATCAATCTTAAAGAGAGAGGCTTAATTTATAATACACAGATTATCTGCATTTACAGCATTTTCCCATTATAAGACTACAGCGGTATCCCTACTTAAGAGCAGCTCGACTTAAGAGTGGAAAACTGCTGCTGTTTTAAGTGCCGCCTTACAAATTTTAGATATGGTGTGCTCAACTTACAATTTTTTTTTTTTTTTATTTTTAACTTATTTTTTCAATTTTTTTAGATAGGTACCCCGGCTTAAGAGTAGTTCGATTTAGGGGCATGCATTCAGAACGGATTAAATTGGTAAATTGAGGTACCACTGTATATTATCATCTAAAATTGTTAGACTAACATTTTAGGGTGGTCTTATACATGGAAGTAAGCCAAGGAGAGAACCGTGCAGTTGCGAAACTGCCATTTTGGGTTGGAAAGTGGGGGTCGTCTTATACATGGGGGTGTCTTATAGACGGGGAAAATATGAGTAGCCTTGTTATCACTGAGGAATCAAAATCATGTGCCATCAAGTCAGTTCTGACTAACAGCAACCCTTTTCAGGGTTTTCTAGTTAGACTAGAGACGACTCAGAACTGATTGACCATTACTTTCTTCTGGGATTGCCTTGGGACAGTGTAGCTTGCCCAAGGTCAGACAGGTTGGCTCTTTTTCCTGGGAAGCACAGTGGGCATTGAACTCCCAACCTCTGGCTGATACCTAACTCACGGAACTATCCAGTCAGCTGCATCACAAAGTACTGTGGCTTAAATTAGACCGACAAGAAAATGGTTATAAGATGTGAAGATATGATCCTCAAGTACATACGGCAGACGCATGAATAGATGGGAAAGACGTCTAGGGGAAAAAGAAAGCAAATTCAAGGTCTGGATGAATGAATGCTTCCTTCCTGCAAACCTTGGGATCCAACAATGTCCCTCCTGATTGACAAGTGGTTTATACCTCCATGCAGAATATCCCGTGGCAGTTCGTCAAGCAGTCAGGAAACCTGCTTGCTGTCAGTTCCGCTGTGACAGGCAGGTGTTCACAATGAGACACCACGCTGATGCCATCATTCTTAGGAACAACAAATGGCACACGCAGAAAACTCTGATTAAATTTAAGAAGAGAGAAAGAGAGAGAGAGAGAGAGAGAGAGAGAGAGAGAGAGATGCCAGCACGAGTTACAGCAGTGGTGGCCAAAGTTCGGCTCTGCAGATGTTTTGGACCACAACTCCCATTGTCATTTGTCATTGGCAGTACAGGTTTAGAATTCTGGGAGTTGTGGTCCAAAACATCTGGAGGGCTGAAGTTTGGCCACCACTGAGTTACAGGAATGAATTATATACTGCTGCTTTTGAGATCCAACTGTTCAGACTGCCCCGGACAGTTCCATCCACACTGTCGGACATTGATGACAAAATGTTGTTCAGAAGCCAACACCCACACAAATGAAGGTCTACGTTTGTGTTCATTATAACAAAGGCTTCCTTATGAAGACAGAAGAAAAGGCCAGCTTGAGGGCCTTTTCCAGGCTGTGGAAGCTAGCAGGCATTCAGGTGGGCTTTGGCCGCAGAATGAAGTGATAAAATATTTGTAAGCGTTTTCAATCTCCCCCCCAAACTTTTCTGAAACACAAAAAAGAAACCCAGATCTTGACTGACCTACCCACAATGTCTCGGAACATTTGTAACTCTCCTGACTGCCCTAAATGAAAACTGTCAGCACTACTGAAGCAAAACAAGTTGGGGAGCCGTGCAGCCATTACAAAAACCCAAATGCAAGACTAGACTGGGTTATACCTTTAGGCTACTAGTAAAATAACAAACAAAAAAGGTTGCTAATAATAAAGAGGGTATCACCCTCAAAATGTTAGCAACTTTTTTGTTGTTATTTTACTGTCAGCACTATGAGGTTCAAATTCAGTAGCAACCCCGTGAGGTGCACTTGGGACCATTCCTTCCTGTTATTGATTTTCAAAGCAGTGGTAGATTTACCACATTACAGTTATTTTACAATATGACAATTTAAGAAACGACTACAAGCCAACATGAATATTCACTCTTAGGAACAAGTATCAGTGCTCAGGCTGAGAAACTGTCATTTTAAACTGAATATTTAAATCAATTTTTAAAAATGAAACGAAACCTGGCCTTCTTTCCTTTTAATATTCCCCAATGGAAATCTGAAGCATCACACGTCACTTGGAAGCCTTAAAGAAACTGAAGACCTTATAGGGGAGTGTTGGCAAACCTATGGCACGGAGGCCAAAGGTGGCACTCGGAGCCCTTTCTGGGGGCACCCGACACTGCCCCTTCGCAGCCACCTGTATTCAAGTTAAATTCCTATGTTGGTACTTTTCGAATAATTAGTGGGTTTTGAATCACCGTTTGGGCACTCGGTCTCTAAAAGGTTCGCCATCACTGCTCTAGACAACCAGATGCTCATGAAACTGGGTTTCTCACCCGCAAACTCGCTATTTCACCTCATATTGCATACAATACAGAGACGCTGACTGGAAGTATAAGCACGCATCCTAAATTGGATTCTAGTCTCCACAAGAATCCCTCTGGGGAAATGAATGTTCAGGAGCTAACGCGGTCAACAGGCTGCCAACCCCACAGGCTGCCAGTGACATTGGGTGCCTTGTTCTTTTAAAAGCCTCCTCTTAGCGCTCACTGCATTCCGTTTTCTCGTTCAAGCAGATTCTACCCGGTGAGGGTGGCAGCCGTGGTTGTTTTTTTTTTTTTTGTTTTGTTTCTCATCATCACATAATTAGTGTACCAAGAGCTTTCAGCTGCTTTCATTTCAAAGCAATGCTAAACACCCAAGAGTCCAGCATGCTGTTTACTATTTGGGGTGGTGGGGAGGAAGCTCCTATCAAAAAAGCACAGGGTGACATGAATCGGGGGGGGGCACATGGGTCTGGCTTCATCTCGGTGCTGATCCAAAGGTCAAGCAAAGTTTTCCTGGAAAGAAGAAATGAAATAGCTATTGGGCTGTTGAGTTGCGATCATTGTTCCTTCTGTATTCTAATAATAGCACCACTTTCTTGAGATCCATAAACATGCATCGCAGCCTCCAAGAAGCTTACTCCCTAAATCCTGGCAGTGGGGGAGGGTAAGAGGAAGAAGGAAGGAGAATCAATGTGGACCAAAGCAGACTTAGGGTTGGCTGGGGTGAGGATTGTGTGTTTCAGAAACACAGCAGTTCCCTGCAATGTGCTTGCCCTAAAACTTAAGTATATAAGCAGCACTGGCCATACTGAACAAAGATGACAAAAGTCATCATCCATCCTTTTAGAGGAATGACACTGGAAAATGTGGAACTAACCACGAAGAGTTCGCTTTGAGTCTGTCTGAAAAGAAGCAGTAGTACTGATTCTAGACATATTTCTCCCAGCCCCACCCCAAAAACCAAACCGACAGGGTGACACCAAATATTTAGGATAGTTCCAGTGCCTAAAAAAAGGAGGAAGAATATTTCAGCTTCTTGGAAACAGAAAAAATATTTTCCTTTCTTCCGCCTCATTACAAAGTACTGTACATCTTAACAGATAGAAGAAATTTTTGCAGAGTCATTTCATCCTAATCTGTCCTGAGTTAGGTAAACCTCCATTCTTACTTCTCTTCCACCCTGCTCTAGCTCATCATTGCACCCTGCTCATTCCAAACATCAATTCAACTGGGTTTATCCTATCTAGGATTGCTTGAAAATTCCTGCAAGTGGCAGCAAAGAGCAGAAAGGAATTTGCATTTTCCCCTGTATAATGTAGTTTCCATAAATTGGACAATTTGCATAAAACTAGCATTGATGCTTAGTTTCACAGACATTAATGAACAGAAACACTGGATGGGTTATTTGTGCCTTTTTTGTCAGTCAGGTCTTGAACTGCATATTCCTTGCCGTGCATCTGTGTGCATGCACATTTTGCACCTCAAGAGAAAAGGACATTACATTTGAACACACACATTTTATGAAAACTGGAAGAGAACTAAACAGGACAGAGGGAAAGCTGCCTGTCTTGCTCCTTGCTGACAGCGAGATACCCTGCCGGGCTTTCTAAGCCCTTGCCGGATGGAGAGTAGACAACCGAAATTGAGGACAAGGAATTTAGCAAGGTTCTACACATCCCTTGAAACAAACACAGAGCGCAACCCGTAGCATTCACTGTCACATGCAGTATGTAAACTACAATGCTCTTCCAGAGACAGACAAGATCAGTGATGGTGAACCTTTTAGAGACTGAGTGCCCAAACAGCAATTCCAAACCCACAATTTTTTTCCATAACATACCACACAGCCATTTAACCTGAATACAGGTGGCTGTGAAGGGGCAATGTCAGGTGCCCACAGAAAGGGCTCCGAGGGCCACCTTTGGCCCCCGTGCCATAGGTTCGCCAACACTAGACTAGATCTTCCAGGTCTTTTCCCATGGTGGTGGGCAAGAGAGCCAGGCTTCCGATTCAGGGATGCCTCGACGGACTGTGTCAACAGAAGTCCTCTTCCTACATGACTGAGAACACCAGGGCAGCAAGCGATGAGCCCCACTGACAGAGGGGGACCCTTACTGCTCTCTCACATGTGGTTCCCCTCTTCTCACACCTCCTCCTTTCCCCTGCCGTCTCTAATTATCAGCATGTGTCCCAGGGGCTCCCGCTAGAGCTCTTGTTTTTGGAAGGAGGAAGTTGCCGTCTAATCTCCCCGCCTGGATGTTGTGCGCATCTGTCAGCAGTCAAAAGAAGACTTACCCCCTGACAGCTGCCTTCTGAAACCCCTTAAGCAAGCCCAAATGAAAGAAGTAGTGACCAACTCCAGGAAAGAAAGGGGGGGGGAGAAAGAAAAGAAAAAGAAAAAAGGGGGGGATTCTTCCTGCTTGGTTCTTCAGACACATTCCCCCTTTCCCCCTCTTTGATGCTGGGGATTTAAGTTTCCCCAAGGTGATGTGCTAATGCATTTTGCATTAGTGCTAAAAGAGGAGCTCCCAACCCACCCGGGGCCAAAGGGTTAATAAAAAGTGGCACGATTTAACGACTACTGTTACAGTTGCTTGGCAACTAGAGAAGGTGCCTTAGGAAGGCCTAATTAATGAATGGGAGGAGAAGGAGTTTCTGGTAAATAAAGCAGGGTTCCTTGTTCACTACTGCTTTTGTTTGTGAAGCTCCTAGAACTTTGGTTTTCTAATTCCATCCCAAGGCAGAATATATTTATTAGCACTTCGGTAACCTTTCAGGGATATCTCCCAAGATGGTTCTTCACGCACTTTCTGCTGGTGATTTTCAGCTTCCTCTGAAAGTTCAAACCATGAGATATTTAAAAAAAGAAAAACCTAAATGCACTGAATTTTGCACAGATATAGCTGTGGCAATGCACCCAGGGAAAGTGTCACAGGACAGGCTGGAGCACACCAACTTCCCTGTACATTTCTCAAGGGGAGAAATATGGGTAGGGATGGCTAACTTTTTTTTTCAGCTTCACATTCTCTTACATTCCCATTTTAAATCACAAATTCTTACCATTTCTGTTTAGAAAGAAATTGGGGTGTGGGGGCAAATTTTGGACATTCTCATCAAAAGTTCTGATGAGAATGTGAAGAGCCCTGTGGCGCAGTGGTTAAAGTGGCTGTACTGCAGGTAAAACTGTGCTCACAACCTGGGGTTCAATCCGAGGTAGGAGGCTCAAGGTTCACTCAGCCTTCCATCCTTCCGAGGTCGGTAAAATAAGCACCCAGTTTGCTGGGGGGCGAGGGGGGCAATGTGTAGCCTGCATACTGTAATTAAAACTATAAACTGCCCTGAGACTACTTGAACTGGTATGGGGCAGTTTATAAGCAGAACACTTTAAAAGTGACTGCAGTTAAAATCCTAACCATCTGCACCAGCCAAATCCAATCAATGCAGTAATTCCTCCTGCATGGAATTGACTGCCATGTAGCTGTTCAAGATGGGAGGCCTATCAAAAAAAAAAGAAGAAATGTAGAAGAATGCATTATTTAAATTCAAGTACTTCTTTGTGAAATATGAATCAGATAGAAAAGATCCACATTAAAATGCACCCAGAATATAGCTTCACTGCTGCTTTCTATACCTGAAGGGAGTCTCTCAGTACGAAGCTCATCCAACCCACAATAGCTGTACAGGTTGAGCCCTAAGTACTCCTAGTTCACAAGCCACAGCCCTTGAAAAAGTTGTGTTCCTTTCAATTCTATTCAAGCAACAAAAAGACTCATTTTCCTCTCCTTTTCCTGGTGGCAGTCATCCATCTCTGCAGGTTCTAGAGTGCAACTTGGAAGCGTCCCCCCCCCCATTATGGTCCTTATAATTTAAACCTCTATATTGCATTTACCTTTAGAGGTCATTGCTGGCCAGATGGAAAATGTTAAGGAAAACGTATTGCAACTAGGGGAAAGGGAAAAAAAATAAAACACACACACACACACACACACACACAGAGAGAGAGAGAGAGAGAGAGAGAGAGAGAGAGAGAGAGAGAGAGAGAGAGAGAGAGAGAGAGCTAACTGCAAGCAGATTTGCGGGCAGGCCTTGCTCTTTTACAACTGGAGATCTGGCACATCCTTTGCCCTGCTGAACAGCGGGAGGGCAAGGGGCCAGCTGAGAGTGGCTACTGTGCCAAACAGACTGTGCAGGCCTTGCTGCTTGAATGCTTCAGCAGAAAGAGGGAGATCGATGGGCTCCTTCGGTAAACAACCCCCCCCCGTCCTTTTGGCTGCAAGAGAACGAAAGGGGGGAAGCCGTGGCATAACTTAATCCCAGGACAAAAAAAAAGCATGGCTGCCTCAAACAAGCCCCCACGCTCTCTGCGAAGACTAAAGAAAAGACAAATGCCTGGGGGTGACCACTTAAAAACTTCTAAGTGGAGGGGATGGAGAGCAAGATGGAGCCACTCAGAAAGCTAAGGCAAAAATGCAGCCAATGCAAAACATGACTTAGCCTGATGATCCAAAGACCACAATGGCTGGAATCCAGAGGAAACTGGTTATCATGAACCCAACAGCAAGTTGATAACTTTTTCATAGAATCATAGAATCATGAATTTGGAAGGGGCCTATAAGGCCGTTGAGTCCAAACCCTCACTCAACGCAGGAATATACATCAAAGAATATCTGCCAGGGAGTTGTTCTTGAATATCTCCAGTACTGGAACCCTCCCCACCTCCTGAGGTCATTGGTCCCATTGTTGTACTTCTCTAACAATTAAGAAGTTTGTTCTTTTCTTCATGCTATACATGCCAAACCCTACTGTAAGAAATCTCCAGTCAGAGTCTTTCTATAGGCATATAGCCGGCATCTGTTGGAGGAGGTGGAGAGAAAGAGAAGAGGTTTCCATGTTCTTAGGTACTGAAGCAGCATGATTAACATGGTATCCTTTTCCAAGTTCAGCTGAGTTTGAACTGGGTTGCCATGGCATCATCTTCCTGATGTGCCTTGTGTGTTTCCATGCCAGCTCATGGCATATTAAAGCTCATTACACAAGGCAGGGCCGATGGGTAGTCTGGGCAACCTCCCTGAGCACAACCAGCCAATGCACGTCGGAGAGGCTTTATAATTCAAGAAATGCCGGCTTAGGGCAAGTAAGTTTAAATCAATGGACTACTCCAGTGTTTTTCAACCTTTTTTGGGCAAAGGCACACTTGTTTCATGAAAAAAAATCACAAGGCACACCACCATTAGAAAATGTTAAAAAAATTAACTCTGTGCCTATATTGACTATATATAAAGTAATTCTCTTGAATAGGAATCAAATAAACACAAAGAAAGTATTTTATAATTACTTTATTATGAAATAGTAAGTAAACAGAAATATGAAAAATTATAAAATACTTTATTCAGTGCGCAACCTGGGCCTGTTTGGCTGAACACAAAGCTGATATTCTTCAGCTTTTCCAACGGCACACCAGGCAACATCTCGCGGCACACTAGTGTGCCACGGAACAGTGGTTGAAAAACACTGGACTACTCCACTAAAGCAAGAGGAAGGAAGGCTGCTAGGACCTCCCTTCTCAATGCAACATCTAGGTGGAAATTAGCAACCACCTTTATGAGACATACAAGAACATTTTTATCAGGGCTTCCCTGCAAACATTCTAGCTGACAGCTCTCTTCCTCAACAGTATTACTGGCTTTCCACTCTCCTTTCGGACTCCCCTGCTACCCGAGTGGGTTAGTATGCAGCCCTACTTATGCCACCATATTTATTTGTGGTGCTGCACACGTGCACAACTTCAGCAGCTGGGGCCAGCTTTCAGATTCTAAGAGGCAGCTTCCTGGTGTATGTCACTATGTACTTGTCTTCCATATCAATACCCTGCATCTTGGCCTCGACAGGTTCCTCACAGCCGCTTACAGAATACTAACTCATGGTGGCGATTATGCTTCCCCCAAAACAGCACGACAGAACATAGACTAGCGAGGACTATTATTTCCTCTAGTCCAGGAAAGCCAAACAATTACGGTACTACCTATTTCCTTAGCATTTATACTTCCAGGTCCTTGCTCTTTAACTATTGCATCTGCCTCAGAATATCAGAGAAAGACTACAGAGAGGAACCCTAAAAACAACAGCTCTGAAGATCCTTGAGGGAAATTTGGGCAGCCATAATCTCTCAAGCAAATGTATCATTCAATGGACTGTGGTGGTGATTTTAAACATGGGAGGAAGGTTTATGCTGCTCTAAGCATTTAGTCAGTACAGTGGAACCTTGACTTACGTCATTAATCCGTTCCAGAGGTCTAGACATAAGTCAAACATGACTTAAGTCAAACAAACTTTTCCCATAGAAAGTAATGGGAAAGTGGATTAATCCGTTCCAGATGATGAAAAAGGCCCCCGAAAACAGCAATTTAACACAAATTTGACAGGGATAGGAGATTCCTTCCGGGGATGTAAATGAAATGTCTCTTCAAAGAGAGGAGGTGGCAGTGGAATTATAGTCCACAAGTTATACGCCTCCACGTTTTAATGTTCATAGCAACAATGTCTAACATTTTAGTTTTACTGATTTTTAACCTGACGTTCCAAGTTCTGAACAACTCTATGCTTACCATTAGAGTCCCACAACTGTACAGCTCCCCAACTAAAATGCTTCCATTGTGGACCAGACTTGTGCAGCCAGATTTTTTACAAGACTGAGCCGACTGTCTAACCAGCGAGGCCAGCCCCGAGCTCCCGGCCCTTCTCCTCCTCCGGTAGCAGCGGAGGATTCTGTGAGGCTGAGGACCAGCTCCAGGTGCTCTGAGCTGGCCTCGCTGAAGCCGCCGCTGCCAGAGGAGAGGAAGAAGGCAGGAGCAGTTTGGAGGCGGCAGCCACAATGCTAGGTCATGGCTGCCGCCCGATTCTGGGGCCTTGCACCGGGGCTCCGAGCTGTAAATCAAAGCCTGCGACTCAAGTCAAACAGGCCCCTTCTTGCTACAAGTCAAATATGCTGCAAGTCAAGCAGCATGTAAGTCAAGGTTCCACTGTAGTAAGAACAGAAGAAAGGAAAACAGGGATGGGGTTAAACCGGGGGAGCTAGCTGATGAATTGCCTTCATCCTATGAACTGACCATCCATCAAGAAGGATGACCACAGGCACGGTTGAGGCATCATAACCTGCTGCTGTTTTACAGGGGCTGCATTCTGAATGAAAATTATATAGCTTTGATTTTAGAGAGATTTATTTTCTCTGCTATGTTTTAGGTTGTTGTTTTGTAAGTTGCCTTGAGAGTTGGCTTGGGCGAAAACTGACAGGGTACAAATCCAAATGAATAAATCAAGATCAAAACCGCCGTGGCCTGGCCTTTACAATAGGCGTTTCGTGCCAGAAAGAGGTCTGCAACCTGATGCATTCTTTCCTTACTCTAGCTTTATAGCCTTTATTTTGCCCATTTGCTAAACCGATAAACATTAGCAGCTCTTATTTAGCCACATATCACTCCTTTGATTGGCAGCAAGTGACCCAAGATACCCAGGAGGGAGAGATGAGCGCACTGGATGAATACTACAACACTAACCCCCTTTGGGAATAAGCCTGATCCCAATTCATGCATCCCAGACGGCCACCTGTGGGATTTACGCTCAGTATCCTGCCAAGAAAACTCCATGGACATGGAGTCATGAAGAGTCGGTCACGACTGTAGCGACACAACACACACACATAGTAGGAGAAATACAATGTTGTACACTCCCTAGAGCAATAGTGGCAAACCTTTGGCACTCCAGATGTTTTGGACCACAACTCCCAGAATTCCAAGCCCAAATAGCCAATGACAAAGGACTCTGGGAGTTGTGGTCCAAAACATCTGGAGTGCCGAAGGTTCACCACCACTGCCCTAGAGGCTGGATGTCTCCTCTTCTAGAACCCAGCTTCTCCCCCCAAATCTTGCGAATTCAGCAAAACCAAATACAGTTAGCAATCACTTTACAGGACCCGCTGCATTTCATTTTCCTTTTTCTAGTCCTGTATGGGATCTAACCGACAGCAGGGCCTCTAAACAGAAACCCTACTTTACTTGAGCATGCCAGAGAAAGCTTTGGTGGCAGCCCTATCAAAGTGAAGGCAATGGCCTTTACCTTAGATGCAAGACAAACCAGAAGAAATGAACAAAAGGGAGGCGGTGAGAATGAAGGTATTAGAGAACACCAACAGTCTACTGCTTCCTCGCCAATTAAAACTAGACAGGTCTTCCCTTAATAATAAAAATATGTGTGAACAGAGTTTTCCCTCCCTCCCTTGATGTGAAAGGAATATTTCTGCATTGGTTGGTTATGTTTCTTCCATATACACACATACATCCACATGCACAAACACTGGACCCCCTCCCCCATCCACCCCCCCCAAAAAAAAAACTATTTGTTCCTCTTTGCCTCGGTGCCTAGCCAGTTGGCAAGCCTGAGCCAGGAAGCTGTCAATTCTGATCGTGTTTGGGCCATGGAGTCCTATTAAAATAGCCTTGACGGTGAAGGGGAGTCCACTGTTTCCAAAGCATGGGAAAAAAGAGGGGCTCTGCTTTTTCTTGCTTTTCAGCTGGCAACTTCCACTGACTGGGAGTTTTCAAGGAGCCATGAATGAGCTGAACAAAGGAGTTCTGTGGCTAGTTTCTGGCTGAAATCCATGTCAACAGTTCTGAAGGTCACAGGTCATGCTCACTAACATTTATTCCCAGCAGAACCTGCTCCAAGTACAAGCTGTAAGAAGTACAAATTTGGAATTTTCCCCCCTGTAATCCCTCAAGATATTCCTGATCCCTCCACATGTTTCTGCTCAATTAAAAAGAGCTCTCCGTTTGCCCTTGGAATAGGCACTCCCTCCCAACCCCCAAATTCTATCACTCACTCTTATCCTCCCCACAAGGTAAAATCTGAGGGCCGAGGAGGAGGAGGAGGAGGAGGAGGAGGAGGAGGAGGAGGAAGAGGAGGAGGAGGAGGAGGAATTGAGTTGCAAAGTATCATGTGAAAAAGCTTCAGATGACTCTACCAGGAACAAAGTTTAGGCAGCTAAGTTGTCTTCCATCTGTCAGATACTATTACAGAGATGATCTTTTTAAAACCCAGAATTATACTAAATACAGTTAGCAGAGACTTTGCAGAACCCACCGTGTTTCATTTACAATAGGTATGTGTTTCTTATTTCAGGTCCAGGGGCCAGATCATCATTTAAATTTTAAAAATACACACACACACACACACAGAGAGAGAGAGAGAGAGAGAGAGAGAGAGAGAGAGAGAGAGAGACTGCCTCTAATCATGTGAAGAGAGCATTCTTTTCATAATAATTGCACCTTGCCCCCACATAACTAAGGGTACAAGTACTATGCTAAAAAAGAGAACAGACTCAAATTACAGTGTCCTTCTCTCTCTTACTAATGTCTTCATTCTCCCTTGCTTTGGTATTGATTCTGATTTTGCAAAACATGATAGCAACACATTCAGAACAGTTTCCATGTTTTTATTGGGGGTTTTTTTTTGGGGGGGGGGTTGTTGGATGGTTGTGAGTTGCTTTTTTGTGTGGGGGGGGAAGAGAAAGTAAACCTAATGGCAGAAATTACTTAAAGCAAGTTTGGCAAGTTGTGCCAAAACAAAGGCTTCCCCCAAGTTTTTGTGCTTACCCTATCTCACTCAGATTAGCTGCACACATTGTGGAATGCAAAAGCTGCCCTACATTGGGGGGGGGGGTGTCTATGTTTACCATGTTTAATTCAGACCAGTGTCACACATGATGAAGTACAATATGTAAGTAAGCAGCAGAACATTGCCTATCCTCTATACATGACTCTTCCTATCAGTTGTGTACTGCATCCAATGATTCTCTCTGTACCATCTGAGACATACCTAATCTCCTCTGTTCTGGACAGCTAACACTGGAATAACATTTGGGGTGGGAGACCGTCAAGGAATACCAGGGGGAGGCTAGGAAAGACTCCTCGCTGAATTATTTGAGAGCTGCTGCCAGTACCTAACATTCCACAAGGAAGCTTTGTATATTCCTGTACAGCGATTCCTCACTTAACAAGTGAGTTCCGTTCCTATGACTAGGCCCTTAAGCAAACTGGTCGTTAAGCAAAGTGCTTAAAGTGGGCATGTCCAAACTTCGGTCCTCCTGATGTTTTGGACCACAACTCCCAGAATTCCAAGCATGTATTTCAAATGGCAAAGAACTGTGGCTTAAAGGCAGGTGTCTTGTGGTCTGTTAAGGTTGTGCTCCTCCTAGCAGGCAGGCCAGAATGGGGAGGCTCACTGGGAGGCCACGGGAAAAGCAGAGGGAGATGGCAGTGGTCGGTGGTGTTCCCCACTGGAGGTCTCCTCCCCAGTGGAGGCATTCTGATGCTCATAGTAACATCCGTCCCTTGGAAGCTGTGGAGCAGGGCGGGGGGGGGGAACCATAGCCCTGCTTCCTCTCCTAAAAAGCTGCTGACACGGTAGGTGCAGGAAAGCATAAGAGGGCTGAATGCTTTGGCCCAGGCCTTGCGAATTGGAAAAGCAAAGTGGTCTGCTTATATACTGCCCCATACCACTTCGAGTAGTCTCTGGGCAGTTTAGTTTTTAATTACAGCCTGCTACCGGGGATTGAACCCCAGGTTGTGAGCACAGTTTTACCTGCAGTAAAGGCATTTAACCACTGCACCACAAGGTTCTTCCTGACGCAGCAGTTAGAAGGTGATGGTGGCTTCAGCCACTGCTACTGGTTGTAATTCCAAGCAGTCATTAAACAAATACTGTAGGTCGTTAAGTGAGGAGCGGCTGTATTGTTTCCACAAGAGATGGTGTTTCCCAGACAATGCAAAAAGGGTTGGAGAACAGCAACTGCTCCACATCAAGCTTTCCCCATGCCTGCTTCATTTGGCTGTATTCAAAACCAAACTGTCCACTACAGCTTCCAGCCATAGTAAAATAAACTGCTGGGTTAGGTTATCATGGAAAAGCAGCAGCAGTGTGAGCAGTGCAACAGCTAAGCTTCCCTCCCTCCCAGTAACTGAAGTTATCACGTTTGTCACATGTGGACACAGTACAGAGCTCAGACTGATTTACAACTAGCTCTCTAACACCAAGCTGGCTTGCTCACCCTTAACCTTAAAAATCAGTAAGAAGAATTTTGTTTTTGTTTTTAATCTCTATCAATTAACAAATCCAAAGTCCATTCTGTAAACCCATAACCATTTGTTAGGTGTCAAACAAAAGTCTACTCTTCAACAAGAGGGGCCTTGTTGCCAGGTTAGCAGTCTAGAAGTCTAGTAAATAAATATAAACAAATATAAGATGATGTTTTGTGTGGCATGAGAAGAGCCCTGACTGGCTCATTCTTATTTCTAGGACAGGAGACAACTCTCCAGGAACAAGCCCATCCTATTTCTTGCTAGCGAGAATAATTTTTTTCAGACATGAAGCAGACATTCTGGATGGTCTATCACAACAATAACCACAATAGAACACATTGTCTCAGGCCCTAATCCTGCCTATGATTATACAAGATAAAATTCCTGCTCTTCATTCCTTGTATCTTTACACATTAGGATACCTTCCATCCCGCTGGAAAGAATTCTACGTATGAAGTGTAGGAAGAGAGTTTATCACCAGAAAATTATAGCCCCTAGATTGGTTTAAATATTGGAGATTAACTGCCATCTTTAGTTGATGAAGTTCAGCAGATGACCTTTAGATCATGTAAGCGCCTGAATCCAACTACCAGCCCCAAACAGAATGGACCTGTTGAGTCAAAGGTATTTGAGTGTATGTTGAATAATTGTTTAGTAACTGATCTGAGGGTTTAGTTTGAAGATCTCAACAGGACTTGGGCCAAGGTAGTTAAGACTGCCTCACAAACTTGTCCTGAGGCATGATAAATAGGAACATTGTTAACTTTCTCTATCCCTGAAAAAGGCAGGCAATCTAGGACCTGCTGATATGGAGAGCAATTTGTCATAAAGAGAGAAAGGGGTGAATCCTATGAAGGCAAACTTAAAAATATAGTATTTAATCTTATATCAGCATCAACAGCAAGTCAACTGTAGAGCTTCCATGAAGAAAGAGTCAACTGAACGCGATTTCTCTTCTAAAAATGAAGACAGACAGACAGACACCTTTATTGGCATAAAATAAATACATAAAATAGACAATGGACAGTAGAGAATAAAAACACACAATTATGGGAGTGTGCGGCCCAGACCAGTATTACTCAAATAACTGGAAAGGGTAGAGGGAATATAGGTAAATTGTGACAAGATGAGAGCAGGAGGATGTTTCCATGAAGCATTATATATTTATCCAACCATAGTCGACTGCAGACCATCCAGAATAAACAGACTATATTTGGGGGTGTTGAGCAAAAGGCCCATTGAGTAACTGTGGCCTGCATCACTGGATTAAGAAGTTGATAAATGTGGTGATCTGCCTAGTGTGGGTTTTATCTGAGCCTGACAAAAGGTTATGCAAAATGACCTCATCCTGGCGACCAGGAAGTCTAGCAAGATGTGGCTCTAGATGAGAAGCACGGATGTCCTTGTATAGAGGGCAATATAAGATCATATGCACCAGAGACCAATGGTCCCTGAATTACAGGGACATAACCGAGTCTCCAGTGGTAGAGAGCCAAATCTCCCATATAAGACATTGGAAGGGAGCTCATTACATCTAGCTAGAGTAAAAGCGCGTCGTTCATGTGGGTTCTCTAAGAGATGTAGGCTTGCCAACAAGTAGCGGAAGTTGAAGACTGGGAAGTTGAAGACTGAGAGGAGAACATGCTTTAGAGGCTGTTGCATAGAGGTCTTGCCTTTCAATGCCTAGCAATCTAAGCTTCATCAGCCTATAGGCCTGCATAAAAGGTAATGCCCCCAGTTGTTCAGGTGAAATGCCAAGAGCATTTTCTTTGAAAAAACAATTTAAGGCCGGAGAGTAAAAGTGATCAGAGAGAATGCCCTCTATCAGAGGGTCTTTGTGTGAAATGAAAAAAAATTTCAACCAGTATTTGAATTGTCTTAGTTGTGCCTGAGTGTTCAATCTGCACAACTTAATCTTATATCAGCATCAACAGCAAGTCAACTATAGAGCTTCCATGAAGGAAGATTCAACTGAATGTGATTTCTCCTCTAAAAATGAAGTTAAATGAAAGCATGCATTGTTTTAGCCAAAAAAAAAAAAATGATACAAGCTCAACAAACAGGTTACATCTTTTCCCCAAACTCTACAAAACAAACCAGGCCTGTGGGGACATATTATTCAGTTTACTTTTTCCAGCTAGTTTCTGGGAACAAATAAGACTACATTAAAAATGCTGGGTGGAATAAATGGGCTGCAGAATAATTCAGAGCACACACAGAACTCCAAGAAGTTGACTTCAGAGGCACTCACTTAGAAACAGCATGGATTAAAACCCATAAATTATCCCTTGAACTTTGAATCGGTTAACAAATATTCCTTTTGCATCGGAGAACAGCAACAGATTTTAAATCAAACCTTGATGGCTCAGAGGGCATTTTCTGCAACTGGTGAATAAAATAAAATCAAGAAATGTCCTCTTCCTTTCCCCTCACAACCTCTGCCATCAATTTAAAATTCAGCTTTGCTCACTGCCCCCTCTCCCCCCTCTCAAACCTTTCAAAGTCTTTGATTCCTCAGCACAGATCAAGCAAATACAAATTCCAGGCTAAGATTATAGCATATCTACATCCTTAAATATCTACTCTGCAAAGTTTACCTCTTTTCGTTTACATCATGTGTTAACTGTATTTTCACAGTCTGCATCGACATTTAAATACAACGCTCCAATGCCCACTTTGGCTTCATGCCTCAAAAAATTTCAGAGCTGTGTATTTCACAAACATGGCCCTTCAAGGAGGAATAATCAAAACAAAATGGCCATCGTTTGAAGTTTACTTGTTAGGCTCTTCTTCAGTTTAACAAAGGGTTTCCCCACTGCTAACCAATGGCCGATTGACGCTTTACAGCAAATAGTGGAAATTCTTCCAAAAAGAATATAAGATCTCAGCTGGTGGGGCTGGGGAGGGGGGTAGGCATTGGCAATGGAAATGCCAGCTTCATTATACCTACAGATTGTAGCAGGGGTTTGAGGAAGTCTTGTCCACCCAAAAATAGGGGGAAGAAGTTTCTATTCATCTCAAAGCAACCAAGCAAAATATCCAGGCAAAATTGCTTCTGCATATCGTAAGTGATACAATATTGGTTCACCTAATAATCTTAGAACTGTAGTGCTGGATGGGACTCGATGGATCATTACATTCAGGACATGAAAAGGAGGCCCAGTGAGGAATCGAACTCCCAGCCTCTGACTCCGCAGCTAAATGTTGCTAAACCACGGAGCTAAAGGTTTGTTAATTATTTTATTCATATATATATATTTGTAATACAGTAGGACCCTGGTATCCGCTGGGGATTGGTTCCAGGCCTTCCCGTGGATAACGAAAACCGTGGATAAGAGAGAACGCCTGCCCACCCACTCCCAAACTGCTGTTTCCTGACAGCAGCTTGCTTTATGACTACTGTTTTGAGACAGCAGCTTGCTTTATGGCCACTGTTTGTGACAGTCGCTTGCTTTACAGATGCTATATTTGTGACAATAGCTTGCTTTACAGCTACTGTTTGTGACGACAGCTTGCTTTGCAGCTTGCTTTGTGGCTGCTGAATTTTTTTTTTCCTCTGCCAACCATGGATAACTGAATCAGTGGATATGGTGGTCCTACTGTATAGCAAACCTATGTATACTTAGTTTTATATCAGTTGTGGAAGGGGCAGCCATGTGAGTCTGTCCAAGCATTATAGGTGAAAACAAAAGAAAAAGAAAAAGAAAACAAAAATCTAGTGGCACTTAAAAGACTGTTATATTTTATAAATTACTTTCAGCTTAAGATTTTAAAGTGATGCGTAACATAAAACACACAATAGAGAAAATCAGTGTGCCATCTCTACATAATTTCTAAGAATAAAACATGTGGCCCTAAACCAAATTTGTGATGAAATGCATTCATCACAAATAATGTACGTTCTGTATTCTTCAGTAGGTCTACTCTAGCTGGATCTAAAATGAGACGTGTTACAATGAAATAGCTTATAAAAATAAGCTGGTCTTTAACATATGCCTAAAACCAAGATTTATCATTACATGTCTAATATGAGAAGCAAAAGTACTGCACTAAAACCATTTGGAGGCAGATTCCCAGAACTATGTAACACTACCAGGAGGCCCTTGTAGAGTAGCCTAAAAGATCAAATGGGTTTTAAGAATCAAGGCCATGCTGCAGTTAATCAACGTAGTGGCACACCACTGAAAATGTCAATTCCTGCAATTATAAAAGTCTCCTCTTAAGCAAATTGCAAACTTCCAGTTCCAACATCCAGCACATCAACCTGAACACATATCCCATCTGTGAGAGACCTCTACTCCAGTTTTCTGTACCTACATGGTTGCTAAACCTGACATTGCAGACATGCTTGGTTAAAGCCTTCACACCCTCCTGACTCTCCCCTAGGTTGGACTGCCCAGAGGCAGGATTAATTAGATCTATTGACAGAGCCAAATTAAAGGGACACCATCTATAATTTGGGGAGAATCGATAAGGAAGTATATTTGTGAGGAATGGGAAAATAGGATTTCCATACAAAAGCAACAGAAGGAAAAGTTATGACTGTTGATATTATTACCATAATTTGCTTTTAAATTATGCAGAAGGGCACCTGACACTTAACATGACTCTCCTAATTCAGCTTGCTCTTCAAAAGCACACTTATGCCATTAAATAGTGTTATCCTAATCACCTACAGGAAACAGTCTGGATTCCCCCCCCCCCCAACAAGATGGTACAGAAGCCAGTTTTAACTCCATTTTCTCCCCATCCTCAAATCACCTCCTGGGCAGAACAGCAGCCAGCCATACAAATAAAACATGACCACTATTACAACAAAAGCTCCCAAAAACTTTATCTTCAGATATTGGCTTCTTGGTTCAAGAAGTATGTATGTTTCATCTAACAATCTTCCGGTATCTTTTTATCAGTTACTGGGATGCATCTGTCTGGCCATTGTGAGAAAAGAACTCTGGACTAAACAGGCTTTCTTGTGTTCTTAACAGAGGAAGGACAGAGCAGGAATTTGTAGAAATGTTAATTTGTGTGAGAGAAAGGTGGTACATTTCCCATGAAAATAACAAGACATAAAATGTAAGGTTCTCTTTTGTGAATTATTCTGTACTAGGAGAAAGAACTCTGAAATGGTCATTCAAACTCTTACATTATTGGTGATAAAAAGTTACAGATTCCATTCCCAATTTAACAGTGGCATGGTACTTTTAAATTTAGAGAGCACCCTTGAGTAAATGTCCATGTCTTTAGATGATCAAAGAACATTAGAAGGAGCAGTGAAGCTTTTCGGAAAGCAACACTTCAGATAATTCAGAGCTTCAAATCACAGAAGACAAGATTAATATGAAGAACACACAACACAAGAACTTGTTCTGTGCTCTTTTGTGCCCTCTGCTGATAGAAAAGCAGAGTCAACTTTCTTCCAAACCTATTAAGAAAGATGTCAGAAATCCGTGTGTAGGAGATCTAAGCAAGTCACAAAATGAATTTCAAGACTCGTTAGAAGTACGCCTTGAGTAGAATATTTTGAAAAGGATACAGAACAGGTTGGAAAAGATACTATCAGTCTTATCTGACTATTTAGCCACAGTTACAAACCATCTAATTTGATCTCAAAGACCTTCCAGTAAACTCCTTCCGGACAGGGCATATAATGACCATTATTAGTGTTGCGTGCCTTGGAAGCTCAACAGATCATTTGAAAGATAACACATTCCAGGGAGGTTTATCATTAAATTATCCCAAAGCTGCCTCATTGCAAAGTTGTGCTGTATTTCTGGGACATTCCCGTACAACTTTATTAAACGTTACGATATTTGGTGCAAACCCCCAACCCCAAGTCTGTACTGTCATATGTCCTTTAAGATGGAACAGGTGCTCGTGGTCTGGACAACAGGCACATCACCTTCTCGCGAACAGGAAGAGTGGCAAATGTGACCCATCACACAGTTCACACGGAGAACATCTTTTTGCCGTATCCAAAAATGACATCATAATGACGGTGACATAATTGCTGAGAATGCTGGCTTACTATGAATGAACTAGCACTCTTGACAGCTGTTGAGAGCTCCAGCTTGGCTTCTCCAGCCAGCAGGAGGAGCTAAACAAACAAGGGAACCTTCTTGAGGGACTTGTTCAGCATAACTTGCCATCTCGGGATCCCGGGCTGGTTATTCCCCAGCAGACCAAAGTGGGAAGCCAGGAGACTAGACAAAGTGGATATACCACCCATGTATCCTAACTCCCAAGGAACAACTCTCCCTTCTCAATTAAAACTCTTTCACAAACCCCTATCTGTTTCAGCAGGTGAAAACAGCAGTGACTATGCCTCCTCCACCTCCTGCCAGCCCCATTCATCACAGGGAAGAGGCAAATGCTCCTCAGGTCAAGTCAGAACCCACTGACTTAAAATGCAAGGGAGCTAGCAAGAAAAGCCCTGGAGTGGGAGTAGAGGAGTAGAGTTCTGGCACAAGGAGGCTCCAGAAGTGCAGTGACTTCCCAAGAAGCAGATAGGAAAGTGATCCTCTCAACAGCTGGAAAGTGTTAATTAAAAGCAACACAAGCATAATGTTAACACTGCTTGCCAGAGGTTCTTTTTTTTTAAAAAGGCAGCAGCAGGAACAGCAGCAGCGGCAGCAGCAAGAGAGGCTGCCTTCTGACTTACCTTAAGATACAGAAGCAGGTCTTGGCCCCGGAAGATAAGCGGCAGAATCCAAACCTCTGTTTGCTGTCAATGTCCGTGAGCACAAATGTGAAGTTCTGTCCCACTTGGCCAACTGCAATGCTGGAAGTGGGAAGCACAAAGGAATCTATGAACAGACGTTTCATTTCAGCCACGCCAAGTATCTTAAACAGTTTCAAGTCATTGAACCCCACTATTTCCTCTCTGGATGCAGCTTCTCCCAAAAAAAAAATTAACTCTGCACATGCAACGCAAGGCTGAGCAGGCAGGAGACAAATGAGTCGCCATCCTTAGAACAGTCCACTTAGCCCATCGTGATAAGCTCAACACTACCGTAACCAATGTAAGCTAATTAATCCGATTTTTAAAAACTGCAAATGAATAGTACAGCTGAATTGGGGAAAGCAACTTTGTTTTGTTTTTAGAACAAGGGCATTGCATAGGTCTTAGATGGGGTCATCTCAGAGATACACTGCCTGCATGTGAGAAGGGTGCCTCATTCCTGTTGCACCGTTGTTTGCAGAGGTAACACTGCCATGAGTAGAAGTAATGCAAGTATCTGTAATCCCACCAGCACGTATGGGACACAGGAGGGTACACTGTTCTGCCAGAGTCTAAAGGAAAACTAACTGGAGAGGACAATGCAACTGCTTTATTGCCCAGGCCCCTCCAGGTTTAGGTACCAAGATGTTGTGATCTTGGAGATAAGACTCTGACAGGCAGAGAAATGCACACACCTTGCATTATTAGAAACAGTATTTGTATTCCCAAAATCAAGGATACATCCAGTTTCCCCACGTTTACTAAATTGCTGTATGCTGCAATGAAATTAAGTTAAAGGGTAGGAGGGGAATTAAAGAGGTATATAAGGGTATATAAGGGTATATATAAGCCTCGTGGCGCAGTGGTTAAATGCCTGTACTGCAGGTAAAACTGTGCTCACGACCTGGGTTCAATCCCAGGTAGCAAGCTCAAGGTTCACTCAGCCTTCCATCCTTCCGAGGTGGGTAAAATGAGTACCCAGCTTGCTGGGGGGGGGGCAATGTGTAGCCTGCACACTGTAATTAAAATTGTAAAACACCCAGAGACTACTTGTAGTGGTATGGGGCGGTATATAAGCAGAAAACTATATACCCACCCCCACAAAACAGATTTAGCCTTTTGAAATATGGCTAAATCTCAAGCTTTCTAGCACACGCCTGCAAAGGGTACTGCAGCAGCAAGGCAGGTTTTCACCGGTGCTCACTCTCAGCACAATTACTCTAAAGCACCAATTCTACCACCACCAAGAGTGAAGCTGATAAGCAGGTTCAAATCTGAGGTTTTCTGAAAGTCCTGATCATATTGCACTTGGTACTGAGGTGTTCATTTCCTTCGCTTTCAAGACTGCAAACAATACAACAATATTGTTTTAATAATGGTGGGGTACCCTCCTACCTTACGAAGGAACTCACCTCTAAGGAGGAAAAGCTCCTCATAAGCTGTACAAACTCTAGTTCCTCTGACTAGGAACTGAAACATAGCAAAAGGAAGAAAGGCACCAGGAGCTAGAAACGGGATAGAAAGCCCCTGTTCCTAATATTGTAATTAGTAAAGGATATTACTGCTAGCAGCTTGATACCTCTCTCATAAATAACAGCTTGCTTTATACCATGTGTGAAACCTATTACTTAAAGCATGAATTTCCAGAGCGGGGGGTACCACAGGAGAAATGTATAACATGCATTTTAATTTCTTCATGCTTTGCCAGTTTTTTTTTTTATTTTGTGAATGCCACATCACTTTGTAGGCAAATTGTATGCTTCCGTTACCCCTGGGAGATCCTGAGCTGACTCTTAGAGAACAACTCCATTCATCTGGGGGACAATGTGCCGTTAGGTCGTCCCCCCAAAAAAGCTAAAGGCTAATTGCCCCTGGCATTTATTTAGCATTCTCTTGTGGATTCCCACCACACTTCTGTAAGTCAGAGCCATTTTCCCCATAATTGCAGATGTGGCTCTGAGACTAAAAGGATGCCTGGCCATTCATTGCCAGGCCACCTAGCAGGTTCGTGGCCAAGGTGGGATTTGAACCAACAACCTTCCAGACCACAGTTCAGCCATTTGGCTGTTATGTTAAAACAGCGTTCTTAAAATATATGAAGTGGCTTCCACAAAATCATATATATATACAGCTAATGTCTTTTTGGCCAACCATTAGGTTAGATTCTCCAGGCCGTTTTGCCTCTTGGGAAATCTGGATGCTGTGTTGACTCTAGTTTCTCAAGCCACTGTTTTTCTGAACGTTTGCCCAAAAATGACACTTGGCTCCTAGTAACAGCTCCTGCATCTAACTATATAAATATACTGTGGACCAACAATGCAAGACTGGCACCACTGCTCTTACACTGAGCTAACTCAGGGGAAATGCCAGTAGAAAGGAATGGGCTCTGCCCTGTCACACCACATCATTTTGAGCACCACAAAAATAGCTGCAAGACAGCAAGGGCTCCAGCGGTTCCATCCCAAGAGAAGGACAGCACGAGCACGGTTAAATGACCAGCCAAAAGGAATGAGGAGAGGACCTCAAAATAGCCCAAGAGAAGACACTTCAAGGCAGCCAGGGGAAGATGAAGAAGAAAGTTTCTTCTAACACACTGGCAATACCTGCTTCTTTCACTGAATCTATTTCTGGATAATGGTTGCCAGAACTTTAAACATTATCTCCAGGTCAGAAGGAAAAGCCAGAAGAGGAGTTGCAAGATTGGCGATGCAATGGAGAGAGGAACAAGCCAGCAAGATGAGAAACTGAACTGTCTACCACCAAACTCTTAACGCCAACCCAAAGATCTATCTCAATCTATGCCAAAAACAGGGAGCAAGTCCCTTTTTGAAAGGTGCTTGATTGGAAGTAATTATCTTAACTGGAATTGCAAATGTGGGATTGTTCCGTTCTCAGGTCTATTATAAATTTTAGGTTGAGGAGGGAGGGAGGTCACAAGAAAGGACTGTGAAAGTAGCTGATATTCTTTATCATTCTTTGTCCAGCCTCCCATGTGTGCCATTTTAAAAGGAGGCAACTGGAACGAAGTGGTGACTAGAAAGGTCTAATCATAGTTTCTAAGCTTACGGTCGGCACAAACATTTCTGCAGTTTTCCCACTTTTCCCACCACTAGTGTCATTTTATTTAAGAATTCCCACAAAGATCAAAGGTAGAAGCAAAGTGTTCTGTATATATTCAAGTAGTCTCTGGGTGGTTTACAATTTAAACTACAGTGTGCAGGCTACGCATTGCTCCCCCCAAGCAAGCTGGGTACTCATTCTACTGACCTCAGAAGGATGGAAGGCGGAGTGAACCTTAAGCCTCCTACCTAGGATTGAACCCCAGGTCGTGAGCACAGTTTTACCTGCAGTACAGGCATTTAACCACTGAGCCATGGGGCAGGCAGGGATCGTGTGCCTGATTAACAGAAAGAGGTTCTGGTCTGCATCTCAAGCTTACCCAAAGCCTCATAAACTGACAGAAAAGCCCAGTTAAGATGGGTTGGAAATATCTAGCTGAAGACATTGCAAGCAGCCAATGACTTGGCTTCTTTGGTTGTTCTAAGGAGTGGTAGAGATCAGAATGAAGGGTCATAGATCAGCAGATCTAGGTTTGAAACCCTACTTGGCTGTAACATTCATGTCCTGGTCTTGTGCTAGCCCTGTTCTCTCTCAGTTTCACCTCAGATGTGTGCTGAAAGGCTAAATATTAGTAGGAGGAGAGCCTAGTACAGCATTATAAATTCACAGAGAAAGGAGAGGAGGGATTATAATTCAAACTAGCAAATTCAGAAAAGGTTCTGGGGCAGAAACCCAACATAAATTAACCCATGCAGAAATCTTAATAAATCGGAAGTGTTAAAAAAATTACCCAGAAGTCTCTATGAGAATTGTGTTAACTATGAGAAAAATAGACTAATGGTATTAAATTACCCAACTCATTTACCCTTATGCCAGAAAAGTTTAATTTCATTTTTAAGCTGGCTTTTTAAAAAAAACTGTGTAAAAAACTATTGATTTATCGCCTGCATATATATATATATATATATATATATATATATATATATATATATATATATATATATATATATATATATATATATATGCATGTTAGGGTGGATTCGGGTTTCTTCCCGTGTAGAAATCTGGTTGTTTTCAGGTCATCTTCAGGCTGGTGTTCTGGCTTCTTTCTTCTTGAAGCAAAGTGTGGTCTCAGTTGAAGTCCTTCTATAAATACTGGCGGGGGGTGTGGTTTGCTTGCTCTGTTGCTGATTGTAGGTTCCTTTGTTCCTTTGTTCTTTTGTGATCTGCTGTGTGGCTGAGGCAAAGGGATTAACTGCTGATGGCTGTTTACATGGCTGTTTACATGCTGGTGGGTTAGATGGCTGGTAGATTCTGGCAGTATCCTGGGCTTTGGTGGAGTGGGGTCCTGTGTCTTGTGAATTCATTTTGGTCTGGCTACGTGTCTGTGGTCTCCCAATGTTTTTTTGGGGTGTGTGAGTGTGCTCCATGTGGTGACTGGAGTGGGGTGCCGCAGTAGATTCGTGGTTTTGTTATTGGATGGTGGTTTCGTTTCATCTGTGGGAAGGGTCTGGGCCTGTGTTTGGTGTGGATGGAAGGTGGTGGCATCTTGTGTCCTTTTGGACCTGGTGTCAGTCTTTGTGACAGAGGCTCGTCTGTTGACCAGGGCTAGTTTCCAGATGTCAGGCAAGCGGGAGGTGTCATCACGTTTATTCATGTTGTTTGGGTGTTTCTCTATTTCAATGGCTTCCATGATTATTCGACTGTTGAAGTGTTCAGTTTTGGAGATGAGTTTGGTTCTTTCAAAGTCAATTTCATGACCTGTTGTTTTTATGTGCTGGAAGAGAGAGGAAGATTTTTCTTCTTTTTGACTGCGTTCTTGTGTTCTGCGATGCGTGCGCTTATTCTCCTGTTTGTTTGTCCGATGTATGTGGCTGGACAGACTTTGCATGGTATTTCGTAGACTCCTTGGTTTTCTAGCTCAATCTTGTCTTTGGGGTTTCTTAAGATGTTGGCTATTTTTTCGGTGCAAAAGGCTGTCTTGATATTGTGTTTGTGGAGAATTTTGCTGATTTTGTCTGTGGTGCCTTTGATGTAAGGGAGGAGGGCGGTGCCGTTGTTCTCTTCTGTTTCTTGGTTCTTGGGGGGTGTTTCCTTTTGGATTAGTTTGGTGATGGTGTTTTTTTGGAATCCGTTTGCAATTAAAACATTCGAGAGAGTGTGTAATTCAGTTTTTAGGTGGTCTTTGTCACAGGCGTTTGGTTCTGGAGATGAGGGTTTTTACGGAGTTGATCTGTGCAGGGTGGTGGTGTGATTGTGCATTTAAGTAGCGGTTTGTATGTGTTTTTTTCTGGTAGATGGTATGTCCTAAGGAGCCGTCGGGTTTTTTGTAGATTAGGACGTCCACTCCACCAAAGCCCAGGATACTGCCAGAACCTACCAGCCATCTAACCCACCAGCATGTAAACAGCCATCTAAACAGCCATCTAAACAGCCATCAGCAGTTAATCCCTTAACGATCGCCTCAGCCACACAGCAGATCACAAGGGAACAAAGGAACAAAGGAACCTACAATCAGCAACAGAGCAAGCAGGCCACACCCCCCCCCAGCAGTATTTATAGAAGGACTTCAACTGAGACCACACTTTGCTTCAAGAAGAAAGAAGCCAGAACACCAGCCTGAAGATGACGAGTGAGACCTCTTCGAAACGTCGCCAAAACAACCAGATTTTGAATCCACCTAACATGCATACCTATACCCGTGAAAATCTACGAAAACATATATATATATAAATAAACATGATTATTCAGGGCGATGGGTCTCCTCACTGCAGATGCCATGCAAATTCCACAGAAATGAGGAAAAC
The DNA here is from genome assembly GCA_029282475.1 of Phrynocephalus forsythii. NCBI lineage: Eukaryota > Metazoa > Chordata > Lepidosauria > Squamata > Agamidae > Phrynocephalus > Phrynocephalus forsythii. The sequence continues at coordinate 7,874,908 of JAPFRF010000018.1, forward strand.
CTGTTTCTAGAGTGTGATTAAGTCCTGATTTAGCTTAGAGTCAAAAATAGTTCCTGGCGTTGGTTTTTGCAAGTCTAAGCAGCTGACACAAATGGGTGCTTCAAACAGCAGGGTATTGCTTTGCACAATGTGAATATTTACCCTGGAGTTGGTGAGAAAATTTTGGCTTTAAAAATCCAAATGTAACAGCATCTGCTTTATTCTTATGTCAGTACTAGGTACTTGAACTAGGAGACTAGTAAGGAAGACTCCAGGCAAGAAAATTATTGACCACCCTTGTTCATCTACTGGGTAAGGAAGAATTTCTTTATTGACTGATTGAATTCATTTACATCCTGCCTTGTCTTTAATGAGCTCAAAGCAGAATTTATTAGTCTCCCCAATTTATCCTTACAATGCAAGTCAGACTGAGAAAGCAGGACCGGTCTCTGTTCATCTGGCAACTTTCATGACTCCAGGGACGGGAGATCTGATCCCAAGACCCCCGAGTCTTTGCTACCACATTAGTTACTACCTCACACTGACATCATACTGGTTTCGGTGACATCCTTACCCTACAGACTCGCCAAAGACAGCGCTTCCCAGAATTCACATATTTCTTCATAAATTCAAGAGGAGAAACATGGCATATCAACCAATATAAATCTGGGAGAAATCAAAACTGGCACCCCCAATGCTGGAGCATTTTCTACGAGTATTAAGATTGTCTTAAAAGGCATTTCTGTTAACATCAAGAGTTAAGCAGATATAAGGAAGCATTAACTTAATTTCGGAAAAAGAAATACTGTATGTAGACAGCTATAGCTTTTCTTCTTATCTGTGTTGAACTTTTAAGATATGGATACGATCCTGGGATCTCAGGAATCTCAGGAAGAGAAAGTCCTTCCCATCATTTGTCATTGTAACATTCTACCCTTCAATCCAAGAGTTATTGGTTAATAATCCCACAGAGCTTTAGCTTCCTTCCAAGTAAATATTACACTGAAATTTACCACCAGCAACAACACATGTGGCACAGTCAGACTTTTTTTTTTTTTTTTTTTACCCAGGTATATTTTTCTATCCAGCATGTTGTTAGTCTGTGGAACTCCCTGCCACAGGACGTGGTGATGGCACCTGGCCTGGATGCCTTCAAAAGGGGATTGGACAGATTCCTGGAGGAAAAGTCCATCCCAGGTGACAAACCATGATGGAGATGTGTCATCTCCAGGCTTAAAACTGGGATACTTCAAGGGCCAGATGCAGGGGAGTGGTATCAGGAGACAGATATCTAGACTCATGCGCTTCCAGACGCATTTGGTGGGGCCACTGTGAGATACAGGAAGCTGGACTAGATGGGTCTTTGGCCTGATCCAGCATGGCTCTTCTTATGTTCTTATGACAAATGACAAAATCATATTAATCATACTCTTCCCTTCTGGTAAACTTATTTTGAGGCTAGCCTTTCTTTTGCACTGGTAGCAGCTGCAGGGATTTGATTTTCCCATCTTATTGTTCCCCAACATCATTTGCCTATACTGTACTGTATTTAACCCTATCAGTGGGTGCTCAGTTTTATATTACTTATGGGCACCCCTCATGTCCTCACACGATATAAGCATTGCAACATCACCAGAAGTACATGGAAGTGGAGACCAACAAAAAGGAAAAGTGTGTCAAGGAAAATAACAGAGAGGCAATGCCACTGAACATTGGAGCCCACCCAACATGGGAAGTATGCATCCACATTTACAAAAATGAAGCAATAATAATAATAATAATAATAATAATAATAATAATAATAATAATAATAATAATAATAATAATAATAATAATAATAAACAACAACAACAACAACAACAACAACCTTTATTGTCATTGTACAACCAGTGTACAATGAAATTGGCTGAGCTCCTTCCCTCCCCCACAACACCATCGCACTAAAAAGCCATTCAATCTGGTTTCACTCTGTGTGCTTGCTGCACAACTCGCCAGCCCCATGAGTCTATCACAAGTTGTCATGTCCCGTTTAACAGTCGAACCGCCCACGGATGAAAACTGTTTTTTAGCCTGTTGGTGCGGCTTGCTATACTTCTGTATCTCCTACCCGAGGGTAGGAGAGTAAAGAAGTGCTGACCGGGGTGTGAGTCATCCCTGATGATTTTCCTTGCTCTCCTAAGACAGCGGTCCCTGGCGATGTCATCCAGTGGACTCAGGGGACAGCCCGTGATGTTTTGTGCTGTGTTCACTACCCTCTGTAAAGTCTTTCTGTCCGCGGCTGTCAAACCAGCATAACAGACTGAAATGCAGTACGTAAGGACACTTTCTATTGTAGACCGGTAGAAGGAGGTCATCAGTTGTTGTTTCACGTTGTTCTTCTGCAAGAGCCTGAAGAAACAGGCCCCATCCTGTTCAAATCCAGATATTTAGCGAACTGAGGTGGGCAGGTTGAAGGAACGGCACGTTTTTACTAGCCTAGTCAAAACATTTGACACTCTGGAAAGAGCAATTCCAATATCACAGCAACACACACTTAATTTGCAGAATTCTTATAAAGAGCTGCAGTTGTAAATGCTGCGTATTGTTGACTGCAGAAGTGTAACTATTAAATCAACAAAAGTTTTAACTTTGGCATTAAAAGCCACACTAGAAACAAGAACAAAACTGATTTGACTCTTGCCGGTGCATGGTAAAATTAAAACTTTTTTGATGGTGCCTATAAAAATCCTTAGGAAAAAGGATATTGCCACTGTAATTTACACTGGGGTACTTTAAATCATGTTCAGGTAGACAGAGCATTAAGAATGGTATGGTTTTTATTTTCTGCCACTGTTTTATTGACAGAGAGTTGTTTGTGATTTCTCCCTTCTTGTAAAATTCAGAAATCTAACACTACCTGTCCGCATAGAAGGGGAAGCAGAACTTGCTCAGAGTCTGTAGAATTTCCTGTGGAGAGAGGGGGAGAAAAAAAAGAGAGAGATAATTTATACATCTAATGGGACCAATAAATCTAACATTAACGGCAAAACACAATCTTGCAACTTTGCCCTGAAGAAACAAGAGACAGATGAAGAGAAATGTGCTTTATCAATTACATGGAAAGAGTACCAAGCAGTCAATCATGTGAAATAATAAACATGATCAAACTTCATTAAAAATGAAAAATTAATCAAGATTCACACATGGGTAAGCAGCAGGAGCCCTCTAGCAGACCTCCAAAGGGAAGAAGGCGGCTGGGCCAGCGTGTGTTAACTCGCCTCTGGGGAGACGCTCCGACCTGACCATATGGACACCAGCAAACGCCACCAAGCTGAGCCGGCTCCTTGGCCTGGCAGCATTTTTTCCCTCTTGGCACCGCACTCACTTGTATCCTAGGAACAAGAGTGGCAAGGAGTGGGAAAGGCTTCCTGACAAACCACAGCACAAAATAATGCCAATGAGGGCTCCCGAGACCCAGTCTCTTCCATGTTGTCCCTTCCTATTGCCACACGGCAGGGAACAGCAGACAGCATGTTGCATCAGTTTACAGGGAAAAATGTCTACTTACAATGTAAAACTCCAAGCTGGATTGTGTGCCGAATAGGATATTGCAACCATGAAGTTTTTAGATATTTTTAGAGCACAGAAGTAGTTCGCATTAATTAAAACAATGTATAAAAAAAGCTTTGAGACCATTCACGCTATGCCTGAGATCTACCTAGTATTATTTTTAAAAGAATCGTGGGGATTTAAAATTAGAGCTGTGGGACGATCCTCATGAAGACACAAAAATCTCCAAAATGTGATAGGTCTGTAGAAATCCTGTGTTTAGAATTAAAAATAAGTCAGGGCTATTTTGGTGTTGGAGGTGTGTGTGTGAGTGCTTTCAACTTGAACTGCATTAAACAAACCTTAGAGCGCTTGATAAAATTAACGATCGATTTACAAAATGGGGCATTTTCCAGGCCAGTAATAATAAATTATCTGTGCTGGTAGAATTGATGCTTCATGCTTCATTTATTTTTAAAACCACTTCCATCATTTAACAAATAAACCACATCCATCTAATCACCCATTCAATGGAGCATAAAACATATTGACTCTCCTGGCAAGAGCGTGGTCCTCCTACACAATTCAATTGAGCATGTCCCATTCCTTCACACACTTTGAAGCTCAATTGCTCAACAGTGGACCCCCTTTTTTTCTGTATTTTTAAAGAGCAGAGAAAGGAGGTTTGCCAAATTAAAGGTTATGGGCTGGAAGGAAAGAGCCAAGCAAGAAAACAAGGAGAAAAAAGAACAGAAGTAGGGTTTGTGTCTGTGTGCCTCTGCCCATCCATCCATAATTTGTCATTTGTAATTATAATTTGTCATAAGTGTGGAAGAGTTGGCCAAAGAACATTGTGTGTGTGTGTGTGTGTGTGTGTGTGTGTGTGTGTGTGTGTGTGTGTGTGTGTGTGTGTGTGTGTGTGTGTGTGTGTGTGTGTGTGTGTGTGTGTGTGTGTTTAACCCCACGTTTCTCTTAAGAAAGGCCCCCAAGGTGGCTTACATCATTAAAATGCAATTTTAAAGTGGAAAACAGTGAGTTATTCCAATATTAAATTAATTAACATTATATTAAAAATGTTAGGTAAATCATTCCTAAAGCAAATTTAAAAGTGACAAAACACAAAGGGTCTCATTTTAAAACTTCTCCTACACAAGCAGCTACTAAGGAAAAGCCTGCCTGAATACAGAGTCCTGCCAGGTACTTGAGCAGAATCCTGTCTCTGTAATTCTCAGGCAAACAATAAGAAGCGAGCATTTCTCAGTCCTCTTAATGGGTTTCTCTCTGTGTGTGTTTGGTTTCCATCGGTTTGTGACAAGTGATATAAACATTGTTTATTTTTGTCTGAAGCACTTCAGGTAATGATTTGGGAAGTCTGAGAAAACACTGAGGAGAACCTCTGGATGCAAAAGCAGGAGCATGCCAACACCAAAAGTCACACACAGCACTGAGGAAGTCTAGCTGCATCCTGTTTCTATCTCTGAAAGAGTCCGCCACGCAGATCATTCATTATCAATACAATTCTAAGGTCAAACCCAGCATAAGTAGGGTAGTACACAATGTCTCTTCCCCTTTGGATAGCTTGCTATCCCCGCTGCATCACCACTCCAAAACTGCCTTATTTCATGATAATTTCTGATCACATCAAGATCCTCAGGAACATGTACAACTCTGGAACTCTCTGGAGCTGGTCACTCACCACTGCTCAACTTGCGGCTGTAAGCATCACAGCTTGCTTCATTAGTTTGAGATGGTGACAGTGGGGTTTAGGTTTGTTACATGCGTATACCACATACTCATAATCGATACTATCTGTCTCACTATTTAAAATATGAAGAATCTCACAAAGTCCATGACAACTTCGACCCTGAATATGTTTTAAAGGTATCACAAAGCCCTGTGACCACAAGTGACCAAATAAGCTTTATGAGCAGTGAGAACTACTCATCCCAATTTTCTGAGGCTTGTTGGAATGCAAAAATGTTTTAAGATGCAGGAAACCAAGGGTTTTGCCAGAAACACTATTCTAGAAGTACAGTAGCTCTAATCTTTCCTGAGTGGAAGGACAAAACAACTTCCAGCTTTAACAAAGGCTGAAGCCTACTGCTTAGTTAAGCAGATCTGTAGGAAACCATACAGACATAGGTGTTTTAATGAGTTTGTAGTACTACACAATGCCTCGATACAGCAGAAAGCAGGGATTCACACTAATGCAACACTAGTGCCTTTCTTACTACCACATTACAGTAGGACCCCAATATCTGCTGGGGATTGGTTCTAAGCCTTCCCGTGGATAATGAAAACCGTGAATAAGAGAAAATGCCATAATGTCCCCAAAACTGCTGTTTTATGATAGCAACTTGCTTTACAGCTGCTGTTTTACAGCAGTAGCTGGCTTTACAGGTGCTCTTTTTGACAGTAGCTTGCTTTGCAGTGGCTTAATTATTTTTTTATTTTTTTCCTCTGCCAACCGTGGATAACTGAATCAGTGGATACGGGGGTCCTACTGTATTAAGGGAATGGAAGGCTGTTATAAGAAACTGCCTTTAGTTTTGCCTCAGTTCCCTCATGCGTGCATGTAACTGAAACTATATGTAACTTCCTACTTCTTTCCCACCAAAAGAATAAAGTGAGGGAGAACAGACAAAGCCCAGAAACCAAGCAAGGCAGGGAATGCAGCTGAGAAGATGCAGATTACTCCAACTACCAAAGGTCCCCAAGGGCAGCATGTGCCCGATTTCTGGATCAATCCCCAAGTCTTTTTATTTTTGCTAATCTTTTTTATATGCACTTTGATTTCTTAACAATTTAATGAGCATTTAAAGAGAGAGGGAGAGGGACAGAGTGAATCCATATCATCCAGCCCGTGCAGTAAAGTGCAAGGGCACAAACGACATCCCATGAGGGGGTCCAGCAGAGCCATCTCACCGCTCGCTCTAGGACATTTGCCACCTGGCTCTGACATTGTCTCCCCCCTACACACACCGCCACGCTCTCGCTCTTTCCATAATCAACACACTTCTGACATTCCAACCCCCAAGTGGATTTCCCCACCATCCCTCGTCATTGATTCAGCAAACATGCAAACCTATTGGAAACAACGGTGCACTCATTGATTAAGCTTAGTCTCAGACCCATAGGTTTTCGAATTAAAGGAGCAATAGGGGCAGCCACACAGGCCCCTTGGCTCACAGAGTAAGGAAAAAGCCTCTGAAGGAACTGCCCCATGCCGGCTGCCCAAAACAGAGAGGGCTGCAAGGAACATAGGGAGAAAGGCTTGCAAGCAGTCTGTTGTGTACTCACATGTAGAGGCCAAGGAATTGGGGGCAGGTCATATTCTACGTTATTTAGAAAGGAGGTAGAGAACTGTATAAAATCCAGTGAGATGGAAATTAGGCCAACAGATGCCTTATTTCCAAGTAAATTCCAGAGCTGATAGAGGTGCTGAACTCAAACTTGTCATGTGTAGAACTCACCTTCCCCCAGAATATCATACTAGGTCTCTTTATTCTTTGTCCACAACACAAACCATACTTTATTTATTAGGTGTGTGTGTGTGTACATATTTGTGACTCTCTTTGGATCCCTTTATAATTCTTGTTTGTCTGTACTGAGGGAGGGAGGTAGCTTGGTTACAGCACAGGTAGAATGACACAAATTTAAGCATCAGTATTTCCAGGTAGGACAAGGAAAGAATCCTGCCCCCAAACCCAGCGAGGCCAGGCTGCCAGTCCATGTGACCAACACTGGGCCAAATGAACCAGGGAGTAGATATGACCCAGTATAAAACAGGTCCCTTTCTACTTTCCTACATACACAGGTCATTCAAGACTAAAAGTCCTTGGTGAATTTGAGTGTCTGCCTTACTGGGCTTTACCAGTTGAAGAAAATTCCCAGAGGAGCCCCTACCATTTCACCTAACACAGGGGTGTCCAAACTGTTTGCAAGGAGGGCCAGATTTGGTGAGGTCAAAATGTTTAGGGGCCAACCATTCAGCCCTTTTGGCCCCCGGGCCAGGCTTTGGACGGGTCTCTAGGACATGCAAGGAGGTGGGGAGGATGCTGCAGCAACGGAGCTGGGGAGGGTAGGCCGGGCAGGTGGCTAGGGGGATGGACAGAGACAGGGAGGGCAGGCAAACCATACAACCACAAACTAATGTCTCTATCTGGTATGGGGAGGGGCCAGCTGGTGGGGATGTGTGACAGGCTGAGCTGGTGGGGAGAAGAGGCTGCGGGCCACTCGAAATTTGAAAATGGGCCACATTTGGCCCCCAGGCCTGACTTTGGACATGCCTGCCCTTGTTGTTGTTGTTCAGTCTTGTCCGACTCGTGTCCGACTCTTGACCCCATGGACCAGAGCTCGCCAGGCCTTCCTATCCTCCACTGCCTCCCGGAGTTTTGTCAAATTCATTTTGGTTGCATCGATGACACCATCCAACCATCTCATTCTCTGTCGTCCTCTTTTCCTTTTGCCTTCAATCTTTCCCAACATCAGGGACTTTTCCAGGGAGTCCTCTCTTCTCATGAGGTGGCCAAAGTAGTGGAGCCTCAGCTTCAAAATCTGTCCTTCCAGTGAACATTCGGGGTTGATTTCTTTCAGAATGGATAGGTTTGATCTCCTTGCAGTCCAGGGGACTCTCAAGACTCTCCTCCAGCACCACAGCTCAAAAGCATAAATTCTGCGGCGATCAGCCTTCTTTATAGTCCAACTCTCACTTCCATACATCACTACTGGAAAAACCATAGCTTTAACCATCCTGACCTTAGTTGGCAAAGTGATGTCTCTGCTCTTTAGGATGCTATCTAGGTTTGCCATTGCTTTCCTCCCAAGAAGCAGGTGTCTTTTTATTTCGTTGCTGCAGTCGCCATCTGCAGTGATCAAGGAGCCCAAGAAAATAAACTCTGTCATTGCCTCCATTTCTTCCCCTTCTATTTGCCAGGAGGTGATGGGACCAGTGGCCATGATCTTAGTTTTTTTGATGTTGAGCTTCAGCCCATTTTTTTCACTCTCCTCTTTCACCCTCATTAAGAGGTTCTTTAATTCCTCCTCACTCTCTGCTATTAAGAGTAGTATCATCTGCGTATCTGAGGTTGTTGATATTTCTTCCGGCAATCTTAATTCCGGCTTGTGATTAATCCAGACCGGCCTTTCTCATGATGTACTCTGCATATAAGTTAAATAGGCAAGGTGACAGTATACAGCCTTGTCGTACTCCTTTCCCAATTCTAAACCAGTCAGTTGTTCCATATCCAGTTCTGACGGTTGCTGCTTGTCCCACATATAGATTTCTTAAGAGACAGATAAGGTGGTCAGGCACCCCCATTCCTTTAAGGACTTGCCATAGTTTGTTGTGGTCTACACAGTCAAAGGCTTTGGCATAGTCAATGAAGCAGAAGTAGATGTTTTTCTGGAACTCTCTGGCTTTCTCCATAATCCAGCGCATGTTGGCGATTTGATCTCTAGTTCCTCTGCCCCTTCGAAATCCAGCTTGTAGTTCTGGAAGTTCTCTTTCCACATACTGCTGAAGCCTGCCTTGTAGAATTTTGAGCATAACCTTGCTAGCATGTGAAATGAGTGCAATTGTGCGATAGTTGGAGCATTCTTTGGCATTTCCTTTCTTTGGGATTGGGATGTAGACCGATCTTTTCCAGTCCTCTGGCCACTGCTGGGTTTTCCAAATTTCCTGGCATATCTTATGCAGCACCTTTACAGCATCCTCTTTTAAGATTTTAAAGAGTTCAATTAGAATGCTGTCACCTCCACTGGCCTTGTTGTTTGCAATGCTTTCTAAGGCCCACTTGACTTCACTTTCCAGGATGTCTGGCTCCAGGTCAGCAATTACGCTATCTTGGTTATCAGGGACATCCAGATCTTTCTGATATAATTCTTCTGTATATTCTTGCCATCTCTTCTTGATCTCTTCTGCTTCAGTTTAGGTCCCTACCATTTTTGTCCTTTATCATATCCATCTTTGCACGAAATACCCCTTTAATATCTCCAATTTTCTTGAACAGATCTCTGGTTTTTCCTTTTCTGTTGTTTTCCTCTATTTCTTTGCACTGTTCATTCAAGAAGGCCGCCCTGTCTCTCCTTGCTATTCTTTGGAAGTCTGCATTCAATTTTCTGTATCTTTCCCTTTCTCCCTTGCATTTTGCGTCCCTTCTCTCCTCCACTATTTGTAGGGCCTCGTTGGACAACCACTTTGCTTTCTTGCATTTTCTTTTCTTTGGAATATTTTTCATTGCAGCCTCCTGTACAATGTTACAAGCCTCCATCCATAGTTCTTCAGGTGTTCTGTCCACCAAATCTAGTTCCTTGAATCTATTCTTCACTTCCACTGTGTATTCATATGGGATTTGACTTAGGTTATACCTGACTGGCCCAGTGATCTTCCCTACTTTCTTCAGTTTAAGTTTGAATTTTGAAATAAGAAGCTGATGATCTGAGCCACAGTCAGCACCAGGTCTTGTTTTTGCTGACTGTATAGAGCTCCTCCATCTTTGGCTGCAGAGAACGTAGTCAATCTGATTCCGGTATTGTCCATCTGGTGATGTCCATGTGTAGAGTTGTCTTTTGTGTTGTTGGAAAAGAGTGTTTGCAATGACCAGCTTGTTCTCTTGACAAAACTCAATTAGCCTTTGCCCTGCTTCATTTGGAACTCCAAGGCCAAACTTGCCAGTTATTCCTTTTATCACTTGACTCCCTACTTTAGCATTCCAATCCCCTATGATGAGAAGAACATCTTTCTTTGGTGTCAGTTCTAGAAGTTCTTGTAAGTCTTCATAAAATTGGTCAGTCTCAGACTCTTCAGCACCGGTAGTTGGTGCATAAACTTGGATTACTGTGATGTTCAAAGGACTGCCTTGGAATCGTACTGAGATCATTCTATCATTTTTTAGGTTGTATCCCAGCACTGCTTTTCTCACTCTATTGTTGACTATGAAGGCTACTCCATTTCTTCTATGGGATTCTTGCCCACAGTAGTAGATGTGATAGTCATCTGAACTGAATTCACCCATTCCTGTCCATTTAAGTTCACTGATGCCCAGAATGTCAATGTTTATTCTTTCCATCTCACGTTTGACCACATCCAGCTTACCCTGGTTCATAGATCTCACATTCCAGGTTCCTATGCAGTATATTTCTTTGCAACATTGAACTTTCCTTTCTCTTCCAGGCATGTCTGCAGCTGAGCGTCCTTTCGGCTTTGGCCCAGCCATTTCATTAGCTCTGGAGCTACTTGTACTTGCCCTCCGCTCTTCCTCAGTAGCATGTTGGACACCTTCCGACCTGAGGGGCTCATCTTCCAGCGTCATATCTTTTAGCCTTTTGTTTCTGACCATGGGATGTTCTTGGCAGGGATACTGGGGTGGCTTGCCAGTTCCTACCCCAGGAAGTCTTATTACAGGCCTCACTGTCACCAGTGTAATTAGCCTTACAATGATGAAAGCACAGTTCAGCCTGCCTTTTATTTTGTAGCCTGCCCTAACACGTGTCATTATTCTATGTAAAAGTCTACTGACAAAGATCAAACCCCACATTTTGTCCAAACTGCTGTCTATACAGTCAGGTCTTTCTCTCTGCCAAGCCTTGCCCCTGTTATTTCTCATTCACACCCTCTATCTCCTGGCCTTCACAAAGACACCTCATGTGAATATATCAAGCTGGTAAGAGTGATAACAAGTAAGGTCTTTTTCCAAGGTTCTCATTTGACAATTATTTATTTATCTGTTCGATAGTTTGATTGCAGGTTGTTTTACGACCGATGACCACCACCTCTCTCTTCTTGCTAACTTCAGATGTGCCACGGCATCTGAATAATACCAGCCAGTGTGGTGCAGGGTCAAATGAGAACTTGGGAGACATGGGTTCAAAGCTCTGCTTGGCTAAGAAATTCTCAAATTACTTCACAAGGTTACTGTGCATTCAAAGAAGGGATGGAAAAAAGGCACATACCAGTTCACAGAAGGAAAAGCAGGATAGAAATGTGTTAGACAGATGAGTTCTTTGGGTTGCCCCACCATAATTAAGGTTTGTTTGTTTTTTGTGAAAGGAGGCAGCAATTCTTGGCTGTCATGTACAATATCATTTAAATCATGCTCTAAATACACAATAATTCATCAGTGTCTTATCAAAAGTATTAAAATAACCACTCAAGCGGCCCTCAAAAGTTGTTTTCAGCCAGCTTAATTTTCTGTACAATTAGAAAAAAACTAAATGGACATAATTGGTATACATTTTTTCATCTTGCTTGTATTACCAGTACAAAGGAAAGACTAAATATCATTTTAAGGGTGGAGGGAACTGTTTCTAATGGGAAAGGTCCTCTAAATCCAAGCGAGGAAACAGAGTCTTGAGCTTTGGATGCAAGTTTTATAAGGAAAACAAGAGACAAAGGATTTAAAATGTACAATGCACAAATAGTAAGTACACAGATGGGCAATGTTTTACTGTTCACATTTGCTGAGGTGGGGTGGGATGAGGGTGGCTCCATTCATTATCAATTTTGACAACCCTTGAATTTTTTAAACTTAATCGTGCCTGCTTCTTCAAATCCACCCCCAAGGCCACTAGTCGTTCAAATCTGGCTTGGACATTACACAGGAGGAAGCTCCCAGCCTCCCTGAGCTCCTCCGCTCCTTATACAACATACGCAAAAGCAGGAGATAATGGGCCTGTGTTGAATTCACTGCTGTACACGGCTCCTCCTGGGACACAGACCTAGCAGATGTGATTTTTTTTTAAATGGTGCAAGAGAAAAGTAGCTCTGGTTTGTTCTTTAATGGCATTCACATGCAAAGAAAGGGGAAAAGGAACAGCCCCCCCACACACACCCCAACGCTCCCAACAGCGCAAAATCTAAATGAAAAACACATAAAATGTCAAGCCAACAACTCTCCAAGCTGAACACAGCTTTAAACAAAACACTGAGATGCTCTCTGAAGTAAAGAATAAAACTCACTTCTAACTTATGACACAGTGAAAATCAGCAAAACCAAGCATCATGTGGCACCCTTGACCAATGATTCATATTACAAAAGCTTGTGCTGTAATTAGTATGTTTTTCGGTTGTTTTTCCTACACTCTTTTTTTTCTGGCAAAAGACAAATGTCAGGACTTTCTCTCTAGATTCTGTTTTTGTAAACTGCCCTGGAAACTCCATTGAGAGTATCTATTATAAATTAATAAGGAAAACCTAAAGAAGGCAGAATGTGATTTTTTTAACCATGCTTTTATTTTCCATGTTCTATTAAAGACAGAATGATTGAAAGCAGAATATTTAAACTGAGTTCTCTTTCCTTTTGATGAAGGATACAAAAATGCAAAGGCAGATCAAACACATGCATAAAGATGTGTATGCATGTGTGTGTATACACATATAACTTGTAAGATATGTAAAACCACATAATTTGCTGGGCAAATTCAAGTTCAGTTGCATAGGGTACAAAACACAGGAATCATAATACAAGTAAGATAAAAGGATGTTACTGGTGCCCTTGTATTTCAGAGCCCAGGATTTGCTGTATAGTTTAAAATTCCAACAGGGGAATTTAAAGGATGTTTTGTAAAGATATTAGCTGTTTTCAGAATTCTAGAAGTTATTATAGGCAATGTTTCGCAAGCATTCAGTGTTGCCAGAAACACAGTTATTAATACTCCAAAATTTTCCATCACTTAACTTCACTAAATATTTCTCTTAGTCAGCAATCACCTGCTTCCCTCAGGTAAGACTCAGTCATTAAAATTAAGTTTTAAATTACTATTTCTCTCTTTTTAAAAGTCTGAATAAAAACTGATCTTTCTCAAATAGAAGTCAAATTTATGCAAATCTTTTTATAAACATCCACAAACATTTATTTAAGCTTTTGAAAATTTGCCCTTATTTGAAAGCATGAAAATTGGGTGCGGGGGGGATGAGGATGCAAAGGGCAGCTTAGAGGCTAGCTCCTTGCATAAATATTCAGAAGGAAGATTATAGGATCCTTGTTCGCCTGTCTCAGGTTTCTCCAAAGTCCACGTAGAATAGCAAAGAACAAAACTAACGAGAAGGAGAGCAGATGTTAGACAATGCAACAGTCCTCTCTTTTCCTCTCTTACCATGGCCCCCTCCCACCCACCTCCCTCGGCTACGCTAAGTCGCTTTCATCACCCCCTGCCCCCAATATGGTTAGGTCATTCAAGGATTCTCCTATAGACTCCGCATTGTGGCTGAGAGCTATAAGCTGGACCTCTGTCAGGCTTCCAAAAGTCCCCAATAAAAAGCATTATGCAAATTCTACCTCTTTCCTACCCTCTCTCAGGAAGAAAAAAAAACCCAGAAAAGGCCTCCAATAGGCAGCCGTTGGAGTATTCGAAGTCCCAGCCTTCATTTCTGTATGGCTGTGTTTGCCTTAGGGCCATGCTGCTTGTTTTGACAGAGGATCCCCCCAGATAGTTGGGATTAGTCGAGCTTGTTTAGATAAACTCGAAAATCAAGGCCTTCTCAAGGTAGACGGCTAGATGTAGCTACTGAGTTTCCAGCTGCTGCCTTCTTTCATCCCAAAAGAACTGCAGATCCACAGTAGATATCACAGCCACAGGCTATCTCCCATACATAAGTACAAAATTAAAGGCTGCTAAAAGAAGCCTTTGTAAGCCTTAGTGCTAAAATAAGGAATCTGTACTGTACACTTTAGCCATGTTATCCAAGCAAAACACTGGTGAAGTGTCACACAAAAAGATTATTAAAACCTGCCCTCCCTGCTTTGCACAGAAATAGACAATACACATCAGTTTTTCACAGATTTAAACATTTGCTGCTATTGACAAGAAAACATTCATCTGCTTAGCACTTCAAATACGTATGTCCAGTGTAACGAAGAAGGTCTTATTAGATGACAGGATGGTAAACGGGAAGCCATCCTGTCATTGTTTCTCCATCCAGGCCAGCAGTGTCCCCTCTGATCAACAATAACTCTTGAGAGACTGAAGTAGGTATTACTGTCACCAGCTCATAACTTATAGCCTTTATGCTAAAGATCCATAAGGATGAATCCACAGGTCCTCTGCATGCTGATTACCAGCCCATGGTCCTTCCCAGGTGAAATAAGATTTCAATACAACATTACTCTTCTTCCTATTTCCAATTCGTGGCAACTTTTCACAGCAGAAAGTGCTAAGATTTCGGTCTACATTACTTCCTGAATTCTATGCATACGTACAAATGGTGAGTAAATCATCCAGAATTTTTTTTTGGGGGGAGGGGGTAGACATTCCAGAGCACCATGATCAATTTTTTTAAAAATGAGCTCAAATTCCCCTGCTTCTGGCCTATGTGTGAATGTTTACCGCCTTCCCCTAGCCCTTTCATTCACAGTAAAACTACTCTGACAAGACACTCCAAGTGTGCAAGGATGCATGTAGGACATACAAAACACAGCATGGTGTGACTCGTGGGCTTGAGGAATTGCTGAAATGTAAACACTAAGTAATTGCTGGAGCAAACAGAAAAAGGAAACCCAGCATCGGGTCAAAGGAAAGTAAATATCTTAATTCCTCCTTTGCACTCGGGGTAGCTGATTCAATTAGCGAAGGGGACTGAAAAGGGGAACTGCATAACTTGAGGGAAACTAACCAATGCTTGGGGCACACACAGCATACAGAACCGTTCTGCAAACGACAGAAGGGCAAAGTAGAGTGTCATCCTGCCATTAAAATCTAAGAGAAAATATTTACATCTGGATAAATGAACTTGATGTTGGACATCCAGAATTCCTCCTGTCCACGTTGTACAACGCTTCGACCTCGACAAAACAAGAAAGACTTTGTGAGCTGAACAATAAATTACTTGAGATCAGTTGCTCCAGATCAGTACTTGTCAAGTTTGCGTTATGAGTCCCCATAGCCTTACTCCAAGAAAGGTGCTGGCTGCCTTTCAACTGTTGGACAAACAGCTACCTTTTACAAACCAAGAAGGATTGACTGTGTTGGAAGTTACCAATGGCAATGGTGAGATGCCTATTCAATTAAATAGAAACACAGTCTTGGAACACTTGTAATGTAGCTATCTACAGTAAGTGGAATTAAATAACTGGTATATGATTTTTTTTTAAAAAAGTAATGTGAAATAGTATCAGCAGGTGTACCTGGAACATCCTGCTTTTAAAAATAACTCCAGCAAATATAGTGATCAGTAGTGAACATCACATCTCTCCTGTGTAGAAAATACACTGTTCCCCCGGTTCCTTCTCCTCCTACAGAAATCTCTTTTTATAGAACACAGTAGATGCAACCACCATAATAAATCATCAAACCTGTTTCTTGTTTTCCTTACAATGCACTGTTTTATTCCTTTGGACGTTTCAATTGGCATGAATATTTTGCAAAAAGGTGGGGAATGTATTTTAATATATCATGTTTTTACCGTGGTTTTACCCTAAACTATATCAAAGTCATAGTTCCTGACAGAAAGGGTTTAGGGAATAATGTTATGCAAGCACAATTAACAATTAGGATGTTATGTATCTTCACAAAACAGCATTGTAGAAAATTCAGAGGGATGCTTTGTTTAGGAAACTTTGGCTACAGACAAAACATATTGGGCAGAAGGTGCTACAGCAAAAGACAGACCCAAATACAGTATACCACAACTGTTGTTGTTAAATGATTTTCAGACTACAGGGATAAGAAAATGTTATGCACAACCAGGAACATTTTGATTTATGCATAACTATCTTGTTTGGTTCTATTCATTTTGCCCAGTTTCATTAAACCAAAATATCCAAGGCAATGCATGTGCACAATTTTTTGCATTGTCCTGCATGCTGTTCTAGCTTTTGTGCAGAGATTCCAATGGCCATGGTAACAAGTCAGTAAAAAGGATTCCCTCATTAATCTATGACGACTGAGAAGAAGAAAAACATAGTTTTTTTTTTTTTCTAGGACAGTATGTGTGTGTGTGCAGAAGCAAACACACAAAGCAAAGCTGCTCCCTCATATTATGAGATAGAAAGGAAAATGCTTCTGTTAAGATGATGTCTCTTACCATTTGTAGCTTTTAACATGCCCTTGTATTACTAATTTTTAAAAATGTTATCTGTTTGTTTACTTACATAATTTATACTCTGAACCTTTACCATAAATATATGTTCCCAGAGCAGTTAGCAAAGTTACAGGATAAATTTTAAAAGGGATAAAAATAAAATCAAAGCATCAGGCCCATACAATTAACTAAAGCTGAAATGGTCCATTAACACAAATTTAAAACTTCTTTGCTTAAAAATGCCAGCGTTAGTAGTGCTTAAAAGCCTTAAAAAACATTTTCTGCCTGGCACCTTAAAGGAGGCCAAGCATAGCTCCTTTGGGAAGGTATTTCAATGGCAAATAATCAATTGTTATTAGCAGTAAGCTGCAGTACTAAGAGTTCCCATCATGTGGTATAACAGAACATATCTGCTACATTTGCTGCAATGGTCTAACAAAACTATGTTGACAACCTTGAGTGGGTCCAGAGGAGGGCAAGCAGGATGGTTAAAGATCTGGAAGAAATGTCTTATGAGGAGCAGCTTAGGGAGCTAGGAATGTTCAGTCTTACAAAGAGAAGGTGAGAGGGGATATGATAGCCATTTTTAATTATTCGAAAGGATGCCATGTTGAAGAGGGGGCTAGCTTGTTTTCCATGGCTTCAGAGACTAGGACTCAGAGCAATAGTTTCAAACTACAGGAAAAGAGATTCCATTTGAACATTAGGAAGAACTTCCTAACAGTTAGAGCTCTTCAGTAGTGGAAGATGCTGCCACAAAAGAGGGTGGTGGAGTCTCCTTCTTGGGAGGTTTTTCAGCAGAAGCTGGATGGCCATCTGTCGGGGAATACTTTGATGGGGGTTCCTGCATGGAAGGGGGTTGGACTGGATGGCCCTTGAGGTCTATGATTCTATTATTCTATGAACTATCCCTATGGATTATTTTTAAAGTGGTGTTCAGTTTGTCAAGAATGCCTTTTAATAGATTTTGAAACTATTTAAAACCATTAATCTAAGTGATGGAGCTATTTAAGGCTACAGCTTCCCCATGTCTACTGATGAGACAATCTAATGTAAAACAAAGGCAAAATACCTTCCTTGCCATATTTCTGTCACCCTCAGTCAATACACTCATTCCAAGCTGAAGCAAACCATGGTAAATATCATTTGCATCTCATATTTGGGCCTCCTGTTCCAAGAACATTTCCAAAATGCTATACATTCTCACAGCCCTAACAAACTATGAATCTGACCTACCCATCCATGTGTCCTGTTTGCACAAGAGAAACTGGAAATAAGACCTGCTTGTCCAAATCCATCCAAGCTTCTGCTGAAAACAGTCCTCATAATTCCCTCCACCTATCAGGCCAATTATCACATAATACTAGCTTGTTTTGGAAGTTGAGTCATGGCAACTGGACTTCTTTTTTTTTGACAGATATCCCAATATTGTACAACCAAAGCAGGGCAAGGATAGGAGAATATGTTTTGCACACATAAAAATGGATGTAAACTCAAGCAGCAACCACATTCAGCTATTCTTTGGAGACAGGATGGGAACTGGCAAGGAATTATAATTATCCTTATTATCCATAAAAATAATTATGTCCAACTGTTATATATTGTCATCAGGTTAGTTATTGGGTTGTGTTTGAACATATTAAGATGTCCATATAACAACAAAATATCAATTCTGAACACTGCAGCTTTTAAAAATGAGACATTATAATTTAACAAATGGATTGTTTGTTAAAAAGGAAACACTCTGATGTTTTCTTTCACAGTGCATGGGTCTGGAATCAATATAGTGTTTCCTAGTTAAGGGATAAAGAAAAACAACTTATTTAAAATTGAACAAGTACCTGTACAACACAAGTGTTAGAAGATGAAGCATTACACTCAGTTCTATCAGTTGCTCTCTTTTGCTATGAGGTTTTGAGACAAAAGGCAAACTTGGCTGTTGACTTCAGATACACACTAAAGAGAAGAGCTACGTATGGTGGCTCTTCAGGCTTGCTACACTATGGAACAAGTTGGCATATCTATGTAACAGCCTAGACGGCAGCAAACCTTCCAAATTTATGAACAGACCATTGTAAAAATCAGCAAGTACACCTCTACTAAATGAAGCTTATTATAAACCAGGATGTTGTAGAAGGAAATCAGGAAAGTCACAAAATTTTCCTTAAAGCTATTGAAACAAAAACAAGAACAAAACAAAAACCTGGGACATTGCCAGAAGTGACCTTTTTTGGCAGCCTTATGGTGATGGAATTATACAGCCCTTATTCACAGCCTATTTAAAATTCCTTAATTATGCCAATTACAACTTTTAATCGGATTTTATTTCTGAATAATTTAATTAGCCTTTTGAGATGCAAAGCACCTTTTCCTATGCACATCTGAAATACAACTGCCATGCTCTATATATATATATATATATATATATATATATATATATATATATATATATATATATATATATATATATATATGCATTCTAGCAGGTATACATAATAATCTCAAGGTTGCAAAAACACACAGACACATGTTTAGCAGGTACCACATAATAATCTCAAGGTTGCAAAAACACACAGACACATGTTTCTCTTCTACATGTATAAATGCAAATTCAACATATGCCATTGCTATCAACAGGAACTGGGGTTTGCCTGCTATATGCTGATGTGGTGGGGGAAGACACACACAATTCAGAGCAGTAGGGAGGGAGCAAGCATAGGGACATTATTTCCTCCCCAAACAGAATAGTCCGGTGATGGATTTGTTTGGAAGCCAAAGGATTTGAAAAACATGGGCACATTTGGCTTATTTAAACAGAATAAAACAAAATTTGACGAGGAAAGAATCAGGAGAATCACGTATTAAGGCAGTAAGCCCAGCTAGCCTCAAAAGAGAAACGTGCCTTGAAATGGAACCCCATATACATAGCGGACAAGGTAATAAAAATGAGCATGATGCAGAGAAGTTAAGAAGATCCTGGTCCTTGGTGATGTATATAGAGGAATCTTGGCTTCTGCCCAGCAGCCATAAATGGTTTGACAGAGGTGGGGCTGGAGAGGATAGGTGGCAGATCAATTTCTTGATCAAGAAACAAAGGAAATAACTTTTATGCATGGTGTCATCAATGCATAATGTAATCAAGATGGATATTTTGGATATTTAGCCGGTATTATACCGACATACCCTTTTTTCCAAATGGGGGGGGGGGACTTTGCTTTCCTCTTTTTCCCTGATCATAACAGTGAGACCTCAAGGGCAGGAATCTAACAGTTATGCATGATTACCATCACCTGCCTTGAGCCACTCAAACCGGACAAGGGTGGAGGATAACATGAAAAATTAGCTGCATGGAAGAAGCTGTGCGGAGATTTAATTAGCTCTCCTGCTGCTCTGCATCACTCTCCAGAGCATCTATTTGGGGTTCTGAACTGTTTAATGAAGCACACTAGTTTTGTCCTTTGGGTTAATTCCAGTAAAATACCAAGTGTATATGGCAGTCATGGCCAATAGTTGGGTAGACTTGAACTTTCAAAGTCAACCATCTGTATACACACAAGGGAATGGGGGATGGGGAAGAGGAAAGTTTGCATCTCTTCTTCACTATACCATACCTTTGCAACCAACCAGAATCAACCCAAATGCAAATGGGATCCTCAGTTTCTTGTTCAACCATAGTGCCCCTCCATTCATCTCTCTTCAAGATGTGCTTTGGAAAGGAATCATCATTCGCTATCTTAGCTGCTGACTAGAAATTCAGTTCTTTGAAGCACGGTGTTCTTTGTTGCCTGCCTTGGCAGGCTCTGTTACTCTTTACACAACAGAAGGCTAAGCCATCTTCAGAGCTGACAAAGTTCCCAAATTCTTTAAGTTATTATCTGCAGCGGAGCAGAGGGCAACCTGTTGACTTGGTCCATCTCTCATTGATACCGAGATGCTTCCAATCTGAAGATGACTCAATTGTCAATCCCGACTTGCTCATTATAAAGTACTATATACCATGCATAAAAGAGAGGTGGAGAGAGATAATGCACAATGAAAATTTGCCCTATTTGTAGACACAGGTTTCCAACTTCAACAAGATCTGGCCCAAAACTTGGGAGAAGGTTGTAACAACCCCTTGCACTTATTTCCAAGGGGCCCAACCTGCCAGAACATTCTCGTGAACAATTTCTGCACAAATGAAATGTGTGATACATTCTGATGAGGCTTGTCAAGTAGAGCATTCCAGCAAATACTACTTCATGGGTCAGATCCATAGTCCTACCTTGTCAAGTGCAACCAAAGGTCATATAACTCTCCTTCATACATGGTAATGTTGTGCTGATCCTAAGCGTCTCTGTTTAAAGACAGTTTTTTAATACACATGGCTTTTCAAATGCAAGATTTAAATACGTATTTCTCCAAATTACAGGGACTCCTTCCTTTTTTTTTCTTTTGGCTGTTTTAATTCTCTGCCTTCCCATGCCATATTTCTTACATGGCTTATAGAGTTTGTACAAGAAAGGGTCTCGTTTCTTTTATCAAGTTGGCCATAAAGTGTTTACTGTTGCTATATAAATGTAAAAAGTTGGTGGGATTCATTACAGACTATTTCTGAGCATGCAAAAAGAGGAGGCAAATACCTATAGATAGCAGAGAAGCCACCACTCTGAAGGAGCGCTGAACTCCCATACAACACTCAAATTATATTGTCATCATATAGCAGTTAAGCAAACAGAAGAGACAAAGCAATGCTTTGCATAGCAAAAAGGATGCCCAATAAAAAGGAAAAGGAAAAAGATGTAATAATGTGTGTTATTCTAGAGACTTATTATAATACAGCACAGGGCCCATACAGATTCTGTTCTGCACCACATTAATTCCATACATGATGCTGAAATCATGTTCTTGCTTTGCTTTAACTTATCATCTCTCTCTCTCTCTCTCTCTCTCTCTCTCTCCTCTCTCTCTCTCTCTCTCTCACACACACACACACACACACACACACACACACACACACACACACACACTTTATTTCCAGTCATCTTATAACCTTTCCCACAACTGCTTGATTATGATGGGATGAAGCACAAAGGAATATACAGTGGAACCTTGTATAGTGAAATTATGTTAAGCAAATTTCCCTTTATACAAATTTCCCATAGGAATGTATTGCAAACAGAGTAATCCCTAATCACAACAATTTTTATGTTGTACGGATTCGCCCCATAGACAATTCTGTTAAGCAAATTTCCCCTATCTCTGGCATTTTTTATGTGGTACAGATTTTATGTTATATAAACCATTTGTTATACAAGGTTCCACTGGTATTTTACTTCACATGTCTCATATTCACATTGAACAAAATATAAGTACTTTTCAGTTACATTGATTTCAATGGAGAGAAGCTTAGGTACATTCTTAATTCTCTCAGTGAATCAATAGGACATTCAGTGTGATTAAATCTGACTGGACGATGCCCACAGAATTGTTAAAAGAAGAGAGAGCAACCACTCATGAAGGGTAAGGCTCTGTTGATTATCATCTTCATAAATAGATATGGTACATGTGGAGTCATTACAGCCTCAAATTAAAACCATGGGGGGGACTGAGAATTAATCTGATATTTTCAAAATACTTTCTTTGTAAACCACTCATATTTATATTGTGCTTTTTATTCCCTCCCTCCCCTTTTCCTTCCTTCCTTGGTAGCTTCGCTCACTTGTGGGAATTACTTTTAGAATAATCCTAATGACTAGTGGAGCTGAAAGTAATTTTCAACCTTTCACCTCCTCGAGAAACTGAAAGTGGCAATATAAAAAGGACTTGCACAGTTAACAAAATTGTTGATAAATTTCAGCAGTTTAAATTCTCTGTTAAACAATTACTCTGGGGAGGGGCCCTAACCTTTATAATAATACTGCATGATAAGCATGGATATGCACATATATCTATACACTTGCATTTGTATATATTTAGTACACCTTAAAAAATACCCAAGACAAATACAAGCATAAAAAGGGAGTAGAACTAGTGCCAAGAAATATGCTCTTAATTTTCAAATGCCCCACCTTAAAAAGCCAATGTGACAGCAACTTCTTCGAAAAAGATCATTCTTATTGCTAAACCTACAGAAAATTCATGAACACTATTGCTTTTCTATGTCCTCTCTACTATTTTGCATACAATCTTTTCAATTACAGCTACAAGGACCACAGTTGTATTTATCAGATTTAACCCACTTTTGAATCCCGTTGGTTGCAGCTTGACCACTCCAAATCGAACTTTTGGGTTGGGGGGGCACAGAATGGGGGGGTTACAGAGGGGCATCCACCTTGGTGAGTAATTACCATCACAATTCCAGGCATGTGGCTAGTCAGCTCATTACTTCCTCCCTTTGTACCGAACCCCTTATTTACATTTCAGATTACATTTTTCATGAAACAGCAAGATCTATCAGAGCTGAGATGACTGAAATAATGAGGGAGAAATATTTTAATAAAAATGTATTAAGGTCCTGCATTTCCGCCCGTGTTCGAAAAGAAAGGAGTTCTTTCTGTACTGACAGATCATTTATTCTGCTTCTAAATGAGAAGCAAAAAAGAGAAAAGAGGGAGAAGAAGAAAAGATGAAACTGATGAACTTTTACTGCCCATTTGTCTTTAGCAGACAATTAAGACAGGAGATCAAAACGGATTATCGTGCCACGCAGACAACTGGCCCAACAGTGATACATCTCCGGGACCACATATTTGTAACCCTCCTTTTATCCCTCCCCCCTTTCTTCTTACTCCTTTTTCCTCTCTAAAGGCAATGCTAGCTTTGTGGCTCAAGAGGAGCCAAAAGGCTACCCATCATTATTCAGCCACAGATGTCAGCCTAACCTCCCTTTTTTCTCGGGTTTCTAAAGCTGGGAGCCACAATAATTTGTGACAGATTCTTTTACTGTAAGGTACAAAGAACACAGAGAATAAAACATCCAGCAGCAGTGAGGGCTCTGATCAGATGCACTGCCTACATGGGAAACACACTGTACGTAAAAACAAGCGCCAAGAATTTAGACTGGGGAAGGGTGGGCAGCAGCGAGAGAGAGAACTCGAGGGCTTTCGTACTAATGAGTGAATTCCCTCGTATTGACTTTACTCGCGATATTCCTCATGGATTTGGTTGTGTTGTCAGCAAGAAACGTTCACCAGGATGTGAACATACAAGCAAGCTGTACATCCTACCTATTAACACTATGAAAGGGGGGGGGAAAATCCCTCTGTTTTTATTTCATTTGTTTCCTCTCCCACACCATTCTTTAATCTTTTTAAAATCATCTTCCCCAAAAGTTAAGAAATCAGCCTCATTCTCCCCCTTCCCCCCCCCCACAACCGTGCTCTGGTTCCAGCATATATCAAGGAAAACTCCACACAAGGTCCTTCACAATTTGACACCTTATCATCTGAGAGTTTGGTAACAGGTTTGTTAATATGAAACAGGATTTTTGAATCCACAACACTGGCAAGCCAAATTTTAAAATTCACTATTTGATCTGAAATGGATGCAATCCGTTTTATTTACTCCCTTTTAAAAAAGCATAAATGCTCATTAGGTATTAACCGATCCTGAGCGTTGCTGGTATAAGCACCTGGCTACATCTTCAGGGCTTAAATGTACAATTTATATCCCAATAACTGCATTAAAAACACCAAAGGGAAAGTTACTATGCATCTGAAATCTGTATGTGTTCTAACTTTGAGAACTTGGCTTCCTTAACTACTCCATGAATTGACTGTAGATGTGTTATGTTTTCCGTAAAACACAACACATCTACACACTGTGGTTATATGGATCAGGATAGTTCTGCAGAAGCACATTAGACCTGAATTTCTAGCTTTTGTGGGCTTGGTTTGTTTTGAGGTAGCTTATAGCAGGCTAAAATCTCCCCCCCCACCCCCGTCTTTCTGTGGTTTTACAAAAGGAAAAATATTTTATGTATGAGACAGTCCTATAATCCATAGATCACAAGTGCAAGAGACAGCAACAGCTCGGAGGGACTCTTAATCCGACTACATTTCACATGATAGACTAGGGGCTTTTTCAGCACATACTATATGGCCCAATGCAGCCAAGTGTACTTAGGGAGCTATTTATTAACAGATTATTGGCAGGAGATGGCAACAAGGACTCCTGCATTTACAAAAGGATGCTTTGTTACACAACCTTTAAGTACTGGAGGGTGGCGGGGGGGGGGGAATGGGCCACTATAAAACTCTTGCAAAAAATCAGTCAAGCAACATGCTTGCTTAAAAAGGAAAATTAATATTAATACTACAGAAGCTCTCCAGGAGTGTGGGCATCAGGGCAACCATTGTCCTAGCCGGGTGTACACACTGCTACAAGACAAGGTCTATGCACCCTGAGGGGTCCACATTGAGACGCGCTCAGCAGGCAGCAGGAGACACTACTGTGCCTTCTACAGAACAGAAACATTTTTTAAAGGGGGGCAGGGGTGGGGGGTGGGGAGAGGTAGACGGATCAGAATCAAAACCTTCTGTGAGAAAAATGTAATTAAAACCTGGCACAAATGATTATTGGCATTTTTTCCTCTCTTTAACATGACTACACAAAGGTCCTCCAGCTGAGAGGAGATTTTCATAGATGTAACAATTAAAAAGAATTTGCTCCGGAGTTCAAGTTTCAGCCCAGGCTTGCAGCGGCTGACGGAAACCCATTCCCAAGCACTAGCTTCCCCAGCACAACCACAAGAGTGTACTAACCAGACATCGAGGTTGCAAGATATTCCCCCCCGTCTTTCCTTCCTTCCCCCACTGCTCTCTAATGAGATGCATTCAAAGAGGAAGCAGCCCTCAAGATCAGCAGTAGCTTTCGGTTATCACAACCATCCCCGCAAACTAACACATAGCAGGATGTGTTCTCTTTCCCCTTTGGCACTAATTACAAAATTCCCAAAGCATTCTTCATGCACAGTCGCTCCCTCCTGGACTCCCCCCACCCCCATCACCAATCCATTGCTCTATAAGTTTTTGATGTGACCCTGGCTGGAAACAAGAAAAAATATACTGCTTTTATGTGAAGTAAAAGTGATAAAACCTAAACAGTGAGAAATGGATTCTGTGTTTCACACACCACAGTCCCAACAACTCCAAGGCGGCAGAAGGGATGGTTCTAACAAGTGGAATTTAAGAATTTGCTTCTGTAAAATCGATTCTTAAGTGATAAAACACTTACTTGGGAGACAAATCACAGTTCTAACCAAGATTTCTTCTATGCAAGTTGAGAAATTAAATGTCGGCAAATGTCTTGCATTTCTAATTGCAGTTCTATTTTCTTCTAAATATATACATATCTTTTCTCTGTAAGCTTTTTTAACAATGAAAAAAGAACAGCAATAATATGTTGAACAACCCTGAAATGAATTTTGTCTTGTAAAAAATTAATTACACATTCCAAACCTGGTCACTGTAGTCCTCTGGGAATTGCCTCCGCACCTCAGGATCTGTAAATAATTGACAGATAATATTAATTGGCTTTGGATTAGTGAGCAAGCAGAGAATCACACATTAATATTTGATCAGAAGATGATAGCAGCCCTGGCAGGGGATCCAAGAAGGGCAGCTGAGGCTGAGGCGCTGATAAGAGGAAGTAAGGACTCCTCAAGGCTCTCCTTTTACCCTCTTTCCAGAAAGACAAAAAAGAAATTAAAGAGACCTGATGCTACTGTTAACTTTAGGCTGTTATCTAATGCAAAAACCTAACCAGGTGCAAATTGCCAGCTACGTGTTTTGCAAAGAAACAGCTCTCTAATCGTGCTTGGACTCCTTATTTTTAATCAGGCAACTCATTTAGTTAGCTATTGGAATGGACTTCATTGAAGGAAAAACAACCCACTAACAATACTATTCAGAGGGACCTGTTCCTAGCTCTTTCAAATCTGATTCAATTATATAGGTGGAAGAGAAAGTGGACTACTCTAAAGCACTGATAAAAGAGAGAGAGAGAAAGGGAGGTTGCACCATGAGAGAAGACCTAATTAAACTGAGTCCAAGCCATGTTAACACTAGAAAACCCTAATATGATGTCTTCTTTGTATAACCCCCCCCCCCCGGAAAACGAAGTTCTTGCATTTTCATTTCTCAGTATAAACAACCTAGTAGTTCAACATAAGACATAGCAGTTCTGAACAAGTCTAATTGTATCAAATAGACAGAAGCAGCAAAAACCAAAACCCAGACAGAAATAATTTATATGACAAACCATCTCAAAACAACTCTGTTACGACCATCTGCTTTTCCTAACAGCATTTCCAAGACTGCCAGGTTCCATGTTATCAGTGTAATTTTTAATTAAAACAATAATAGATTAAAATCTAGCTGTCTTAGATTTTGTAGAGACGTTGTCATTTATTCAAGCAGCCTGATGTCAGACCAACATTTGGGTACAATTCTGAGCATGTTCAGTTCTATGGGCATGCTGTGCAGAATACATTGTTAACCACATGCTTTCCATTTTTACAAAAAAAATGTTTCCTCAAGTTTTGATCATTATGGAAGGAGCAGGGATTTGTAAACAATCTTTACTGCTCAATTACTGCTCTCCTCTCCCAGAGTTAAAGCTTGTGGGGCAAAGAATCATTTTATGATGTATACATCATATATTTTATTTTATTATTTTTTTTAAAAAAACAGTCTCACCCTAGATCCCTCACAGGCAAAGTTTGTTTTGCTAATAAATTGGTTAATTGGCAGATTCAATTGTTAGCAGATGCAGAGTTTCCACTAAAATGTACTTGCTTTCAACAAAGTATGTAAAATATATAGTAAGAGCATTATTTTTTTAAAAAAATACAACTAAAGGAACTTCCTATTAAATTTTCCATCTGGCTATAAGTCTGATCATAGTCTTTCAATTGTGGGTTTGGAAGGGTGAGGGGCTTTTTAAAAAATGATGAGACACTGAGACCCACATAGAAGGTAAAGTGAGTTATCCAGAAGATGACAGACTATTAAGATTTCTTGTACATCTATGCTCGTGAGATATTTTAGCCTCCAGCAACATTTTTACCCAGTGTTCCATTCTGTTTCTATAATTATCAAGGAAAGTTCTGAAAACTCTTCACTATTATGTCTCCTCTAAAGTTAGTCCCTACGCATGTCTTCTCAAATGTTCGATGAGACTTAACCCCATGGGATTAAAGAGTATACAAGTGTCACCTATGGTTGTGTATAACAGTAGCGCCCTTCATAACAGCGCTTGCAGAGCCACATTCATACCGAATGGTAAGCCATTAACCTCTGCTTAGCACTATCCCACTAGCCTGACCTGCTAAACAAACTAGAAATTGTTTGCTTAGCCTGTCATCTGACCCACAAGTCTGGGTTTCAAAGAAGCACAGAAAAGTTCCTTATTGTCAGATTGTTGGTCCATCTCGCTCAGTGCTGTGCCTGAGGCTCAGGAAAAGAATGCTGCCAAGATCCCAAAGAATTTTCCCATCCAAGGACTTACTATATGTTTTATTTCCAGAAGCTGGCCTAGGTGTGTTCGGAGTTCTACAAAATTTAAGTAAGCATGAAAACAAGCCATGATTTGTAAGGCAAGAGCAAGAGTTCCATTATATTGTATCTTATAAAAGGAGCAAAATCTTGGATCTAGATTCAGAAAACACACTTAGTTAACCATGCCTGCTTCATTTAGCCACCTGCTGTACTAGGATGGTCCAGACACAAATGAAAAAGATCTGCCTACCAGGAGGCAGTACATTTCTGGAAGGTCAGGATTTCCCAGGATCCTAAATTATCATTCTGTGTCAAGGGTATAAATCCAGCATAATGCTAGCAGAGGAAACCCTCTACAACCCCACTGGCAGAGACCTGTCATACGACAAAAACTGTACTGGATACAACTGCTGTGCTAACTGAAAATGTGCAACTGCTAGTGCGAAAAGTTTTCAAATTGAAGCAGTCCTCATTAGTCCGTGGGAGACTTCCAGAAAAGGAAGCAGGAAACATTTTAAACTCATGAAAGTATGGCATGCCTGCATCTAGAGAAGGCAATGAAATGAGACATTACTAACAGTGCATTCACATCCCTTTATGAATATTGATTTCTCCTTGCCCTTTAGGCGATGTCAGAAATGCGTTGTATCAGTGCATGTCACAGGCATGGGGAATAGCACCTTAAACTGGAAACTAGAGAACCATTTGACAAGAAAGAATTCCGGCTGCTTCAAATGGTTAACAGCAAAATCTGTGTCACCCATCAAAACTTTACAGACCTTCCTACACTTCAAACAAGACATTTTGTCTTTGCAAATATTTGGATATATCTAGCCCAAACTTTTATTCAGGAAGTAAACAGCTTGGTAATGGGGCAGCTTAAAATTTTATGTATGTAAGTAAGTAAGTAAGTAAGTAAGTAAGTAAGTAAATAAATAAATAAATAAATAAAATAAACTTTGTACTGAAACTGGCAGCAGCTATCTATGCTCAGTGACCACTTTGCTTCTAGGAGGCTTCTAAGACAAAACCATAACAATATAAAATACAATACAACAACAGACCTTTCAATAAGAATAAATTCACATATTAAATTATTAAACAGATATGCCAAGGAATTAATTCAGACCATTCTGAATGCAAAGGAGATGCTCTGCTCTCCAGCTATGACCACCTCTAGACCCTGCCTCTCCTTAAGTACCTTTAGCAACCTGTGTGCCCAAAAGCTAACACATTATTTAATTAAAATGCCATGTTTACCACCACCGGGCAACTGTAGCATGAAACAGAAATTACAACCACATTTTCAACTCAAGAAATTACTTTCTGCAAACACCTCTCCTGCATAGATCATACCTGCTTCAAAACTTCCTCCCCTATGAAAACCAAAGGGGGTCATGTCAGCCTTACAAATGCCAAAATCCTTTTTTTTAACCAATATATACTACCTGGCGAGCTCTGGTCCATTGGGTCACGAAGAGTCGGACACGACTGAACGACTGAACAACATATACTACCTTTAATAAGCCAAGGGGACATCATAAAAGTTCTCCTGAACTCTTCACTGGGCAAAGAGTAAACAAAACAGAGGAAGGAAGTGGGGAAATTATCAATGGTCAGTTCTCCACACAGAAGGTCAATCCATGGAGTCTTCATAAGAACATAAGAACATAAGAAGAGCCATGCTGGATCAGGCCAAAGGCCCATCTAGTCCAGCTTCTAGTGCCCGCCCCAGATGCGTTTGGGAGCACATGAGACTAGATCTCTGTCTCCTGATACCACTCCCCTGCATCTGGCCCTTGAGGTACCCTGTTTTTTTAAGCCTGGAGATGACACATCTCCATCATGGTTTGTCACCTGGGATGGACTTTTCCTCCAGGAATCTGTCCAATCCCCTTTTGAAGGCATCGAGGCCAGATGCCACCACCACACCCTGTGGCAGGGAGTTCCACAGACTAACAACGCGCTGGATGAAAAAAATATGTTCTTTTGTCTGTTCTTATTCTTCCAGCCCTCAATTTGAGTGTATGTCCCCTAGTTCTGGTATTTTGTGAGAGGGAGAAGAGCTTCCCTCTATCCACTTTACTCATGCCCTGCATTATTTTGTCTTGAGATTGAACAGTCTTGAGATTGAACGTCAGAGAAGGCGATAGGCACATGTCTTGCCATGGTGTAAACAGAAACTAAGGGTAGGCTTTCGGAACTTTCAAGTAGGAACACTAATTACCTTCCCTCCAAAATGAGACTGTACACATGTCTGCCTTCCTGGAACAGTCACCCCAATGTGGAGGAGAGTGGGAAAAGGTTTGTTCGCCTCAAGGATAAAGTAGGCCTGCAAAATGCCAAACCCGACTAAATGTGTGCTGTTGTGCCACCTTCCACACTCCACAATACAGAACACAAACAAGGACATTCTGGGCAGACGGCATTTCTGTATTCCACAGTCTAAGTCAGTGGTTACCAACCCACGGGTTCCCAGATGTTCCTGGACTGCAACTCCCAGAGGCCTCCACCACTTGCTGTGCTGGAAGGGGTTTCTGGGAGTTGACATCCAGGAACATCTAGGGACCCACAGGTTGAGAACCACTGGTCTAAGTGTTACTGCATACCAAACCAATTCACCCAGGACGTAACTCCAGAAATTTGAAAGCACCAAGTAACAGAAAAATATCGAGGAGGCCTGTAGGAAAGCTCATGCCTTGTTCAGAAGACCAGGTGACTCTCCAGGCCAAACCACTTTATCTCAGTAATGGTACTATATAACTGTCACGCTTCCAAATGCCCTAATTTCTATCAGCAGCAGCGGCATGGCATATGGACACATCCTGGCACCCTGCCGTTTGCAAAATGCCTTTAAATTTTCCATCTGGCACACAATCCACTTACATGGCTGTACATTTTTACCACTGCTCTATGGGATGAATGGTATCCTCTCCACACTTTCTACAATTAAATCGTCTGGGGAAGGTGGGGGAGAGCTGTCATCTGAAAAAATGAAAATGAACTTTATTTGTAGGTGGAGATGCTGCCCTATCAGCAGACTAGACATTGTATATGTGTGTGTGTTGTGTCATTACAGTCATGACCGACTCTTCGTGACTCCATGTCCATGGAGTTTCCTTGGCAGGAATACTGAAGTGGTTTGCCAGTTCCTACTCCAGGTGCCTATAGCACCTAGTATTCCCTGGTGGTCGCCCATCCAAGTACTAACCAGGGCCGAGATCAGGCGAGATCGGATGGACTTAGGGCATCTAGGCAGCTAGACTGGACATTACACACTATACACTTTACTGATTGCAAAAGAAATACACACACATACCAAAATGACACTTGACCTACTCACTTCTAACTGCACACTATATACATAAGAACAGCCCTACCCCTTGAGACCAGAAGTCTGGATCTAATCCAGGGACAAACTGAAGTTCTGGGGTAATGCATAGCTCTCCAAGGCTGATTTTGCAGTTCTGGCCCTATAAGATTCCCCTCAAAGCCCCCCCCCCAAAGAGTTTTAACCACTATCACCACACAAAAAATAAAGAAGTTTTCACTCGAGGAAGCTCTCAATGGTTCAATTTATAAACAGTTCATATAAGTTATTTTGTATGGTTGAAGAGAAAAATAAAATAAAATTTAAAAATCCATTTTGCTAAACCGGAAGTGGACTTCCCCTAGCTTTCAATTTAATTTTTTTTTTTTGGGGGAGTTGGCTGTGTGCTTGATTTCATTTTATGTGCACATTTACCCAATCGTGTGGGTTATTCAGGCACCAATTAATCTAGGGTGCAGGAAATTAGCCCCACAGACTGGGGGTTGCTCATCCTTGATCTAAGGTCACTGCCCAATGGGGCCATCCAAGTTTAGGGAGGAATACTCTAATGCTGGACTAGAGGTAACAGTTCTCTGCTGTCCTGCAAGAACTATTAAAATTGATGTCTTCAGTTTTCAGAAGCTCCCTTTAGCTGCCACAGAGGATGACAAACCTTAAATATCTTAAGGCAGCAAATCTTATAGGTAAACTGCACATATTTTTGTTACAAGTCCTATCATTTCTGCATCATGAATCTATCACCCCTACATGGCTGGCCTAAGGTGTGTAGTAGTTGTTAGACTATAAACTAGGACTTAAGAGCCAGGTTCAAGTAAGAATTGAGCTCACTGGGCGAGCTTGAGCTAATCTCTCCCTCTTTCCTTGCTTTGAAACTGGCCTACATCACAGGGTTGTTGTGAAGAAATACTAGAGAAAATGATAGCTGCAAATGCCTTCTTGAGCTTTGGGAAGGGGTAGAATCAGGTTTCAAATATTAACAAAGAAATAAATGTGAGACAAAGCATTGGTGACATCTAGATACCAATCAACCAATATAGGACTGATAAGGATTAGGATATGTATTTCGTCTTAGCTTTAAAATAAATGTGGTTTACAAAGTATACAAGAAACAAAATAATGGGAAGGGGTAGGTTCCCAGTATAGATGATGGACAGCCGAAACTGAATAGGAATTAGTAATAGCCATTAAAAATTTAGGACTGGAAACTTCCCACTTCCATCACTTCAACCCGAAAATAAGGGGGGAGCATTCTGATGAAGAAAACCCCCTTTTGAATCTTAAACTCTGAGAAAAATTACAGATTTTGTTTAAAAGATGTATAAATAAAACAAAATACATATTGTGTAACTTCAGAATTGCATGCTCAAGGCTGATCCAAAAATTCTCCGGAGTTTCAGAAATAACTCATGCCCCTTCAAGAATTTTCACTATTTTAACCTAGGAGGAGAAAAGAAGGGTAAACCCTCCCTTAATGGTGCAACAAAAGAGTTAGGTACTGATTCTCACCCTGTCGCCTCATGCCAAGACATGAAATTCATATTCATGTGAGATTATGCTGAGATTAATAATTCAGCATTCAAATTTGTTCTCATTCCGCTCTCTCAAACCCAATCCCTAAGGAACATTCTGTATATAGGACCCCAAAACCTTCCTCTATTCATCTGAAGAATTGGGGCTCCCCTCACAGCCCCCACTTATATGGAGATAAAACTATTTGCTGAAAAATGGTGCCTCATAGCTCTGTTGTTTTGTGACTCTAGACCAAAAGAGTGACCCAGTGGAAAGAAAGAGCCATGGATGCCTTAAAAGAGAGGAAAAGTTGTTGAGGTACCAAGAGAAGTTCCTAGAAGCTAGGAGGTTGCCTTAGCCTCCTCAAAAATGATGGGAATTGCCATTTCCCGCCTTTTTTCTTCCCCTCAAGAGGGGTGAGCAAGATGGCCGCCATTCCTGCCTCCTCAGGCTACTTAACTGCTTGGTCAACAAAAAACTCAGGGGTGTCAAACTGGACTCTAGGCCTTCTCACACACCCCAGTTTGGGGATTTTGAGGAGCAGCAGGCAACTGGGGAGACAGCAGGATCCTCCCATCCTTTACAAGGAAATGTGTTTTTTAAAAGCATCCACTATTCCTGAGGTGGGAGAGACCACCTCAGCCATCATAGCTGAAGGGCTTTTGCCCCTCAGCCTCCCTTCTCTGAGGTCTCTCCCCTCAGCAAGATACTCCTTTCCCCCCCTCTAAATTTCCATTTACTCTGCTTTCTAGACTACGACTCCCAGAATTCCCCAGTCAGCATGGCCTTCTGGATACTGGAGTTCAAAACAAAGAAGAAAAAATAGAGGCTATTTTCCTTCCTATTTTCTGGTGTTGCATTCCTTCAAAACTCCCTAGGCGACAAAGCTCCATTCTAGAACAAGGCTGCCCCCTCAACCTTTGTCATACAGTTGTCTGAACACATTTCGTGAGGTTAAAAATGAACATTTGGGGGAATGGAAAAACAGAGAAACAGAACAAAACAAAAATAAATAAAATGCAAAACAATCCCCTGAAATAGTGTGGAACAAAACTAACATTGGCTCTTTAATCAGAAATAAAAAGCCCACAGATGCAAATTGATGCCATGTTTCTCAAAATGTCTTAGCAAAATATGCTTTTTAGGTTTATTTTAAGGCATCATTTGCCCCCTTTCTTTATTACACTACTTTTAGCTCCACCCCCTTCCTTTCTTATATTTGGGGTGTTGCTCTATATAACTGCACACACACACAAGGGCAAGCCCTTCCACTCACGAGTAAACAAATATCCAAAATCACTGTTATTACTAAGTGTTTAAATTTTGGACAATAGGGGAGGGAAATATGAACATAATGCCGTACTGTACTTTGGGACTTGAAAGTTTAGGGATGAGGGAACAGCTGAAATAAGAGAGTGAGAAATGTGGCCCCTCTGAGGCTGACAAAGTTTCCTCCAAAGTTTCATTTTTAAAAAATCCTCCACTAAAACTTCCATCCTCATAAACAGTTTTTAATAAGGAAAAATAGAAATAAAATAGGACCATAGTATACATGCAATCAGTATGTGCACTTTGAGTTATCTGCACTTTACCATAGCCCTATAGAGAACATATATGAGACAGGACTTATGGTCTTTGTCTCATCCCTTGTCACCTTCCCACTTCCTTGTATATGGTACAGTGGTACCCCGACTTAAGAGCAGCTCGACTTAAGAGCAATTTGCAGCAGAAAACTGTTGCTGTTTTAACTGCCACCTTACAAATTTTAGATATGGCCTGCTCGACTTACAAATATTTTTTTCATTTTTTTTCATTTTTTAACTTATTTTTTCATTTTTTTAGATAGGTACCCCGACTTAAGAGTAGTTCGACTTAAGAGCATGCATTTGGAATGGATTAAATTTGTAAGTTGAGGTACCACTGTATATAGTGTTTGCTACTACCTGCAGTAGAAGCCTACATAGAGTGTCATTTCATGTCTAGTGAGACTACTACTTCGCTTTAATGTGCTTTATAAAGATTAGAAAGGGTTCAAAAGAAAGGCAAAAAAGATTAGCAAAATGTGCTGCTTATAAACAGCCCCGTAACACTTAAAGTGCTCTGGGTAGTTTACAATTTAATAATACAGCCTGCACATAGACATAGACATCGCATCTCCAGTGATCTGGGTACTTAAAAAACATCACTCGCCTTGCTGGGCAAGATGAAAATCTGCCTTCACAGACCAGTGTTATGTACCTGAGCACTTTTTGAGGTTTGAGACATACAACAAACAATTACAAATATTTATGCAACTACTGTGCATGAAACTGCAGGCAACCATACAGACAGATGGCTCAGAGCCTGTTTTCTCTCCACCAGGAGTCTGCCTTTTGCAAAGCCAATGGGTCTTATACATCCATCCAAGGACACGTCACTTTGCATAACAGGGAAAGACGAGAGTAATAAATGACTGCTGGGAAAAGTTATGCTCAACCCCACTTTCCATTTCTTGTGAGACCTGTAGCAAGGTTTGGTGAGAAAAGGAATGTTACAACAGGATGAGAGGTGATCTGTTCACCCTTGCTAATCCAAAAGACAGAAGAGGGAAGCAGAGGCATGTCTAAACCAAGACATAAGTGTTCTTTCAGCTATATGTGCTTAAGCAGAGTTCCCCATTAAGGCATGGGGGTTGGCAGGGTGATGTCCCCGATTTCTCCTTACCTAGAAAGCCAGATTTCAACTATAGGGTCTCCAAGGTCTGCATTCCTCCGATGGAGCTCATTGCCAAACAGACTTCCTCAAACAAGGAGCCTCACAAACCCGTTAACAGGCCAGTGCCAGCAATAAAACAAGGAGATGGCTGAGCAGGCTTGCCAAACACCTCCCGGGACGGCCACTCTGGTCTTTCTTTGAGAGATATTTCAGGGCCGGTGGAAGGCTGGAACAGCAGCCAGCCGCAGTCCCCGTCTGCATTCCAGTACGTTTCATGAGACGGAGGAGTGCCAACCAGCAAGTTAAAAAGAAAAGAAACCACCTTAATAACTCTCAAGTTAACCTGTGTGAGCAGCAACGCTTAGATCCACCACGGAAAAAGGGAACGTAAGGAAATCCAGACGTTGACTGTAAGGCAAGCTATCATCACGCCTTGGGCAATTCCGAAGTATTTCTGCGAGAGTGCAAATTTGCACAAAGGGCAGCAAAAAAGGCTCTGTAAAACGTTTGGGGCAATAACACACTTTGTGTTCCAAGCTGTTCCATTTATTCTGGACCCCAGGTAGGTGCTAGGTGCTCAGTATTGCATGGATCTATTTCAATTATGCTTCATATTTAGAGGCTGTTTTAAAAATAACTTTATAAACATATAGGATTGGATTCAACGAAGGACTCAGATCAATTGGTGCCCGTGTTTTTATTTACGACCACTTCTCTACTAATACAGTATTTCAAACTTCACTTCTATTAGTTAAAACAATTAAGTCTATGTAGATTTTAAATTAAAACTTAGCAAACTAAAAAAAGGGGGGTTTGGGGTAAGGGAGCTGTTTTGTTTTGTTTTTCTTAAACAAGGGCCAGTTTTTCTGACCTGCAGAAGTGAAAAATGAACCTGCTCTCTACAAAAAAAAAAGAGCTTCACGCTGAACCCAGGAATTGATGTGAATGGTTTTACTAACAGCATTAGAAATTATGACACTTAGAAATGCTTTGGAAAAGCCATAAAGAAATCATTCCAAAATAGAGGGCTTTGCTTCAATAAAGCATTTACAAATTAGTTAAGAAGGCTGCCTAGGTTTTTAAACCCAATTTATGTCAGCCATTAAAACCTTTGTTTTCTTACTCTGTAAAATGTGAATTAGCTTCTTTATTCAGATAAGCTGATTGCCCCAGCGGGAATTCAAAAATGACATGTCCCTTCTATTTTATTTGGGGGGGGGGGAGAGAGAGAGAGAGAGAGAGAGAGAGAGAGAGAGAGAGAGAGAGAGAGAGAGAATGCTCCATGCATTATAAAAAATATGCTGGCAGTCTGGATTTCAAGCTGGCTGAAGGAAGAGCTCACTGCTCTGGTTTCCTTTACTTGGAGCAATTAACGGGTAAACAATTAACAAAAGCTTAGTTTTCAAGGTAAGGTGGCTGTATTGTAACCCCCCCCCCTTTTTACATACAATTCACTCATCCAGTCAGGTGTGAGGTCTAGCTTCCCTACAGATGAGACCAAAAACTTCCCTAGTTCTGCAATTAAAGGCCTTTATTTCTATTTGCCTTTGTGCTTCATGCCTCCCTTTTAAGAGGTCAACATGTGGTTTTAAATAAAAAAAAATACTAGCCTTCATCAGTAGAATAAAGTTTAAGGGTCATCCGACATGTACCTGCCAAGTTTCAGTTTGGCAAGATATACGTCACCATCTTACTCACATTAACCCTGCAACAGGACTGTTCATAAGGGACCCCGTGTCTCCCAGTAAATGCATGTTTGAAACAAATATATTTGTTAACGTCAAAACACCTCTCAAGCCCAGCAGCAGGGAAATTCACTCAGTAAAAACACGACACCAAACCTTAAAAACACACACACACACACACACACACACACACACACACACACACACACACACACACACACCATTTCTCAATTTCATGGCATTTTAAACAGTACCTGCCTTTCCCTGCACATTTCAGTGTTAATCCATGCTGGAACAGGATTAAATTTTCCAGATGACAGGGTGGGAATCTGTTGCATGTTATGTGCTGCTCTTTTCGTTCACTCTTGCCAGTGTCACTTGAATTCCAACAGCAAGTGAAAAGAACTTCTTTTGGTTTTATTCCTCATTCACTCAGCCACAAAATTGGGTGCATTTACAGATCTTCCATTCAAGAAAAAGGTAAATTTACTCTAGGATATAGTTGGATGTTATGTCGGGTATTTTACACCCAGCCGAAAAAACATCCACTCTCTGCTATGACAGATTGTACTCATAAGCATAACATAGAATAAAGGGGAGTAAAAAGAAATTAGGAAAACTAAATCACCATCTGAATGTGCTGAAAATTGTACACACAGTAAACACATAGTTGTTTTCAGCTGTTCCAAGCCCAGACATACGACTTTCTGAGTCTTACTGCCACCCACCCGAGCTTTCATGATTCAGCCGGCTATGGGTCTAATTTCAGAAGACAACACAGTATCAAAACTCCAGGCCATCCTTGCTGCCACCCTGTCCTTTATATGATATACCTGCTGTTAGATCTTACATAGTAATACTGTACTGTAACTGTTTCTGGATTTTGGAAATGAAAAGCAGAACAAATACAATAATGGTTACATTTTTTTAAAAAAAACTTTCCTTTCAAAATAAAGTTTGGGGAAAAGATACAGTAATTCGTGTTTCCTATGCAAAACTCCAAGGTTTGTTAGAAACAGAAACAAAATGACACTCCACTGTCTTTCTGACTATTTCTGTAAACCAGTTCTACACAATCACAGCGTTAAGGCCTTTAGCAAAAGAACAGGGGCAAAAACGCTTGTCCACTGAAGAAAAATAAAAGCAAAAAAACTCAGATGAATGGAAAATAATTGCTTAACTCTCCTGCATTCCATCAGGCTTTGGATGAAACGGAACCTCAAAACAAACAAAGCCCCCCCAAGACAACAAATTATATTACCCAATAGTTCAAGCATATTTTAAAGCAGCTTCATATTGCGAAAGCAAAGGCTAACCTTGCTCCTCGCACACGTACTTAATTGGTGCACACAGAATCAGTCTCTGCATCAGCAGGATGCTCCAGAAGGAAAAGCACAACCCACCTTTGACTGGGCCAGTCAAGCCTCCATTCATAGGGAAGACGGCTTCTCTACAGGACCCAGGGTCTGTACACTTCAGACACCACCGGCATGCCTCTAACGAGTTATGCATAAAGAGTAGACACTGACCTATTGTCTTCACTAGCTGGAGCTGCTCCGAAAGTAGTACAGTCACCAATTAAGGGGATCCACAAGGACTCAATGCATCAACTGTTGGGGAATAATCTATTGTCAAGAAACCCAAGCAAATCCTAAGGGGGTGGATATCCCGCTTTTGTTTTTTGACAATTCCCCTTCTCCGTCCCCCACCTCCCCGCTGCCGCCAATGTTTGAAAATATGGCAAAAGTCTACCGATGACTTAGAAAATTTTTTTTTTGCAACCACTCTAATTAACCTATAAAACGTATTTAAAGTAAGTAGCTCACACCCAACAAAAGCAGGTTCCACATGGAACTTTAGCTGTCTGTTCCTTTAAAAAAGAAAAAGAAATCATCTTACACTTCCTTTCAAGAAGCACGTTCTTGGCTACTGTTGAATGCACCCAATCCCGTTTTATTTTTACCCTGAAAAAAATAAAAATCATTATTTAAGATATTTCTTTCGTTCGTTCAGAGCAGAGACAGAAACGTGGCCAAGAAGGGTAGAGGCAAGAATACACATGAAACTATGGGGACATAAAAGGATGGAACCAAAAGTTGACTGGATATTATTTCAATGGATAGTTGTGTATTTCTATGATTTATTATCTTAGAAATGACTATGGTTACTAGGCGGCTAATCTGGGAGATTTGAGACTGGAGAACTGAGGTCTTTTCTATGTTAAGACCTGTGAAAGTCTATCCTTGATGATTTTTTAGCATCAACTGCTAAACACATTATAATGTTGGCCACTGGGATCTAAACTAGACTGGTTCAGCCAACTTTAGAGCATTCCTTGTTGGAACCATGCTCTATTTAGGACCACCCAGAGGCATCTGGAAAACCAAGTCTGGAGCCTTTATGAAACAGGCCACCATTATTATTATTATTATTTATTTTATTTTTTATTTTTTGAGGTCGACATGGGGCCCATCAATAACCGCTTTGTTCAGTGCCCAGGCCAATCCTGCACTTCAAAACATTAGGGAAACAAGTCTTCTCAATCCACAGGTAAGCAACTCAATTCTAGCAACACTTTTAAACATTATCATTTTTGGTCCGAAGAGTAAACATTACACATTTATGCTGCCTAAGAACTCTTGGTCTACAACCAGTGGTTCTCAACCTCTGGGTCCCCAGATGTTCCTGGACTGCAACTCCCAGAAACCCCTTCCAGCACAGCGAGTAGTGGAGGCTTCTGGGAGTTGCAGTCCAAGAACATCTGGGGACCCACAAGTTGAGAACCACTGGTCTACACGATAAGGACCTGTTGCTAATTTGTGATTCATCATCTGTAAGCACGAAATCATATTCTATCAGTTCGTACCTTCACTGACTTAGATCTGGGTGGTGTCCCAACATCTTCTACAGTTAAATTAATAATGTGTAGAGAATTAATTGAATTTCTCTTCTTATTTTTGATAATCACTTCATTCCTTTGTTGTCTAACAGTCCAATAACACCCAGTTCACGATTCATATCTCCATTGACCTTCTATTTCCATACTTTAAAATAACTTCAGATCACCATGAAAAGATCTGACCCACACCAGCTCTGCCTTTCAGCTTGCTTTTAACTAATTCTTAGAAGTTTATTCAACTGAAATTAAAAGCAATTGTGCAAGAGCTTCTGGTCCATTTTCTTGTTGATATATCAGGAAGAATGATACCTTTGGTCACATTCTCAAAAATGTAAGTTTGTGAGAATAGTGGCATTTCATTTTTTAAAAAAATATTGGAACCACACAGAGCTGAATCTCAGGGGAAGTGTTCCAGCTTCCCAAACGGGAAAGAGATATGGAATAAATGTCAAAAATTTACAAGACTAGCCAAAGCTAACATTTTCATTGTTTTAAGAGTTGTAAAAGGTCCCTTAACACTTAATCCTTGATCCCACAGCACCTTTTAAAATGTCACTTGAAATAAATCTCAAAGCCAAGAAGTGTTACGTAATACTCTTAACTTACCAAACAAACTAACATATGGATCAACAAGAGACTGGCTGTTTAAACAACCATACAGAAGCACTTATTTCTTAGAAATGATGAGATTGAGGTGTTTAATTATAGCGGCATATAGTCCGTAAACACTTATACCAAAAGATGGATGGTAGTACTAGTTTTCCAAGGGCCACCAGACTCTTGGTACTTGTTCCTGCAACATATGCTGCCTCTGTGAAAATGCCTTAATATACTCAACTGCCGGGGATGTTTATGAAATTTGTTCTTTGCATGTTCCAATAGGAATTGATCCACCCTATTTCTCCTACAGAAGTATCCGGATCAAAATTCAGCTAGTGGTTTTGCGCTTGGTAAATGTGTCAACACAGTTATTGGAGCAGGTTTTTAAAAATAAAATACATGTTTAGAGGGGGGAAGGGAAGTACCCAAAGGTTTGGAAACACATAAAATTTAAAAAATCAAAAACATTAATTAAAACAACAATAAAAACCTTTTAAAACCCACTAAAAGACTGCCAATCAGTATCAATTAAAAATGGACGTATTTTCCCCTAGACTGCCAAACAGATAAAGACCTATGCATGAAGGCACTATGAAAACATAAAGGTCTTTGAATTGATACATTAATTTCTCCCTGTCTGCAAATACAGTTGACCCTCGGTAGTTTGTATGCAGGTACAGTATATAGAGACTTAATAGAAAAAGTCCAAATTGATTCCAGAAGGAACAAAGAACCTGCCTTGTAGGTTTTCAGTGTACTTTGAATGCATATGGGTGGACTGGTCCACTTCAAGTTCACAAATCTAGCAACATTTTTGTTCTGCATTCAACACAGTTGAGTCACATCTTAGATGCCTTCTCATCCTTATCCCCACCACAAAATGCATGACATGTAAAGAAAGGATTTCCAAAGGACAGCATTCTCACATACTAACAGACCAGCTCTTGCAGAACAAATCATGAACCCCTGCCATTTGTGGCTGTGGTTTTGCAGCTGTTGTTCTACAGTTGCCCAAAGATCATCATAACACAAGGATCTGGGGGCTTACCAACCCAAAAGATCCCTTGCACATCAAACCCTTGGCTACACGTCAATTCTAAAGAAAATAAGGGCAATGCTTTTATGGACTTCCTTTATTTTTCTAGTTCTGCTTTCCCAGGAAACAGCTTCTTCTCTCAATCTGAACCAAAATCGTGAAAAGACAGAGTTAGATCAGAAGTGAGCAAAATGCCACATGGGGTTCTAACTGCCCCATGGCTGTTTCTCTAGGCTCCATTCTCACATAGCCCTATGGGTGCCCCACTCCACCCCAAAATACTTCCACTGTAAAAAAAAACCCAAAAGGTAAACAGACACTCATGAAATCATCCAGGAATAATGATTTACAATGTATGGCTCCCTGCACAATCTTGCATGGAAAACAGCCATGCTTGTCAACCTGGGCTGCTGACCACTTCTAATTTTTTAGAATCTTAGAACTACAGAGCTGGGTAGGACCCTGTGTGTGTGTTGTGTCATTACAGTCGTGACCGACTCTTTGTGACCCCATGTCCATGGAGTTTTCTTGGCAAGAATACTGGAGTGGTTTGCCAGTTCCTACTCCAGGCGCCTACAGCAGCACCTGGTATTCCCTAGTGGTCTCTCATCCAAGTACTAACCAGGGCCGACCCTGCTTAGCTTCCGAAATCAAGTGAGATTGGATGTGCTTAGGCCGGGCATCTAGGCAGCTCGGGTAGGACCGGATGAATCAATAAGTTCATCCCCCATCAAGGAAGGACACTGGGGAAATCAAATTTCCAACCTTTGACTCCACAACCAGAGGCCTAAACCAGTGAGCAACTTATGGCTGTTCTTTTTTTTTAGGGGGGATGTTGTCTCCCCCTCAGCATTCCAGGGGCAAAAAACTATGCCCCAAAACTGGTAAGGCGGCTTGCCCTTGTGTGAGATCAATATCTGTCTAGCTGCCTATGTGATTAGAATAACCTCCCACCGAAGCTGCAAAGAAGATTTGCACCTCAATTTAAAAAGGATGTTGACCATCTTGAACGGTCCAGAGGAGGGCGACCAAGATGATTGAGGGTCTGGAAGAAATGTCTTATGAGGAGTGGCTTAGGGAGCTGGGAATGTTTAGCCCTACAACAAGAAGGCTGATATGATAGCTGTGTTTAAATATTTGAAAGGATGTCACATTGAAGAAGGGTCTGGTTTATTTTCCATGGCTTCAGAGACTAGGAGGTGGAGCAATGGTCTCAAACGACAGGAAAAGAGATTCAATTTAAACATGGAATGGGATGGAATATGCTGCCACAGAGGGTGGTGGAGTCTCCTTCTTTGGAGGTTTTTAAGCAGAGGCTGGATGGCCATCTGTCGGGAGTCCTGTGATGGGGGTTCCTGCATGGCAGGGGTTGGACTGGATGGCCCTTGAGGTTTCTTCCAGCTCTGTGATTCTATGGTTCTATGACTATGAAGGTAGCAGCCATGCAAACAAATGGCTGTGCCAATAGAAGGCTCAAGTGAAAAGCTTATGAGTACCTCCAACACCTGGTTCTTAAATAAGGAATGAAGGCAGCTTTGTCATCAGCCCTTGGACAGGAATCTTAGTGGTAACTGGCTCTCAATAGTTTCTCTTTAATTAAAAGGTGGTCCCTGAAATTTCTCTTTTGCACCACTTTGAACTCCTAAAAAGTAATATTTTAAAAGCCAGCACTTACTCATGTTCTAAACTGGATAGGCTTTATCTAGAAGAGCTTCTCTTAATAGCTTCCTGCAATAGGCTACGTCTTCAGAAATACTGAAACTTAAGATTTCCTTTCTTCCTGCCTCTCTCAGCACTTATAGAGTTAGTCTTCTGGCTTGTTCACTGTTGAAGACCGCACTGGCTAGCAAGACATTATATATTTATGGTCCAAAGGAAAATGGGAAATGGATCCCCCTCGAAAACAAGCACGCTTGCAAGAAAAAAGGGTACTTTGGGAAACATTTGCATCTTTCCAGTACCCGGGACAAACCAATGGTTAGATTTGCAAGGAGAAC
Organism: Phrynocephalus forsythii; assembly: GCA_029282475.1. Lineage (NCBI taxonomy): Eukaryota > Metazoa > Chordata > Lepidosauria > Squamata > Agamidae > Phrynocephalus > Phrynocephalus forsythii. The sequence continues at coordinate 7,918,664 of JAPFRF010000018.1, forward strand.
CTGTTCAGATTTTCCAGGGCAACCCCTGGGGAAAAAAAAGTCTTTTAGCAAAAGCTCTCAGGAAGCTAAGTAGTAGACACAAGATAAGAAAAGGGGGTCTTTTCATGGATCAGCAACTGGTGTAAAGATACGGAAACAAAAGGGGGAATAAATGCCCATTTTTCTCAATGGAGAGAGGAAAGCAGTGGGGTGCTCCAAGGGTCTCTGCCAGAGACCCTGTGTGTTCTTTCAAAGACTCATTAATGATCTTGGAAAACGGAGTGAACTCTGAAGTGGCTAAACTGCCTGAAACACAACAATGATTTTTAAGCACCAAACAGGCTGATGGATGTTATGAAAAGATATTCCTCAACTAGGCAGCTGGACACAGGGAGGGTGGAGGGGAGGAACGAGTGTGCATGTGTGTAAACAGGAGAGAGAAAATCTGTCAGGAAATTCATTTCCTTTCCAAAGCAAAGTTTTAGAACGATAGCCACTCGGCACAGTCGTGGACATAACGCATTAAGATTCAATGATCTGCATCACTCAATCAAGCCAGAGGACTTGCACCAGAAATCAAGAAGAGTAGAGATACAATAGAACGTATCCTAAAACCATCATAGATTTTTTTTTAGCAAGACAACATGCTGAGGATTCTCCAACCCTTGAGAGAAAAAGCTCACCTGCACTTTGAAAACATGACTCCAACTGCTTTTCTGTCCCTGTGCTTTCTGCTATTTACACATATCACCTCTAGCTTTCTCCCCCAGTGTCTGAGATTTGGAAGCAAAGGTAATGCCAATGATGTATATATTAGGCCTAAACCAAAAATTGAACTAGTGGTCTCTGGAGAAAACACACCATTGATCATCTCTGATTTTTAACTATACAATGAAGTCCTTGTAAGTCTCTTTCCCAGTCCCGGAGGCTACAGTCTAGAAATTAAAATACAACTGAGACTCTGAATGGTACGTATGAAGAAATTGTAAAAGCTATTCAAATGCAAGGATGTTTCATCAAGGCCAAAATCATCATCCGTGGAATAGAATTCCTAGCCTTCCGAAATATAAGACATTGAAGGGAGAGGTGAAAGATGCAAAACAACAACAACACAGCCTTGAATTCGCAAAGATCTGGACAGGCCTCTTAGCGACAGCATCTTCTGGAGGTCACTTGACAGCACATAATGACATCAACACATCATAGAGTTTGGGCTGATATGCTAGCACAGGCTAGCATGGTGACCTCTTCCGAAACTATCATAAAGTCCAATACTCCACTCATGTCTTAAACAGGCATGTCAACAGTTCACGTGTTGAGTCATGCACACTGCTCCTTCATGTTGCCTTCAGAACCACTGTCTCCAAGAGAACACACACACACACACACACACACACACACACACACACAGTTACTGCCCTACTTCTATAACCAAATCTTCATCAATGCAAACAAGGAAAAGTCTATATTTAGGAAGCACAATGTGTTTTAGATTGTTAGCAGGAAAACAGCATGCATAACTAGCAGTCGATTTACTTCCTCCGTTTGTAGAGCATTCTGCAAAGTCAACTGTGCCCCTATCCCCCCCCACACACACACAAAGTTGCAAAGAACCCTCTTGTTCTACGCAAGCAACTGAACACTAGCATGGGTGCATGTTTTTGGTTTGCAATCAATATTTTATAGCATTGATCAAATCCATGACGCACCACTCACCTCTCAGAAATGAATGTGTGAAAGAAAAAGAAGGGGGAGTGAATATGCACAGGAAGGTGAGGAGGAGGAGGAGGAGGAGGAGGAGGAGGAGGCAGATTTGCTCCGAAGCAGCTTTTGTAATAGAATCCGACAGCTTCACTCAAGGCAGATTTATACCGCTAGTCCTCTGCCACCAACATAACCACATAACACATGCTGGATATATTTGCCATCTTGCACATAACCAATAGAATTGACAGATTTTTGAAAAGGAGGAAAAACAGGGAGCAGCTTGAACAGGGCATTCATAGTACTCAGCCAAGAAAAAACATGGATTGAATGACGATTAGGAAGACGATACCTGAACCCAAGTTCCACCCATGATGAGTGACGGGCATTTAAGGCTGTGCATTTTTGCAGACAAAGCTGTCAACGGGGACTGTTGTATTTCGGGCAACCCTTTGCTAAGAAAGCATTAACATCACAGAGTTGTGTGTGTCGTTTGTCCCTTTCTGCACATGAAGCCTAGAAGTTCATGCAGTCTCTACATTTGATGACAGTCACTCATGGGTGCAGATTATTCAATACTGGATATCCAAGATCCAGCTGAATATATCTGACCTCTTCTGATTCCAGAAGCTCAGCAAGGAGAAGCCTGGATGGAGGTCTACCAAAAACCTGCAGGTAGAACCAGAAATATTGTTGGCAAAAAGAGGGAGATCCCATCAGTATTCCATAAAATAAGAATGGCTCTTTCCCCCCCCTCCCCTCTGTTTGCTCAGTGGTTTAGCTATCCAGCTATGGAGCCAAAGTTTGGGATTTTGATTTCCCATTGTGCTTCTCAAGAAAAAAGTGCAGTTTCTGTGGCCTTGGGCAAGCTTCCCGGTGGAACCTGGGCACTCCACAGGAGATGGGAATGGTAAATCACTTCTGAATATTTGTACAGTACAGTGGAACCTTGACTTACATGCTGCTTGACTTGCAGCATATTTGACTTGCAGCAAGAAGGGGCCTGTTTGACTTGAGTCGCAGGCTTTGACGTACAACGCGGGGCCCCAACGCAAGGCCTCAGAATCGGGCGGCAGCCACGACCCAGCATCGCGGCTGCCGCCTCCAAACTGCTCCTGCCTGCTTCCTCTCCTCCGGCAGCAGCAGCGGCGGCTTCGGCGAGGCCAGCTCAGAGCACCTGGAGCTGGTCCTTGGCCTTGCCGAAGCCGCCGTTGCTGCCAGAGGAGAAAAAGGGCAAGGGCCGGGAGCTCGGGGCTGGCCTTGCTGGTTAGACAGTCGGCTCGGTCTTGTAAAAAATCTGGCTGCAGAAGTCTGGTCCACAATGGAAGCATTTTAGTTGGGGAGCTGTACAGTTGTGGGACTCTAATGGTAAGCATAGAGTTGTTCAGAACTTGGAACGTCAGGTTAAAAATCAGTAAAACTTAAATGTTAGACATTGTTGCTATGAACATTAAAACGTGGAGGCGTATAACTTGTGGACTATAATTCCACTGCCTCCTCCTCTCTTTGAAGAAACATTTCATTTACATCCCCAGAACGAATCTCCTATCCCAGTCAAATTTCTGTTAAATTGCTGTTTTCAGTGGTCTTTTTCATAATCTGGAACGGATTAATCCACTTTCCCATTACTTTCAATGGGAAAAGTTTGTTTGACTTAAGTCATGTTTGACTTAAGTCTAGACCTCTGGAACAGATTAATGATGTAAATCAAGGTTCCACTGTATCTGGAAAGCCCTGAAAAGGGTCACCATAAGTCAGGAAGCAAGTTCAATCATCATCATCATCAACATCATAATCATAATCATCGAATTATCACACAGCAGACAACTACGTATACTATGTATAAGAAGCTGCATTTTGGGCCATTCTCTCCTTGAGTTTTCTTAAAATATAGCCCTCATTTAGGTCTATTTCTTTTCATTCCATAGGACCAATCGCCATTGAAAAAGTAAAAAGCCCAAATTTCAAGGTGAACTTGTCCTGAACGTTGTGTCCTGGTGCTGATGAAGGTGTAAAAAATGACACACCACCTTTAAATCTGCCTCGGATCCTTCAGGAGAAAGGTGGCATGAGAATATGTCAAATAAACAAACAAATAAAAATATATTTCCAACACAGTCTCTATGGTAACAGAGTACTGTATGGATACATGCATGCACGCATCACCCATGCGCATGCATGCCAACACAGATGGAGCTTTATGAGCATTTAAAAACTGGATCCCTGTCTTCCAGTTATCTTTTCCACTACTGCAATCTTCCAAATACAGTCCAGATTTGCTCTCAGCCCACAGTGGGATCCTCAATTGATAGAACCCCAGGCCCACATGTTAGTCTACAAAATATTAACTGGATTAATTAGCAAGGGCTTTGAGGCACAGTTTGGAGCTAGGAAACCTAAACACTAAATTGTTTAAATACTTTGGCGTACGATCAAGGTTTCCAGCCCGCCTGGATGTTGCATTTGCTTTCTTTCTGTTCAGTGTTTTAACCCATTTGACCCAACGAAGGTACTTTATCAGGAGATCTGAATGGCACTGTCAAAATACCACCCTCCCAAAAAAAAGGAAAAATAAGTGTGTGTTTGTTCAAAATGCCACAAGCTGTTAGCAATTTCGCCAATATGCAAGAGTCACCCCGACAACATTAATTAAAAAACAATAGCTTGGGACATAAATAGCTCTTATTATATTTCTCTCAAATAATTCCCTAGAAAACTGATGTGGGGAGCAGGAAGAGAGGACAGTGCAAAATATCTTAGCTGTTAGTGTTGGTACAATTGAACAAAACAAAGCTTGAAAAAAGTGTGTGTGTGTGTGTGTGTGTGTGTGTGTGTGTGTGTGTGTGTGTGTGTGTGTGTGTGTGTGTGTGTGTTAATTACTAATTTCTTGCCAGAGAAGTCAGGAAAACAATGAATTTCTCAGTGTCTCCATTTTTCCTTTCAAACAGACCTGTCAGTACTTGGTCCTCTGTTATCACTCTGTAGGCCTGTGTCAAGTTTAATACAAAGGCTACATACCTTCTCTGCGAAGGAGTTCACCGCAGAGAATAAAATGCATGAAGGGAGGAAGCATGCATGGGAAGTGAGGGTAACAGGAGGTGTCTGAATCGTCTTACCCCAAAGAAAGGGAAACAGGAGGCAGAGAATAAAGGACGAAAGGCCATAAATGTAGAGGCGGGAAAATCACAAAGTTGCTAACGTGAGGCTGAAGAGCAAGGAAGGAAGCTTCTGATTCTTGCTGCCCTTTTATTTATTTATTTATTTATTTATTTATTTATTTATTTATTTATTTATTTATTTATTTATTTATTTAGGATATTTTTACCCCACCTTTCTCCTTGGAAAAGGACCCAAGGTGGCTTACAATAATGAGGGACAATACACAGTCCAGAACATTTAAGACATATTCAGGTTAAGAACAGGGTATCTGAAGAGGCATCTTAGAACATTTTTTAAAAGGTAACATTAGAGCGACAAAGAGTACGCAAGAGGAAAAGAAAAATCCATTAAGAGGGGTGAAAAGCAACATGGAGAACACTTGTGTTCTTATGAAATCAGTTGATGCAATCATTCCCAACCCAACCAGGCCAAATCCTCTGGGGTTTCTTGAAGAGGATTAGTGATTACATCCATGGAGCAGGACAGACTGGGGCTTGGGTGGGGGATGAGCCTACAAGTAAAAGGGTGCAAGCTTCTGTCTGTCTCACAGCATCTTGCCTGGCACAAAAGAGACAATTGTGGTGTAGTGGTTAAGAGGGCGGGACTGGAATCTGGAAGATCCAAGTTTAAATCCCACCTCAGCCACCCAGTTGGCACACTCGAAAGCCCAAACTATATACCACAAGAGGGTTGTGACAATAACAAAGTGGAAGGGAGACTGGTATATGCCGTACTGAACATATTGGGGGGAGAGAAAGACAGTGGTACCTTGGATAATAAATTTAATTCATTCTCCGAGGAAATTCATTATCTGAAAAAATGAATGGGAATGAATAGTAAACCAATTAATCCATTCCAGAGCCTAGGAAAATGACACAGGCACCTGGTTTTTTGCTCAAAACTCTTTATAAAATGCACTTTAAAAAAACAGATGCAATGCGATCCGGGATAACTCTTTTTTACCAATGCATGCTGGAAATTCGTTATCCGAGGCAGTCCATAGGGAAAATTTTTTATCCGAGGCAGCCCATAGGAAAATTCGTTACCCAAGGCAGACCTATACCTAGAAATTGTGATTCGTTATCTGAGGCAGCCCTATACCTGGAAATTGCAATTCGTTATCCGAAAAATTCATTATCAGGGGCATTTGTTATCCGATGTATTACTGCATATGAATGCAACTAAGGAACCATTATATATAGCAGTGGTTCTCAACCTGTGGGTCCCCAGATGTTCCTGGACTGCAATTCCCAGAAGCTGCCACCACTCGCTGTGCTGGAAGGGATTTCTGGAAATTACAGTCCAGGAACATCTGGGGATCCACAGGTCGAGAACCACTGATCTCCAGCCTCCTGTTTCCTGCTGTCCCAAGCTCTGTCTCTGCTCTGGTAGAACTCGTCCTGCAGAAGAAGAGGCAGAAAGGAGCTATGATGGACATCTTCAAGTCTCTGAAGGACAGTCAGGAGGATAATACAGCAAACTTGTTTACAGCGGGAAGGATGCAGATGGCGGGATCAAAGATTCCAAAAGAAGAATGCTGAGAAATGGAGCAACTCCCTGGTTAAAACCAGTGTAGAGCTGTGGCCCAGACTACCTTGAAAGATAATGGATTCTCCTTTGTTGGGAGGGTTTTACACAGAGCAGTCTCCAAGGGGGTTGGCTGCACTCAAGAAATCAGAAGAAGACTTAAGATGCAGAAGGGCAACAAAGAAGGGATTAGAGAAGATCCTCATGTGTAACGATGTGTTACTGTAAAACCAGTGGTTCTCAACCTGAGGGTCCCCAGATGTTACTGGACTGCAACTCCCAGAAATCTCTTCCAGCACAGCAAATGGAGGAGGCTTCTGGGAGCTGCAGTCCGGGAACATCTGGGGACCCACAGGTTGAGAACCTCTGCAGTAAACGAAGTCCCACATCATCCACACTCTTGTATTCCCGATCTGGCCATCTGGGTGTGTTCTTATGGGTTCCCTGTAGTAGAAGGGGGCACTGCTAGGTGATCTTTGGCATCCGTTCCAAGCATGGCGGCTCTCTAAGCCTATCAGATCAAGGCAACGACATGTAACCAACGGTTGTCTGCTAAACACTCACGGGAAGCACTTCTAAATGATAAAGCCACCCAAAAAGGAACCAACAGACAATAACTCAACAACATTGGGGGGGGAACCATTTTTAACATCCAACTAAGGCAGAGGAATGTTAGAATAGAGGGCATTTTTAAAAACCCTTTGTCACTATAAATTAAAACTTTCTAGTCAGCAAACAAAGGAGGGGAGGGGGGAAATAGATACAATTTGCAAAGGGTTATTTAAAAATATCTCTCCTATAAATTCTTCTACAAAAAAAGGAAACATTAGACCCGCAAAATGCTACAATTATGTTAAAATGAGGATGAAAGATAAGGGAATTATATAAATCGCCTGCACGCGTGTGCACACACACACAGAGAGAGACAGACACACACATATAAGCATATTTTTCTAAAACATAGCCTGTCACTATTTATGATAATATCGAGGCAAAGGCAACTTTCCAATAAAGCAAGAAATGTTAAAGAGGTGTCCTTTCAGCCTCCCTTTAAGCCATCTACCATAATGGCATGATTTGCTCTGGACATCATTAAAATGTAAAGTTAATGAGGATTCAACGGCAAACAGAAGAAATGTAACCTATTTTCAGGCAAGAGTTCTAACACGGCAATCAGAGGGAGAGCCTCTTTGATGTATCTTTGTCTCTTCTCATTAATTTCCTTTTGGTTTTTTTTTTTTAAAAAAAACACAAAGGCTGTTTAAACTAGAAAAAAATGCACAGAAGTTTAAACATGGTAATTACAGCAAAGCTGCAATGAGGTCATTAAATTTTTTTAAAAGTTTTGAAATAAACAAGAGCAAGACAAGCCTGTTTGGAAAAGATGCCAGTTTTCCAGGTTCACTGGGTTCTCAAGGACCGTATTTACTTCTGGGTGTCAAACAATTTCTGGTCCGTTCCTGCGAAAGGAAACGTATCCTGACTCCAAGGAGACCAGGACTCCTTCTTTTCTGATAAAACAGCTGCCGCCACGCAGTGGGATCCATGAACTCGTCAAAGGAACACGATCTCTAATGCGGCTCAGATGAAGCCCTTTATTTACTCAAGACAAATGTGAGTGTGTAACCGTATTTGGTTCATACTCTGCTGTTTTTTTCCAGAAAGATCTCCCAGGCAAGTAAAAATAAAAGCAAAAGAATTAAGGAGAACATAAGAACCACCCAGTTCAAAGAATCTTTAGTCCAACATTGTATCTGCACAAGGACCCACCAGCTCCCCATCAACTACTATGCATGGGAAATAATCTGTTGACTCTTACTCGCTCCCATTCTCCATTCTCCAGCCCCTTCTAAAGTGACCCAATTGGATGGCTACCATTACATCTAGTTGCAGCCGATTGGATTATTTAACAAAGAACTGTACTTTTTGTGTGTACTCCATCTCCTACTACTCAGCTGCGGCAGTAGAATGAGTAACGCAATTGAATTTTACAGCATTGGAAGCATCAGGGTGGACAGATCAGATTTTATCATGCCTCCGATCACAGAGCCTGGTTTATTTCTAGTACAGTGGTACCTTGTATAAAGGAATTAATTCTTTCCAAATGAAATTATGTTAAGCAAATTTTCTTTTATACAAATTCCCCATAGGAATGCATTGAAAACAGAGTAATGCCTAATTGTGACCACTTTTATGTTGTACGGATCTACCCCATAGACTATTCTGTTAAGCAAATTCTCCGGATTTTTTTACGTTGTACAGATTTTATGTTATACAAACTGTTTGTTATACGAGGGTCCACTGTATTCGTATACCACTTACGAACAGATCAGTCGTCATCCAACAGGGAAAGCCTAGGCAAGCAGGTATCTTTTCAGTAATAATCAAGAGTTCGACCCAGCCTCTGCCCCGCACCACACAGAGCAGTGTGTTTAACCCTCCACAAGAAGGCCCACCTTCATGATGTCCCACATCAGCATTTCATTGGTTGCAAGAGGGAACAGGTTTGTTTTCCATGGCTTCAGAGACTAGGACTCGGGGCAATGGTTTCAAACTACAGGAAAAGAGATTCCATTTGAACATTAGGAAGAACTTCATGACAGTTAGAGCTGTTCAGCAGTGGAATATGTTGCCACAAAGGGTGGTGGTGTCTCCTTCTTTGGAGGTTTTTAAGCAGAGGCTGGATGGCCATTTGTTTTGTTGGGGGTCCATGGCAGGGAGTTGGTAGATGGGGGGTTCCTGATTCTATGATGGGGGTTCTTGGGCAGGGGTTGGACTAGATGGCCCTTGAGGTCTCTTCCAACTCTATGATTCTATGATTCTATGATGGGGGTTCCTGCATGGCAGGGGGTTGGACTGGATGGCCCTTGAGGTCTCTTCCAACTCTATGATTCTATGATTCTATGATGGGGGTTCCTGCATGGCAGGGGGTTGGACTGGATGGCCCTTGAGGTCTCTTCCAACTCTATGATTCTACCATAAGGCAACCATGAGGGTGGAGGCACCCTTGGTTAGCTCAATACGGGTGTCCTTCTGAATACGGGTGTCCCTCTGTCTTGATCGTCACCCAATGTGTTCCATGAGCTCCTGTGCAAAACCATCTGTGACTCTCCATCTCACACATACAAACACACCCATACACACAATCCTCTGCATGTGCAAACTATTTCCTAGACTCAACATAAAATGACGAAACGGAATCAAGAAAGCCTAAGTCACCGCCTGCCACACGGCACTGTGAAATTTACAGTAGCATCTTATGGTATGCAGGCGATAACTCCCAGCTCACTGTTTGATAGGTCCTTAACTCACGGGAGCCCAGCATGAAGAGTCCAAAAACAGCTCCTTGGAATAACCAGATCAATTTCCTACACACAGTCATTTTAAATTACTCACAAAAGAGCTTGCATTTTGTGAAAGAAAAGAACACAGAGGATGAACATGGATTAATAATATGCTTGCACTTACGCTTAATGCCTAACAACAGGGTTATCACACACAAACAGTCCACCCCTTGCTGTGCCTTGTTCAACCTAACCCTATAATCGGGATTCGGGATTCATACTGTCAGCTATAATTCTCAAGTGCTGAAGCTCCAACAGGTACTAATCGCTTCCGGCAACATAATCATGCAAGTGTTTTGATAGCAATCATCTTCAGATTTGATGGACAGGTTGACGTCGTTTCACATGGAACATTAACCAAGCACACAAACACTAGAATTCAGGGACAGGCATGTCTCATTTCCTCACAAGCTAAGCCTGGTTACAACCTGGATGGGAGACCACATGGGAACGCCAGGACATCTCGAGGTGGGACCAGAAAACCATCCTAACCATGCAGATCCATAGCTGCCAGCCAGAGATGATGATACAGAGGGACTAATTTAGTTGACTGACTTTAGGGAGTTTCCTCCATTCCTAAATATCAACTCCCCTGATTTGAAGTATACATTCTGTGGCTGAGCCCATGATTTTACATTTGGCAAATCCACTTGGGAATTCAAATGAAAACATAACATCATTGTAAGCCTGATGCCAGCTTATCCTAATAACCTCTTCCCTTTATCTGGTCATGAGGCCATATATAATATAAGAGTCACAATGTTTTCATCTCGTTTAGTTTTAGGTTTGTTTGTTCCAGGTCTCTTTCTTTCTTTCTTTCTTTCTTTCTTTTCTTTCTTTCTTTCTTTCTTTCTTTCTTTCTTTCTTTCTTTCTTTTTTGTAGAAAATGAATGTAAGACGTTATCCAAGATGCTGTCGTCAACCTGGACTGGCACCAGCATCATTCCAGGGATGTGGGCTGGATTCTTTTCCTAGTGCAGTGTTGGTGAACCTATGGCATGAGAGGAGCCCTTTCTGTGGGCACCAATATCGCCCCTTCACAACCACTGGTATTTGAATTAAATGGCTGCATTGGCACTTTGCGAAAAATTAGTGGGTTTTGAGTTGCAGTTTGGCCACTTGGTCTCTAAAAGGTTTGCCATCACTGTCCTAGTGCTTCGGATGGTCCAATAAGCAATGGAACTTCCCTTTTCATAAAGCTGGGTTCTAGAAAAAGGGGGCAGCCACTCCTGCCTGCATCTTCCTGTCTATACAAACATTAAACGATAGAGGAGGTCCCTAACCCACCCAGAAGTTTGAACCTGGCAAGAGTCGGCCACTAGCTACCCCTCTCTGCCTTTAGAGGCACCATCAAGTCACCCACAGGCTCCACTGTACGACGCTGGACGGAGTGCTTTTGTGAGATGGACCCAAAAGCCACGAAACTTCCATCCCACAAAGATCAAAACCAGTTTTGGAGGTGGGAGAGAGAAAAAAGCTGCTTTTTGCTGCCCCTGAACCCCCCCAAAAAAACCTCCCTCTGGGCACAGATATTGTTTTAAAGACCCACTTGCACTTAAGTTTGCTCTGTGGCTGGGGGAAAAGAGCCTTCTGCATGAAGTAAGGGCAAATTTCAATTTTTGGCAAGAGTTCCTCCTCTGTGTGTGTAACATGTCCTCCCAACCCCCTGCCAAACCATCCCTCAAATGGCATGATGATGAATAGTCCGGTTATGAAGAGTGATTACTGGAGTTGGGCCGTGTGTGTGTGTGTGTGTGTAATTTCCTGACCACTTTCGGACGTTATCACAAATACCCAGTTCAACTGCTCAACTGATCATGAAAGGAAGCCATGGCATCTCAAACAATACTTTATTTATTTATTCATTCATTTGATTTATATACCGCAACCATCTAGCAAAAAAACTACTCTGGGTGGTTTACAAACACATAGAAAAACAGAGTAAACAACTTAAAACAGTAAATAAAAACTAATCAATCAGACCAAATAATCAAATCATCATAATAAAAAGAACAAATAAACAAGTGTGTGTGTGTGTGTGTGTGTGTGTGTGTGTGTGTGTGTGTGTGTGTGTGTGTGTGTGTGTGTGTGTGTGTGTGTGTGTGTTTTGCATCATTACAGTCGTGACCGACTCTTTGTGACCCCATGTCCATTAAGTTTTCTTGGCAGGAAGACTGGCTTGCCTTGCCAGTTCCTACCCCAGGCGCCGACAGCCCCTGGTATTCCCTGGTGGTCTCCCATCCAAGTACTAACCAGGGCCGACCCTGCTTAGCTTCCGAAATCAGGCGAGATCGGATGTGCTTAGGGCATCTAGGCAAATCAAGCAAAGGTAAGATGCCCTAGTTGGCGGCCACTGAATGCTCCAGGTTCCCCCTTCAAGGAGGGCAAACACAATCTCAGGATACTCCTCCACTAAGTTATCAGTTGAGGGAGGGGATTGCAGGAAAAAAAGGCACAGGGTACACTTCCATGGAAGCATCCTGTGCTCCTGATGTGTTGATATTTCTCATTTTAATAAGAATCACACACGGTTGCTTTAGCTTCACAGCATGAAAAACAGGAAAGAATGAACAGCCACATCCTTGGACTTCCACCCAGATATCTTTAATAGAGCCTTACTACTATTCTTTTACCATCAGCACATTCATTTATTCATTAGATACAGTGGGCAATTATATATAACAAATGGTTTGTATAGCATAAAAAATTCTGGAGATAGGAGAAATTTGCTTAACAGAATCGTCTATGGTCACTCCGTTTTGAATGCATTCCTATGGGAAATTTGTATAAAGGAAAATTTGCTTAACATAATTTCATTTGGAAAGAATTAATTCCTTTATACAAGGCACCGCTGTATTGATTATTGCCCATGTTTCTCCCTAGATGCTCACAAGTCAGAAGGTGGACTGGACTCTTCCCCTTCCGTTTAGTTCTCACATTCCTTCTACCCCACAACATACTGTAAATGATAACCAGAATAACATAATGCTTCTAAATCTATGTATGTTCTCCTTTGGGATGGAAAAACAGAGGAGGTCTACTTTGGTAGGATTTGGCTTCTAACAGAGTGATCAGTGGGGCTTTAAAAACAACAACACTAAATATAAGCTGGAGGACTCTCATTCTCAATACAGCGGTACCTCGACTTATGAATTTAATCTGTTCCAAATGCATGTTCTTAAGTGGAACTACTCTTAAGTCGGCGTACCTATCTAAAAATTGAAAAAATAAGTTAAAAAAATAAAAACATGGAAAAAATATTTGTTAAGTCAAGCAGACCATATCTAAAATTTGTAAGGCGGCAGTTAAAATGCCAACAGTTTTCCGCTCTTAAGTCGAGCTGCTCTTAAGTTGGGGTACCACTGTATTTAGAAATGGCGCTTAGTTGAAAAACAGGAGAAAAAGGCTAACAATGACAAGAGCAGCAAAAAATAAAATAAACAAAGTACAACCACTGTTTTGTTGTTCATGTTGTTGATGATGTATATCACAGACTGTAGACAGTGTAGATTTTACTATAACATTTCAATAATTAAAAAAATAAAAGTAACAGCAGCAACAATGTGTGTTATTTTCAGAAGTATTAAATGCAAAAGCTCACTGCACTGGAAGTAAACTCTGTCATCAGAGATAATTTTATGGGGAATGGTGTTGCAAGCCTGCGGGATCATCACGAAAACCCTCGCCCACCACAGGTATTTGATGGAAACACACTGACCCTTCTAGAAACCATTCATAGTTTGAGTCAGAGGTATCACACTGGGCTACAGTGTGTGTGGGGGATTATTTATTGAGTACAAGGCACCGATGATAAGAAGTCATGGTTCATCACTGCACCCAGGAGACAAAGAGGAAAGGGTTTAAGAGAAATACATCTCTGGAGGCCAATCTCTCTACTACACCTCAGAACCATCAACCAGGGCAGCCCACCATGCTGCGTGTTGCAGTAGTCTATCCCCGAAGACAAACCGAAATGTGTTGTCTGGAACAAGTCTAAGAATTTCCTGCTATCAAATGCGAAACAAGTTTTACATTAAAAAGGCAGTCCTGTTTCAAATTAAGTTTTCCATAACAATGGAAAGGTCTGGTTGGCACATTTACCCAAGCTATCCACTGGCACTTTTAAAAAAACACATACTTTTTATAGACCTTAGTTATGATTCACTCCAGTAGGGCATTTTTACGACATAACTAGCGCTGGCTGGTATTTTTCCCCAAAAGTACCCCAAGAAAAAATAAAAATGAAAAATGAAAAAATACTACAAGGCACTGCTGAGTTCCAGGAATATTCATAATGTAAAGTCTTTCAGAAGATGGCCCCCAAACAGGGGAAGAATCCAGGAGCCAACAACAGACTATGGTTGTACAACATGATGATCAACCTCTTAAACATTGTCCTTGTTAATCTATGGGGAGCCCGCTTTAAAGTCATTAGTTCATTGTTTCTTTTTAATCTCAATGACTGTCTAATTAAAGTTCTTCCCGGTCAGAATTCTCCACTGTGAGATATAACAGCTAACTTCAGATGCATTAAAGCTTAAAGCAAAAAAAAAGAAGAAGTAAAGAAAATTAGCACTCATTAACAAGATTACCTGTTGTGACTAAATTAGCACAAACAAGGAAAAAACTGTTTGCAAATTTTGTGAATGAACCAGAGACAGAGTTTAAAACCGGTGCTTTTAAACTCAGCCTCTTAAAAAAAAAGAAGAAGAAGCCACACAATCCATCCATTCAAAAGAAAAAGAAAAAGTAATCTGTTTGCATCTAGTTATTTCCAAATCTTAAAGGAGCCCCGTTAACAAGCACTTCATTGTAGAAAAGCGCAGGAAGAGATCTTTCATGCTGCAACCTTCCCAAATATTCAACAACATCTAAAGGAGAATCTCATCCTGCCGGCTTGGCTTGGGAGACGGACCCAAACCTAAATGCCAGGGGAAACCCATTTTTGTTAAAATCAAACCAAACCAGAGAAATTCCACAGAGGAATGAAGAAACGTGCATCCCCTCTCTTTATTTTATTTTGTTTTATTTTTTGAGAATACAAATAAAAAGTAGATTTCAACCGGCTAAGAAGTGGTTTCGGAGCTTAGCAGTTAAAAAAAAAATTAAACACACTAAGGAGGCACCAGAGCTGTCAGATTTCTGGACAGCCCATTGTGGGGGAGAAAAACTGACAGATCACAGGGGTTTGCCTTTGTAAACCAATTCAGAAACTTTCATGCTTCTTATTTGTTAGGTCAAAGGTTAAATTGCTGACCTCTGACCCCCCTGCTTTGCCGCCTTCCCCTTTTTCTGTAAAGCTTTATTTCTGGCCTGTATTTACATGGATTAGTCCCTTTTTCACGCTAAGAAGGAATCTGTGCCTAGCCAAAGCCTCGGTTCTGCTTGTACCAAAAAAAAAAAAAAAGCAGCCACAATTATTCAGCACCAGACAATGACCATATTGTGGGGTTTATAGGGGGGGGAAAGGGAGAACCCCCACAACCCCCACCCCAAACCACCTCAACCATGGCAAGAGTCCCCTCCCCAAATCCTTATTGGAAAAAACAATGGGTGATGGGAGGGGGGGGGTGGACGGGTTTTTTTATCCAGCAATCCAAACAAAGCCAGCCCACTGTGAACTTGATGAAGACGTCAAGCTCTCTTTAAAATATATATAAAAATCAACAAAAGGGAATTTTCCCCTTCCCCAACCCCCCCCCCCACAAAAAAAGAGAAAGAGTCTTGTGACCACAACCTATTCTAATACAAATACGCTTCTTTCTAGTCAAACAGTCGGGAAGCAGCGGGAGCAAAGAAAATCTTGCTCTGACTTCTGGATCCCTGTCGAAGAAAAGGGTTGGGGTTAATTATTTCAGTGCTACTTAGGCCCAATAAGAAAATTAAAAGTTCATGCTATTAGCAGCGGCTCCTACACACTGACTAGCAGTAAAAAACATCCACCTCTCCAAGCGGACGCAACAGGTGTGTAAAGAAGGGCCCTCCCAGGCAGGAAACGCTCAAAATACAATTCAGCCACCGAGCAAATTCTTTACATCTCTTCTGTCAGCAAAGTGAGTAAGATTCCTATATCATCCACGGCAAAGTTGTTGTTGTTGTTCAGTCATTCAATCATGTCCGACTCTTCGTGGCCCCATGGACCAGAGCTCGCCAGGTCTTCTTATCTTCCACTGCCTCCCGGAGTTTGGTCAAATCCATATTGGTTGCATCGATGACACCGTCCAACCATCTCATTTTCTGCCGTCCTCTTTTCCTTTTGCCTTCCATCTTTCCCAACATCAGGGACTTTTCCAAGGACTCCTCTCTCCTCATGAGGTGGCCAACCAAATGCTGTGTTGGAGAACCTGGGCACGCCAGATGTTTGGGACCACAGCTCCCAGAATTCCAAGCCTGTACTGCCAATGACAAAGGACGGTGGGAGTCGTGGTCCGAAACATCTGGAGTGTCAAAGGTCCTCCACCACTGCGTCTAAGCTTATTTTCCGTGCAGCCTCTGGCATCTCCCTCCTCCCCGGACTGACTCTTTGGCAATCGCGTCTTCCTCCTGACCCCTGCATCTGCCAGCCACCGAGAAAAACAGAAGCGTAATCCTGTGAAGCTATGAAGTCGTCCCATTCTTGGTTTCACTGATGTTCAGCTGGAGCACCAGAAGGATGCAGTCAGCAGGTTGGTGGAGGCCTTTGGCAAAAAAATAAAAAGCCCCTCACTGCTATCATAAGACTGCCAAATTGATTCATGGTACCGTGTTTCCCCGAAAATAAGACACTGTCTTATATTTATTTTTTCTCAAGAAGACACACTAGGGCTTATTTCCAGGGGATGTCTTACTTTTATTAAGTATAATATGCTTGAATGTCAGCCCTGCACACAACCATAGCCACGCCCACCACTAGGTCTTATTATCAGGGTAGGGCTTAGATTTAACAAATGCATAGAAATCCTGCTAGGGCTTATTTTTTGGGGAGGTCTTATTTTCGGGGAATCAGGGTAGAGGCAAGATTTGAATGGAGGGCCCAACTACACGTAGACCTTGCAGCCAAAGGCACATGGGCACTAGAGACAAATGCTTGTGACTGTTGGAAACCAGATGTATGTGGCAAGGCACTGTCTTTTGACATGGCTCGGTGGGGGGTGGGGGCACAGCCCTTTTTCACCATGGAAGAGGAGGCTCCAGAAGTGATCGCTTGGGTCTCCAAGGCAAGGCTGGGAAGGAATCCTGCCTGAATCCCGAGAATACCATTTCTGCCGGCCCCGTGTTGACAACACAGGCCTGGGTAGACCAAGGATCCCACGTCAGAATAAGGCAGCCTTCTCCATCCCTAAAATGCTACCCCCCCACCCCCCAATGATATTCAGATATGAATGAGGAGGGAATGCAGTCCATCGCCGTAAAGACCCAATGTTCCCTCTCTTGGATAGGGAACCAGAAAGAGGCTGCTTCCAAAAATCATTGATAGATCCATAAAACATACAGCAGCACCTTGTATCAAGGAATTAATTCGTTCCAAATGAAATTATGTGAAGCAAATTTTCCTTTATACAAATTTCCCATAAGAATGCATTGAAAACAGAGCAATCCCTCGTCGCAACCTTTTTTAGGTTGTATGGATTCACCCCATAGACGATTCTGTTAAGCAAATTTCCCCAATCCCCGGAATTTTTTTTTGTCGTACAGATTTTATGCTATACAAACTGTTTGTTATACGAGGGTCCACTGTAGTTCTACCGGGGAGGTGAATGAAAGGACACTTGCTGGACAGCTGCAGCCTGCCCGATAAACCTGGGGGAGGAGGGTTCCTCAGACGTCCAGATGATGCCTCTGGATGGCCACAGTCACCCACCAACCTCCAGAGGGTCACTCCTACATACTAGTTGCTGGGGATCCACCCTAAAGATGGGACCTCCCAATGTCGCTGGGATGTAAAGCTAACAGTGAAGAATGCAAAGATCTATAGTCCACAATATCTAGAATACCACTTTTTTAGCAGCAGCTAGGCTGCTTTTTTTTCACATCCCACTGCTGGGCCAAGCAGTTGTCGCACTGCAGCTGCCAGTGGGAGAAGGCCAAGTCCACACAGACAAAATCTTGGCCCAGCCCGACAAGCGAGGTGTGCTGCTTCTATTCCACCCAACCGTGCTTCTGAGCTCTCGCTCTCTCTTGGTCGATCCAGAATTCAGTCATGCATTGTACCACCACCCCCAGCAAGCAGGGTACTCTGTTTACTGACCTTGGAAGGATGGAATGCAGAGTCAGTCTTGAGCCGGCTACCTGAGCCCCTCAGGATCAAACTCAGGTTCCGAGCAGAGTCTTTACGGCAACACTGCAGTTTAAACCACTGCACCACAAGGCTCAGTGCAACGGCTTCGGCAATACCAGCTCCCCATTCAAACCACACAAAATCTGCTCCACAATCAGAGGAGAGACCCCCAGGAATTACTGTTGATTCTCCAGGTAGGGCTAAGAAAGAACACTGCTGGTCAGCTTCCCAGCTTCTTAACCATGCACGTGTCTTGTATCGCTGCAGAAAAAGTTGCCAAGTGATCGCTCCTCTGTCACCTATGGAAGTCCTACCACAAGAACAGTGTGTTTCCTTTTTTTTAATGGCTCACGTACACACCTGCCAGCTGAGCTCTCGGGGACTTTGATAATTTTAAGGCAGGGCTCTTGTGATCCGGCAGAGGAAATAAAGCTGTTACTACATGGAGGTCAGAGGAAAGAGTAGGAAGTTCTTAGTTCCAAGAACTACTTAGGCGGCTTTCAGCAGGCACCAGATTACGGTTAAAGCACTAGGCTGAAGCCAGTTCAAATGCAAATGCGCCCATTCTTTCAAACAACGATAAACTCCCTCAGAGTTAATAATTTCCCCTGGAAGATTCATCTCCCTTTTCAACCTAGTGGTATGTTTAGGAGAAAAAAAAACACACACAGCAGCCGGGGCTTTTTAAATGCCTTTGTTGTAAAAAGAAACCCAGCGTGCAAGAGAGAGAGAGAGAGAGAGAGAGAAAGTGGGGCCGTTTCCTTTGCTAATCCTGGGAAACGTTTGTCACAAACTCTTCAAGAGGCTCATCGCTTCATGCGATGGGCAGCACATTTAGGCTCCTATCTTTAAACCAAGGTGGGGTGTTATCCATGCCTCTCTGCACATGCTGCTCCATGCTCTGTGTGCCTTTTTAAAAGTGGGGATAAAAATGAAAGGAAGGGTTTAGCCAGCCCCACAAAACCATTTCAGCTCTTCCTTGGAACAAACGGTGGAGATTTGTGTGTATGTCTCTCTCTCTCTCTCTCATAAAAAGATGATGAAGAAGAAAAAACCCGAGGTCCTTAGAGAGAGAAGGTCCTTCTGCCTCACAGAATGGCAACGCTAAGGATCTGACGTCCGTGTCTGATGTCTCCTTTTGGAAACCGCACTCCCAGACAAAAGCTTCCTACCCAAGGAGGATTTCCCCACACAGAGAGACTTTTGTGTGCCTTTTTACTTTCAAATTTCCCCACTTTGGTGACTTATTTTGATCAGTTACTTTAGACTAACAAATGCCGGCTTCCTCCCCCTTTTTTTCTGGCGGGATGCTATTAGCAGCCGAAAGGACGGCCAATCCCCTTCGCTCCTCCTCCTAACAAGGAAAGGGCCTTTGGCACAGGTCTTGAAGATCACCCGGATTCCAGGGACGATAGAAGGGCTCCGCTCCTGACACCTGGGGGACTTTCTTTTAAGAAAACAAAATAGGAGGAGGCAAATAAAACAGGGCAGCAGACGGGCGTCTCTGATTTTAGCTCCTCATTCTCCAAGCTATGCACAAGACTTTTTATGTGGTTACTTTCAGTCTTGCAATTATTCTATTTATTATGGGAAGGCAGGTGATAAAGCATTCTGGGGTATTCTTATCCAAGGTTCCAAAGGGCAAAGTTGTGTGTCGTTTTCTTCTTTCAAACCTTGTAGGAAATGTAAAATGAGAGGAAAAGCGACCATCGCTAAAGATCTCGGATACCAATAACGGGGCCCTAAAAGCTGCTTTTGTTAACGACCTCCCTTCTCAGCCCATCGACCAGTTCCTCCGCTTTACACGAGGAGTTCAAGCTGACTAAAATACAGGCTCGGGAATCAATAATATCGCCTCTAATAAATGCACTCCATTCAGATGTTCAAGCGTGTTGGGGGCGCGGGGGAGGGAGATTCATTTGGTGATAGCACCGATGGCTTCGGAACGAGCGACAGGAATACTTTCCACGTTGGCCAAAAAAAAAAGACCCCGGGGGGAACATAAAAAAACTTTTAGAGTTTCAAGCTGGAAGAAAGGTGTGCAAAAAGAGAGGGACTCGTTTCTTGAGGGCCATGTAGAGAGGGGACGTTCAAGAGCAGTTAAAAGCACCGGGACTTATGGACAGCCTTTCCTTGTGCAAGAACTAGGAAAGAAAAGCAGGCATTTAGACTAGAGATGGGTACGAACCAGGGAGGATAATGCTGGTTCCCTCTGGTTCATTTTTAAAGTTCATTCCCCATTGGAGGAGTGAGGAAACTAACTTCCACCCCCTCTACCACCTCCCTGCCACTGTCGCCTTCCTACCTTGCGATGCCACCACCTCCGCTGTCACTGCTGCGCACAGCGTGCCTGTACGCCGGTGAACATGCGCCCACACAGACAACAGCACATGCTCCACACACGCACTGGGTCCCACTTGATTTGGGGGGCGGGTTGGTCAGCCGGGACCCCGGCACCAGAAGTCAGAACTGATTTGATGGTGCATGAGGATAAGGTTTTTTTTTTTTTAGAAATGTCTGAACAGACCAGAAAATAAAGGTTTCGACTGCCTAACATGACAAGGGTGTAGTTCATCAAGGGTCAGGTGAACCATTCGGGAGATTTGGGTTTCGATCTCCACTCGGCCATAACGACATAACATCAAGCTGGTCCTTTCTCTCAGCCTGAGACCTGCATACAGAACATGTTCACTGCAGAGAAGGAGAAACCTAAATGTAGCAGATATTTATGTAACTCACATACCAACTAGCTACCTTAGCTGCTTCTTGGGAGGAAAGCAATGGCAAACCTAGATAGCATCCTAAAGAGCAGGGACATCACTTTGCCAACTAAGGTCAGGATAGTCAAAGCTATGGTTTTTCCAGGAGTGATTTATGGAAGTGAGAGCTGGACTATAAAGAAGGTTGATCGCCGCAGAATCGATGCTTTTGAGCTGTGGTGCTGGAGGAGAGTCTTGAGAGTCCCCTGGACTGCAAGGAGATCAAACCTATCCATCTTGAAAGAAATGAACCACGAATGTTCACTGGAAGGACAGATTTTGAAGCTGAAGCTCCAGTACTTTGGCCACCTCATGAGGAGAGATGAGTCCTTGGAAAAGTCCCTGAGGTTGGGAAAGATCAAAGGCAAAAGGAAAAGAGGACGACAGAGAATGAGATGGTTGGACGGTGTCATTGATGCAACCAAGATGAATTTGAACAAACTCCGGGAGGCAGTGGAGGACAGGAAGGCCTGGCGAGCTCTGGTCCATGGGGTCACGAAGAGTCGGACACAACTAACGACAACAACAACAAACTAACTAACTGTTTAACATTTAGGGTTCTATTCTCAGCCACTTGTTAGCCTTTGGGTCAATTAATACGCATCCTGTAAAAATGATCACACACACACACACACACACACACACACACACACACAACACACACACACACACACACACACACATTCTGAAGAGGGCAACGTACATATTTACTTGGTGATATTGCCATTGTGAATAGGAAGTGAATAGGAAGCTTCTGTGGTTACACAGAAACACATTTCTTCCTTTGCAAATGTGATACATTTGTATCTGATTTTTTAAATCTGTTTCACAATTGTTGCTTTCAAATGCTTGGTATGAACCACTTTAAATTTGCAGATAACAGGCAGGATGGAAACACTGTAATTGCATTTAACAAGACCTCCAGCTACCAATGTTGGCCTTACATTTTACAAGCGTGGGGAGCAGAACAGTCTGAAGCCTGTCCTTTACCATCTAGCCAAGGGGAAGGAGAAAATGACCCATCATTCTTCGGGCGTGGTTGGCTTCCACTTCCCATCAGGCTTACAAGCACCCCAGTAGCTGGGGACAAAATAAGTGACCACTTTAAAGCCGGTGAATTATAAACATTTTATGGCAAAAAGGAGTTGAGCCGTATGGCCGTCACAAAACACAATTGCAAAAATAGGTTACAGGCGATACCTTCATGTGTGTGTGTGTTGTGTCGTTACAGTCGTGACCGACTCTTCATGACTCCATGTCCATGGAGTTTTCTTGGCAGGAATACTGGAGTGGTTTTGCCAGTTCCTATTCCAGATGCCTACAGCACCTGGTCTTCCCTGGTGGTCTCCCATTCAAGTACTAACCAGGGCCGACCCTGCTTAGCTTCCGAAATCAGGCGAGATCGGGTGTGCTTAGGGCATCTAGGCAGCTCGATACCTTCATAGGCCACTATTAAAAATAAAAAAGGAACATTGCAGGTTTTCTAGTGACTGCACTCGAAAGCTTGCAATGTTCCTTTTTTATTATTTTTAATAGTGGCCTATGAAGGTATCGCCTGTAACCTATTTTTGCAAACATTTTATGGTGTTAGTTACATTTACACAGTATATTCCTCTTTTCTCCAGGGTGCTCACATTAATGTCCATGACTCCTGTCCTCAAAGTAACCCTCTGAAGTAGGCAAGTCAGAGACACAAAGAGAACCAGATCGCTCAGCCGAACCCCAATCCGATTTTCCAACCACTACCTTTTAGGCAAGGGGTGAGCTCAACTCGCTGGTTTTCTCCATGTTCTAGAGTGGCCTACCGCAAAGGTTTGCTTTGAAGACGTCAACCCAGATTAGCGGCTCAGTATTCTGCACCAACCATGGCAACAACAGGTTTAAACTTTTTAATGAAGGCAAATAAATAAATTTATTTATTAGTCCTATGACCATATCAACCAATAAAAACACAGAATATAAAATACATTGAATTACATGCAACACCATCCAATAGGGCAGGCCTGCCCAACAGGTAGACCGGGGGCTACCAGTAGCCCATGAAGGGTTCAAAAGTAGCCCGCCAGCACATCAATAAAAAAGTGAGGGGATAAGTTCTCCACCCCTCCCTCCCCAATCCCAAGGACCGCCACTGCCCCAGCAAAGTTCTGGGTCTGCCAGCCCACTGTCTCAGCCCAGCGGGCCATGGCATGGTCCCATGCTCCCCCCCCCCCGTCGGCCAGGTGATCAGCACCTCAGCCTGTTCAAAGTTGGACAGCCCTGGCTTAGACAAACTTCCTGATAATGAAATAGGAATCCCTTATAATGTGTTGAAGTTTTACATGCATATAAAAAATGACCAGTGCAAGCAAGCTATACATTGTCTTATTTTCAATGCATTCCTATGGGAAACCGCTGCTCTACTTACAAAGATTTTTACTTATGAGCATGTGCTCGGAACGGATAAAATTTATAAGTAGAGGTTTTAATGTAGTAGCCCTCAGGTACTTTGGTCCAAAAAAGGAGACCTTGGCCTGTTCAAAGTTGGACAGCCCTGCAATAGGGTACCCTACAATACAGGTTCAGATGAATATACAGAAGTCATATATGTAGATCTCCTTTGCAGGATACTCCAATTTGTTCAACGTATTATGTTCTTAAAGCTGCAGCTTTAATTACAAACTTAGCAACTTTGCGAACAATGTACACATTAGAGCCCGAAAGAGGACAATATGTGAATTGGGTCCCTACGGACTGTTCTTTCTTTAGCGAAGGCATATCGGACCTAGACACAAGAGGGATTCCTCTCTCCTGGGACCAAATGCTATGGTCCATAATATTTATTTATTTATTTTATTTTATATTTATACCACCCGTCTTCCGGGGGAACTCGGGCGGTGAACAGTAGGATTAAAACAACAATACAACACAGAATAAAGGTCAAATAAAAACAATACAATAAATAATGAGGGAGAACCCTCAGCAAGAGGTGTCAAAAAGGCTGTATATATATATATACACACACACATACACACACATACACACACACCTCCCAGCTTTTTACCATGATGGAGATGTGTCATCTCCAGGCTTAAAACCAGGGTACTTCAAGGGCCAAATGCAGAGGAGTGGGATCAGGAGAGAGAGATCTAGTCTCGTACGCTCCCAGACGCATCTGGTGAGGCTACTGTTAGATACAGGAAGCTGGACTAGGTGGGCCGTTGGCCTGATCCATCAGGGCTCTTCTTAGGTTCAAATCTCCCACTGAAGACTTCATATCTTGAATTGTTCATGTTTGTTGCTTTCAATACAACAAAGAGGAACAAGGAAGATAATAAGATGTGGATTTAGACCACATCTTTTTTTCCCTCTTGCCTATCAAGGCACCCAGCCAGATGTTGTGGACTGGAACTTCCATCACCCACCACCAGCAGAAGAAGGTGATGGGTGTTGTCATCCAACCCATTCAAAGGGATATAGCCCCCCATAGACTCTAAGGAATGTTCAAAGGTTAGAAACGCAGCTTGATCACACAGCCCCAGCTCCCTTCAAGGGATTTCCTTTAACCCAGGCATGTCCAAACTTCAGCCCTCCAGATGTTTTGGACCACCACTCCCACAGTCCTTTGCCATTGGCAACCTAAGCTTAGGATTCTGGGAGTTGTGGTCCAAAACATCAGGAGGGCCGAAGTTTGGACAGGCCTGCTTTAACCTGTCTCTCCCCACCCCACCCCACCTGGTATGGCTAAAATATGGAAAGAGAACGCTGATACTATACCTGCACCTGGCACGGCTGGATAAGTCACTTCGACATAGACCTCAAATGTTGCCTCTGGGTTTTGCCTGCAAGAGAGAACAACCCAATATTAAACACAAGCAACTTTTCCAGAATGCTTTGATGAGTAATGCAAAGGGGTTCCCTACCATCACCGAAAGCAGTCAAAGTTAAAATAGAGTCTATAACGATCACTGATACCAGATTCATCTCAGGCTGCCAATACAAGACTCACATTGTGCCGGCCGCATCCAAGACCACGGGGTACCTGATCCCAGTCCACCTGACAGTCTGGTTCCTATGCCACTATGAAAAAAGGTGCCTGAGGGGGGATATGATTGAGATGTACAAAATAATGCAGGGCATGAGTAAAGTGGATAGAGGGAAGCTCTTCTCCCTCTCCCAAAATACCAGAACTAGAGGACATACACTCGATTTGAAGGGTGGGAGAGTGAGAACAGACCAAAGAAAATATTTTTTCACCCAGCGCGTTGTTAGTCTGTGGAACTCCCTGCCACAGGAGGTGGTGATGGCATCTGGCCTGGATGCCTTCAAAAGGGGACTGGACAGATTCCTGGAGGAAAAGTCCATCACAGGCTACAAACCATGATAGAGTTGTGTAATCTCCAGGTTTAAAACCAGGGTACTTCAAGGGCCAGATGCAGAGAGTGGTATCAACAGACAGAGATCCAGCCTCGTGCGCTCCCAGACTCATCTGGTGGGGCCATTGTGAGATACAGGAAGCTGGACTAGATGGGCCTTTGGCCTGATCCAGCAGGGCTCTTCTTATGTTCTTATGAATCAGATTTGCACCTTAAGAAACCTATGGGCACTGCAGTGTGCCACTGTTGAAGATGTAAAGCCTTCTTTGTCTATTTTTCCCATGAAAAGACATTAAAGCACAAAACTCTCCAAAGATATGTAAAGCCTTAATCACTGTGGATAAGAAAGAACTAGGATAAACAAGGCCCAGGGAAAAAAATAACATGGCTTTATTATTTATTATGCCTAAATATAATGAAGGAAAGAGGCATTTATGAGTTTCTGAAAATGGACTGATAGCATTCAGAATCATACTGAGCAGGGGGGAAATTGCAAGCTGCTGAGAAACACAACACAACCGTAAAGGCCATCAGCTGTAGCGGTTCCCCTTTTCCTATAAGCAGAGACGATGATTAATTATTGCAACACATTATTTAACAGTAGCTATAATTAGAGCAAGGCAGCCTTTCAACACCTCCTGGAGTAGTTTGAAAAAATGGGTCCACAGTTTGCTAGTCCTGTTTTGATTTTACCTAAACATGTGGCTGAATTTTCCAAACACACTGCCCAAGATGGCTGGGGAACACACTAGATTACTCAGAATAAAGCCAGACAAGCAGCCGATGGAATTCTCAGATTCCATCAGTGTATAGTTGCTGGTGGCCTGCAATAACAGTCACTCATCTGCTATGCATTTCCCATAAATTCTTAATCCACACAAAACCCTCGTTAGCAGTAAGTAGGGCTATTGAACAGTAGTTAACTTGCTAGTCTGGACAGTAAAAACTAAGGATATCTGTTTTAAGCAACAAGGCATTTTACATGCAAAACTCTTGTGGCATTCCATCATCAAAGGAAAGAGATTTGCCATGATGGCACCATGTATCTGCAACGCCCTCTGCAAAATCCAACTTTCGTGCCAAGAACAGTACAATTTGGCAACAAGTAAAGACTTCCATGTATATTTATTTGCCCAGGCTGCGTCAGGATCCTGACCAGCTTAATAGTTTTATCTTGGGTTCTGTTGGGTTTTACTTTCTCATTACAGCCTACATGGTTTGTTACTTTAATGTCTCAGTTTAATTTTCACACCTCCCCCTGCCAACATGTGTGATACCACCCTGGGTGCTTATACCACAAAATAAATATAAATGTATTGAGCCCATAGATATATAACCTTTTATGGCTGCATATGTCAGCAAGACAGAGTAGACACCTATGGATTAGGAAGGGTTAACCTGTACTACAGTCCTTAAATTTACCTAACAGGATTGGGCAGATTGTTTGGTTTTTTAAAATGGCAGTTCTCCAAGACAGCAGAAGCTTATCTTATGTTCAAAAGAAAAAAGTTGACTGTGCAGAATACCAAAAGCACGTAGTTTCATATTTCTAAGCAGCCAAAGACATTTCAGGTGGGCAGAAACCATGTCACTCTCAGTAATAAGGAGATGGGCGCTCTCCTTATTAAGTACTTTTCGGTCAGTGTCTCAAATCCGTCTGGCCATAAATAAATAAATAAATAAATAAAAAATAAAAATAAAACCTTCAACCATCTGTTTGTTCATAAGCCTAAATAGCCATGGTAGCTGAGTTCCAAAACGCATTCGGCAACCTATACTATGATCACGTCTTTACCAAGGCAATGAAAATGGGACAAAAAGGGGGGACACCTGCCTGCATATGAAATGATACTCTCATCCAGCAAGATGTCACAAAAGCAAGCAAGGGATGAAAACACCAGCCGGGTCTTGAAGCTAAACCCTTTTATGTATCATCTGAAAGTGATCTGTAGAGGTAGGGCCTTCTCAGCAGTGGCCCCCTTACGGAATAAACTCCCAGAGGAATATATGCCCGGCCTGCTCTCAATCCTCATTTAAGAGGCAATTAAATACACTGCTTTTCAGGGAGCCCTTTCACGTTGATCCCAAACATGTCTCTCTCCTCCAGTCTTGCCTCTCCCAATATTTGAATTCCACCTCTGATTTTAAGTTTTTAGATTACGTTATATTTATATCTATGTTATATTTAGTGTTTACTGATTCCCCCCACCCCACCCCAAACTTGCTTTTATCCGTTGTGAACTACCCAGTACAGTGCTTCGGCACTAATGGGGCAGTATATAAATTAAAGCGATAAATAATAATAAATCCTCTTTGTGGTGTTTGGAGAAACAGCCCTCCACGAGACTCAACAGGTTATGCAGCGATGCTGGACTTTGGCCAAAGCGGTTCACAGATCGGATGGCGAGTTAGAAAAACCCAGTCTTCTGAGCCCAGAGGATAAGGCTTAGGATAAACGTTTCAGTGATAAGGCTGTGGTTCAACTAGTCAACCCAATGTTCCTGCGCATTACTGTATTTATTCTAAATATTGGTTCATTTGGGTTTTTTGCTTACTTCAAGGAAGTCCATTTGCACAAGCCTGAGAATACAAAACTCCAGAGCTGCATATGCAACAGCCCGGGACCTAAATCATGTCACAAACACCCATGGGGAAACACACCCTCCATACATTCAAGGTGGTGCTACATGCGGGCGTTCTCTTTCTCCCACCCACTCTCTGACAAGCCTCCAGTTGTTTTTCTAAGTACTAAAATAAAAAGGGGCTTTTCAAAAAAAAAGAGAGAGAGAGAGAGAACACCGGCAACAAAGAGGACATTCTTACCCTCGACAAGGTCACACCTCAGCAGAGAATTTGTTAAGTCCTGTTGAAACATCTTGTAATTGGGGGCAGGGGCGGGGAGCAAACAAGGACCCTGAAGTTTAGCGCAAGTGTTTACATACACGCAAAAGTGCCGTTACAGCCACTGGGTTCTCTTTGTGTAACTAGGAAGACAACCTGGGGCTTGGTGAACCCAAGTTGTCCACCTTCGCCCTTGGCGTTTCCACTGACCAAGATATGACCAAGAAGGGTTTTGCATCTGAAAAGATTCCTCCCAATAATTTGGGATATAATTCAACATTCCAAGCTGGGTTTTGTTGTGTTTTTCTGATGGTAAGCAAGAGAGCGTTTCTGTAACGATCCTGGATGAGACTTGAGAACATGACTTCACATTTGTAGCACCTGGCCTTTCTTTCAGACACAAAGATGCCCTAAAGAAGGAGATACACACAACAGGAACCACCCCACAGCGTGGCCACAGCTCCAAAGAAGATGCAGGGCATGAGTAACGTGGATAGAGGGATGCTCTTTTCCGTCTCACAAAATGCCAGAACTAGGGGACATCCCCTCAAGTTGAGGGTTGGGAGAGTGAGAACAGAAAAGAAATTTATTTTTTTACCCAGCGTGTTGTTAGTCTGTGGAACTCCCTGCCACAGGAGGTGGTGATGGCATCTGCCCTGGATGCCTTCAAAAGGAGATTGGACAGATTCCTGGAGGAAAAGTCCATCCCAGGTGACAAACCATGATGGAGATGTGTCATCTCCAGGCTTAAAACCAGGGTACTTCAAGGGCCAAATGCAGAGGAGTGGAATCAGGAGAGAGAGATCTAGTCTCGTGCGCTCCCAGACGCATCTGGTGGGGCTACTGTTAGATACAGGAAGCTGGACTAGGTGGGCCGTTGGCCTGATCCAGCGTGGCTCTTCTTAGGTTCTTAGGTTCAAATCTCCCACTGAAGACTTCATATCTTGAATTGTTCATGTTTGTTGCTTTCAATACAACAAAGAGGAACAAGGAAGATAATAAAAAAAGAACACTTGCGTATATTTTACGTTCCAGTTCCAACAAGAGTCTAACTCCAGGTTAACAGCATGTTCCGCTTGGTTGTTCATGCGCAAGGCTGCCCTAGCCAAGTATTTCATGTGGCTGAAACATTTCTAAGACGCAAAAAAAAAAAAAAAGATTTGCTCCCAAAAGATTTGGCTAATAGTTTTGAGCTTTGAAAAGCTTCTCTGGTATTTCGATGTACCTTCGGTTCACTGACCCAAACAAGCTGCTATACCGTCCTGCTTTTTTCTAAGAACTCTGTTTTTTTAAAGGAAACTCTCCAACTCTCCCACCCAGCTTGACTAGTGGCACTGGAATCTTTTTTTAAAAAGAGATAGATAGATAGATAGATAGATAGATAGATAGATAGATAGATAGATAGATAGATAGATAGAGAGAGAGAGAGAGAGAGAGAGGAAAGAAGGAAGGCACAGATTAGATAGATAGATAGATAGATAGATAGATAGATAGACAGACAGACAGACAGACAGACAGACAGACAGACAGACAGACAGACAGACAGACGGACAGATAGACAGAGAGATAGACAGATAGATAGGAAAGAAGGAAGGCAGGTAGGTCAACAGACAGACAGACAGACAGACAGACAGACAGACAGACAGACAGACAGACAGACAGACAGACAGACAAATATTTGCCACCAAAGAATATAACCCACAGCAAAGCAAGCACTCAAGTGCAGGGCATCTCTGTGTGACAGACTGCTACATGCACCCCCAACCAAAGGAGCTGAAACCAGCGCTTTGAAAGACAGAAGGGTTAACCACAGAAGAAACTGGCTAAGATCATCATTAGGATAATGCATCCCCGTATCTTTGAAAACCAACTCTCTTTACTAAGCAAAATCACATGCAAACGACAGCAGATGAAACTCTACCCACTAAAAGCTGGAAAAAGATCTGGAAGGTGCACCTCTCCCTTCCTCCCGAAACACAGACTGCAGAGCATATTTTAAATAGCAGAGCAGGATCTTGGTTTTCACTTTCCAGTTTCCTGAAAAGGGCATTTAACTTTTCATGCCCCTGGAAGAAAACAAAAGCCGGCTGTTTAACAATGAAGTATGCTGGTGTCATTACAACCATAATCTTAGAAGACATTTCAGCTCCTCTTGAATTCCTACAAGGGTCGCCAGGCTGCTTAAAAAATCAGGCCCTCTTGTTCCAAAAGGGAATTGGAGCAGGTAGGTGCAGAGAACATGCAGGTCAACGGGACAGCATCCCATTGTTCATTTCATTTTAATTTTTAAGTCAGATTTAAACACATGATGTTTAAGGCAGCTCCCAGGGAGTTGTTGTTGTTTTAACCAACTCCAAACACTTTGACCCACAAAATGCAGTGGCATTCACTAGAACTCAAGAAAGAAACCGAAGCACTAACGTAACTGTCACAAGAGCAAGTGTAAACCACCACCCCCTCCAAAAACAACCCCAAATATTATCCCATGATCTACCATGGACTCCAGACTCCTACCAGCAGTCTTGGATCCTTTTCCAAGGAGAAAGGCTGGGTAAAAATACTCTAAAATAAATAATACATAAATTTCTAGTACAATGGAACCTTGACTTACGTCATTAATCCGTTCCAGTGGTCTAGACTTAAGTCAAACATGACTTAAGTCAAATGAACGTTTCCCATAGAAAGTAATGGGAAAGCGGATTAATCCATTCCAGATGATGAAAAAGACCCCCGAAAACAGCAATTTAACACAAATTTGACTGGGATAGGAGATGTAAATGAAATGTCTCTTCAAAGAGAGGAGGAGGCAGTGGAATTATAGTCCACAAGTTATACGCCTCCACTTTTTAATGTTCATAGCAACAATGTCTAACATTTAAGTTTTACTGATTTTTAACCTGACGTTCCAAGTTCTGAACAACTCTATGCTTACCATTAGAGTCCCACAACTTTAAAGCTCCCCAACTAAAATGCTTCCATTGTGGACTGGACTTCTGCAGCCAGATTTTTTACAAGACTGAACCGACTGTCTAACCAGCGAGGCCAGCCCCGAGCTCCCGGCCCTTCTTCTCTTCCGGCAGCAGCGGCGGCTTCGGTGAGGCCGAGGACCAGTTCCAGGTGCTCTGAGCTGGCCTCGCCGAAGCCACCGCTGCCGGAGGAGGGGAAGAAGGCAGGAGCAGTTTGGAGGCGGCAGCCGCGATGCTGGGTTGTGGCTGCCGCCCAATTCCGGTGCCTTGCGCCGGGGCTCCGAGATGTAAGTCAAAGCCTGCGACTCAAGTCAAACAGGCCCCTTCTTGCTGCAAGTCAAATATGATGCAAGTCAAGCAGTATGTAAGTCAAGGTTCCACTGTATAGGCTCCGTTGGGACCATTCAGAGGATAACTAAGCCCAGATTGAACCCAACGATTTCAATGATATCCTGAAAGGTGGAACAGCACATGATTACTGTAGTTTCTTCCCTCTCACCCTAATTCCACTGATGATGGAAGACTCGATTTAGAGTCAAAAGTAGGGATTATTCAACTAGTAATACTATCTGGGGGGCCTCCCATCCAACATCGGACGAGATCAAGCACGCTTAGAAGGACACCTTGGACTGTGAACCTCCCCCCCCCCGAAGTTCTGGCATACAAAATAAAAAACAAAATCCCAAGAAGAACTATGCTAACGTTTACTCAGCATACCTAAAGTTACACAGACAAGAGACGCACCCCCCCACACACACACACACTTTTCTGTAAACCTTTCACAGATGGAGCCAACGCCAGTTGGAACACAACTTGGCCTGCATTTCGGCAGAACTTGGTTTTATTAACTCTGGCCATGTGCAAAGACTGTTTTTAATAGAGAGGACACCGGAGGGTGGATTAACACAGCTAACTATCTGGATATTCCAGTGGGCTACCCTCCCCCCATCACACCACACAGTTGCAAGAGAAACCTAACAGAGGAGAAGGAAAGCACCCAATTTTAACTACCTTGCAAGGATGAATTTAAGCCTATATTCTCTGCAGGCAGGCAAACACCATGGCATCAATACAGTCGGCACACGTTTCTAGTTCTGAAGTGCATACCAAATGCATACTTTGTATTTATTTATTTTATTTATTTATTTTTACAACTTATATGCTGCCCACTACCCAAAGGTCTCTGGGCGGCTTACAATCAAAGAATTAAAACACTTAAAACATCAAATATCAATAAATAATTAAAACAATAATAAAAACCTTACACTAAAATAATTACACTAAAATTGCCATCAGAGGACCCACAGTCTATGTTGTATCAATTAAAAAACTTTTGGAACAGGAAGGTTTCTCCCTGGTGCCGAAATGTCATCAATGTTGGCGCCAGGTGGGTCTCACTTGGGAGGGCATTCCATAGCTTGGGGGCAGCTGCCGAGAAGGCCCTATGTCTACAAGCCATCCCTCTCACCTCCTTGAGAGATGGCTCTTTCAAGAGGGCCCCCTGGCTCGATCTTAATTGCCAGGTAGGTTCATATGGAAGGAGGCGGTCCTTCAGGTATCTAGGTCCTAAGACATTTAGGGGTTTATATGCAGGGCTGTGGAGTCGGTAGATAAATGTTCCGACTCCAACTCCGACTCCTAAGATTTTTTTACTTCCGACTCCGACTCCGACTCCGACTCCTCTGTATTAATATGCAAATTTATTTACTATTTATTTACATAAAGTAAATATTTACATATTTACTTAATCCTTTATCAGTGAGAGGCTAGGTTACCCATGGGCACTGCGTAACAGCAGAACACAACACTATGGAAAGTATAAGTATTGCCGCTCCTAACTGTGCGTTGCGTGTCATATAGTGAAGCACATGACAAGCATGTTTCATCACGGTCACTTAACGTGTTCGTTTTGCGGTTACGTGAGGCATTGCATGCATTGGTCTTTATTCTTACAGTAGAGAAGTCATTAATTATAACTTTTTGTGAATTGGGACATTTAAACTTGCTTTTTTAAAAATTCCAATCTAAATCTAGTAGCAGTAGGAGTCGGAGTCGGAGTCGGTGCATTGTTTGCCGACTCCGACTCCGACTCCAGGTACCCAAAATTTCCTCCGACTCCGACTCCTCGACTCCGACTCCACAGCCCTGTGTATATGTCAAAACAAACACTTTGAATTGGGCTCAGGCAGCAACTGATAACCAATGCAGGTTATGTAGAATTGGCGTGATGTGATCCCTGGTAGCCCCACTGCTTACCAGCTGCGCCGCACGATTCTGCACCAGTTGCAATCACCAAACGGTCTTCAAAGGCAGCCCCATGTAAAGCGCTTTCTATGCTGGAGGGGAGAATTTGGGAACCACCCAGAGTTGTTTTCTAGGCACCCAGAGTAATCAGGCAACTGGGTCTTACCCCATCCTTTCTGGAGATGGGCTATCACAGCTCTAACTTCAACTTTGTCATACTGGCTCTTATATTTATTATGTACGGTACTTCAGGATGCTTGCAGGACGGGGGGGGGGCAGCAGGCCAAATAAGGCAGATGCCCCTTGCAAGAGTCAAGCAGACCCAACAAGCACAATTTATTGCTTTCTGTTGAGCAGCTTTTTAGAGCCTTCGTGGGTGACAGTCAGTGTGGGGGAAAATTAGGTCAGTTTCACCCACCTGCTGCTACCCTCACTGACAGCGACAGACTCTACTTACTCAGCAAGCAAGAAAGAGGGGAGCGAAACAGAGATGAGAGTGGGGAGGAGAAACAGCATAGAACCCACAACTCCTATCGGTGGAAGCCGAGAGAAGCCTCTTCGGCTTTTGTTTTTAGTGGGTTCACGGAGAACACATCCAAAAACAATCCAACCGCGGGAAGCTAAGAGCAGAATATGACCAGCTGTTTAGATCTCTGGCTGCAAAGTTCAGTTGCCCACAGTGCCTCCAATGATGCATGGGGTCTCTTTCCAGCTTGGCATAATTATCATTATTATTCAAAAATACCAGGCACAGGCAATCAAAATTATAAAAAAACAACATTGTCTGGTATTATATAATAGATGCATGTTACGGTATAAGGAAAAACCCAAATATCGGTTAAATATCGGCATAACATGTGTGCTGTTCCTAATATAGTATTGCCACTTGTAGGTCTGATTGGGTTATTTCCGAGTTCAGATGATGATGATGATGATGATGATGATGATTCCATGAATAAGCCATGACAATATTTCAAGTCTGAATGCACCTGGCTTAGTGAGTAGGTAAAAAAGGTAAAGGCAAAGGTTCCCCCCCGCACATGTGTGCTACTCGTGTCTGACTCTAGGGGCGGTGCTCATCTCCGTATTCAAGCCGAAGAGCCAGTGTTGTGCAAGTTCATGGCCACGTGGCCGGCATGGCTGCAAAGGAACACTGTTTTACCTTCCTGCTTTTTACAGCGGTACCTATTTATCTACTTGCATTTACATGCTTTCGAACGGTTAGGTTGGCAGGAGCTGGGGTTAACAGCGGGCACTCACTCCACTGCATGGCACATGGGATTCGAACTGCCGACTTTGTAGCCAACAGTTTTCAGTGCTCTAGCCTGCTGAGCCACCACGCCCATTGTGAGTAGGCGGGTCCTGTAAACCGGGGTAAGCAACGTATGGCCCTACAGTCCTATCAGTTCAAGCCAATATAGTCAAGGGTGGCAGCTGCCAATGGCATTTCGACGTTCAGAGGGCCGCTAGTTGACAACCTTTGCTGTAAAATTCAGTGCGAGGCTGTGTGAAGCTCTGACATCCTTAGAGATCTACCAGAGGGCATTTCAGACGCTTTGCATACAGTCAACCCAGCACCTGGCCCCTTTACGTAGTTCTTATGGCTTCCCTTCTTGGAAGCTGTTGACTTGGATGGGTCCAATCATCAGGTTCTGTCCAAAAAGCCCAGACCTGTCACTATTGACTCAACTCAACCTCTTGCATTCGAACTGCCCCCTAGACACATCTGTGCCTATCACCACTTCCCTGCCTCCCTATCATCATCTCCTGGTTTCTCCCTGGCTTCCCATCGTCACTGAAACTCCACTCCACCTACCACCATGTGAGAATGTGGCTCCCAAGGCTGCAGTCATTCCCAAGCTTGCCACCATGCTTTCAGACACAATGAAGACAGAAGGCTCCAGGTTCCAACTTACAGATGGAAAACCTTTGCTTCTCCAGGTGTTCTGGACTCCAGTTCCCATAATCTCATAGCCCCATTTAGGACTATGACATCTGAGAAGGAAAGTTCAAAAGATTCATC